>OZ059844.1:18332991-18932991 GCA_964057195.1 Orthosia cruda
CCAGGAAACATTAATTAAGCGAGCACAAGAGTATACTTAACAAAGAAAAAGGAACATACAAGCTTTTCAATAGATTTTTCCTAGTATTTTTATTCAATAAACAGCATTTTTCTCCATTTTACCTTACCAGAGAGTCATCAAAAGTCTATAAGCAAATTCGAAGAACATTCCATATTTTCTTTGGTCTGAAATTTAAATAAAACGAAGTGTATATTGTCTATGGTCTTCATGTATGGAGGTTCGATGTTTTGCCGCTTCCTTCCTGTGATATGCTAATGAAAACATTCAGAATAAACTGTTGGACATCTTTTTGAATCTTTTGACTTTGTTGGAATGTTTTAACAAGGCTTCCAGAAGTCAACGGAATTTTATTGTAGTGTTATTGATATCACGCCTGTTTTCTGTGAAGGTTTAGGCGGAGGTGTAGGTACCTATAGCACAAGCACTTTTACCCGACTGCAACTTTTTCGCGCGTATTTTGTTTGGTTGTAATATTCTTTATCACACTATAATAATTTTATAAAGGCGAAAGTTTGTGAGTGTTGTGTGTTTGTATGTTTAATACTTCTTCACGCTCAAAGGGCTTGACGGTTCTGGATGAAATTTGGCAATAGCAAATAGTATACTTTTTATCCCGGGTATAATTATGTTCTCTCTACATTCACGCGGGCGAAGCTAGTTACCTCAAAGTTTAAAAAAAACTTAGATCAAAATTTAGATAAATAAATTGTCTTTGAGATGATGAAAATTTAATTAGAATACGCCCACCGGTTTTGGTGCGATTGTCTTTTTTTTGTCCGTGTTAGACATAACTTTCCGAATAAATTACAATAACTTTTGGAGGTTTGTCCAAGGTGAGATCACCTTGAGCAGTCAAAATTGCCTGAACATGTTTAGGCAGACGTTGAAGCCACAGTTCTCTGATTATCGTATCATCTTTAAAAGACTTACCAGCCAGAGACTTCAGATGACGGAGAAACTGGGTAGGTTTCCGGTCACCAAGCTCCTCGCCTGACAACAGTTGTCTGACCTTTTGTGACTCGGACGTGGAAAAACGCTTAATAACTTCTTTCTTTATCCACTCATACCGGCCACCTTTTGGAGGAGGGTTAGTGACCAGGTCTTCGACGTCATGCGAGATCCTAGAATCAAATTGTGAAATGACATAATTGTATTTTGTTTCATCCACTGATATATTACTTATAACAAACTGTGATTCCAGGTGAGCAATACATCGAGGTTTGTCTACCCCCCTGAACTATCCCCACAACTCGGAGCCCCATGGTTAAGGAGATATCCATGGTTAAAGTTTTCAGGTTAGTATAAAAATTTCCATAAATGTCTATTTATTAAAGGGGTGGGGTGAGGGGGAGCGAAAGGGGATAGGGGGCTACCCCACTGTACCATGCCCACCCCACGGAACCCCATGGTTATGGAGATATCCATAGTTAAAGTTTTTACGATTACTATTTAAGCAACAAACTCGACGGAGCCCCGCTGCGCGCTGCTCCTATTTCTGTCTGCAGGGTCTTAAGTAACCTAACACGAAGGAGATGAAGGGAACTCCTTCGAACCTAACGTGTCCGTGTTGGGGTGCCCTGAGCTCCCAAGCTCGCTTCGCTCGCTCTTGGACTAATTCTCATTTTTTTACCTCACTAATAATTATATTTTAGTAAAATGGAAATTTTTACTCTAACCTGAACTTTAACCATGGATATCTCCATAACCTCCGAGTGGTGGGGATGGTACAGAGGGGCAGCTAAACCTGCCCCCCTTCCACCCCCACCCTCCCCGCGCCAAAATTCGACGGCCCATAATGGAAAGTTTATCCGCAAAACCTCCGCGAGGCTCACTGCTGAAGTCTGGTTCCACGTTCACTGCTTCAGGTACCTTGCTGTATAGTTACGTCTCGATCACGTCGGGGTCACCAATTTGGTGGTACACACGCCAATGAAACACTCGTGGATATCGGAAATGTCTTTTACTTGTAGTTAGCAGTATTATAAACATGTAAGGTCAAAATTAGAGACGGAGCTCACACTGTCCCGAATAGCAGTCACAATGTCTATTGGTGTTGCCACCCAAAATATACTGGGCGGTGTTGCGACATAATACGCCACAAAGTTATACGCATAAAACTCAAATCGTTCATAAATCAAAATATTTTCTTAATAATGTAACATAATAATGGTCTAATGTAACATATATTTTTTCAAAATATTACGTCTAACCGTTTAGACGTGATTCTCATTTTAAAATCAGCTACTGAGAGGTATCTTGCACCTTAAGCAGTCGGGTTTTTAATGTTTATATTTTTTTTTTTTTTTCCAGTAGTGTTTAAGTCCAATGTAATAGCGAGCGAGCTTAAAGCCATAAACAGAAATGTCAGACGAAAGCCTTATAACGATTTGACTGACCCGGGCTTCGAAGTGAGGTTTTGGTGCCCAGCAGTAGTTCTTGTGACTACTAGATCAAAGCAGTTGTATAGGATCGAAAACATTTTTTAAAAAAAATCCTAGAAAGTCGGAAGTACAAAAAATATATTTTCGAAGTCATTTTTTCCTTTTTTTTTAAGCACGTTTTGAATTAAATAGGTACATACATCCTCATCAGCCTTTTTACTTTCCCACTGCTGGGACACAGGCTTCCTCTCTGTGGGCGAGGGAGTGTGCCATAATCCACCACGCGGGCCCTGTGCGAGATGGTGGATGTCACATGTCTTCGATTCTTTTATTCTAGGACATGCCGTTTTCCTCACAGGTAACACACAATACGATAGGTACATACAATTGAAATAAAATACAATGAAAAGTTAAATATTAGATCGAATTATAACAAAAACCAGAAAGGAATACTTTCCAGGTAAAAGGGAAATCAATCCCCTATAATTTTCCTACTAAGCGTAATGTTTCAATAAAACAATATAGATAAGATTTATCGGGTAAACACAAAAAAATATTAAGATAATAATGCCTGCTTTTTAATAAGAATATAAATCTACCATTTACTGTACCTATGTGTCGTTCGTTGACTTCAGTGTGCCCTGGCAGTTGGGTGTGTCATGCTCTCTCTAATGTCTCTCTGATGGTGGCACATGTGTTGGATCATTCGGTTTCCTTCATAATGGTTGAGCTGAGTGGTGCCAACACACCGATGTCATGTTCGTGAACGGGCGCCATCAGTTGGGATTGGTCATATCTTAGCTGCCTCCGCCGGTTTTGAATTACCTATTTATTGTATTTTTAATTGTTTGTTTTACTCTAGACGCTTTTAAATGCGTTTTTTTTAAATCGTTCTCACATTTATATATTTTTCCATCAAGATTATTGTAACCAAATACTTGTAAAACACACTTTTTTTAATGAGTAAATGTGGAGTTTCTTGTCCGTTCTTCTCCATAACAAGCTACATTTACGAATGGACGGTAGAATCAATTATTATTACATTAAATTTTCTTTTGGCGTTCGAAAGTGCCGCTTAATGGCCTAATTGAATAAAGAAGTTTTGATTTTGATATACCAATATTTTATAACTAGCTTTTACTGCGGCTTCGTCTGTGTGAAAGTTCACATCGTGTCAACAAAATCGTTACACGGGAACGTACTATTGGGAGCAACACAATGTCATATTACAGGTCCTTGTCGACTGTTCGTGGTTTCTCATGGCTAAGTAGTAATAGCCACATTTATCGATCTCCGAGGTTAAGCATCCCTTGCCGAGGTCGTCCGTGGATGGGTGCCAATCCATTATTTAACGACAGCGCCTTAAGCCGGTGATCCTGGCTGTCATTTCTAGATCTTTGATAGTTTTTACGAGTAGCCAGTCTCGAGTAGATCTGACACCTGGGGATCGTAGGGGTTATGGTTATATGTACCTATTTAATTTAAAATGGCCTTAAAAAAAACAGAAAAAGCAAATTATTATAAAAAAATTGAAAAAGTGACAATCGAAGTATTGGTCGGTTTTTCTATAATTTTTGTTTGTCCCCGCTGGCAGCATCTCACATAATATTAAATGTATAAATTATAATTTTCTAGAACTAATACTATACTACCGCTGGCAGCACCTCACATAATATTAAATCTATAAATTATAATTTTCTAGTACTAATACTATACTACCGCTGGCAGCACCTCACATAATATTAAATCTATAAATTATAATTTTCTAGTACTAATACTATACTACCGCTGGCAGCACCTCACATAATATTAAATGTATAAATTATAATTTTCTAGTACTTGTTTTATATCAGAGTATTTAGTTTACTCCCTAAGCACGAAGTCCATAGTTTCGGCCTTCGTTCCGGGCGTTTCCTACTCCGTATTACCTTCGGACGGATGATTGACGAAAGATGTAACCAAATAATTGTAATTGTAACAAAAATCTGATGGAAAATAGTGTCCGTGGAGTTTTTTGTCCGTGCAGCTGCTATTCTGAAAGACTCCGTTTACGTCGACGATGTGTGCACCGGGGCCTCTACAGTGGCAGAGGCCTTGGTTTTGCGGGATGAGTTGATTGGAATCCTGAAATCAGGAGGTTACGAATTGCGTAAATGGTTGTCGAATAGTCCGGAGTTGTTGAGTGATCTGCCAGTAGAGCATCAGCAGGATCCTCTCCTTTTTGAGGATGTGAATAACCCTAATTTGATTGCCGTCCTTGGTATCCAGTACCAGCCCGTCCAGGATGTCTTCACCTATCAAGTTAAATTGGATACTCCCCAGACCTGGACAAAGCGCATGGTCTTGTCAACTGTTGCCCGGACCTTTGATCCCAACGGATGGATCACTCCTGTCATATTGTTGGCTAAGTGGTTTTTGCAGAAACTTTGGTTAGCCAATATTACTTGGGACGAGCCTCTGCCGGAAGAGTTGATGAGTGAATGGTTTGCGATTGTATCTTCCCTTCCGGATGTAAACCGGATTTCCTTGCCCAGACTCCTTCTACCAGCTGGTAAGTGAGTGAGTCTCCACGGATTCTGTGACGCGTCCGAACGAGGTTATGCGTCCGTGGTATTTTTACGGACTGTAGGTCCATCCGGTTCTGTAGAGGTCCACTTGGTGATGGCTAAGAGTAAGATGGCGCCTATTAGGTCACGGTTAACCATTGCTAAATTGGAATTGTCTGGAGCAGCTCTTTTTACTAGGCTCCTTCACCATGTTTACAGCACTCTGGGTCGCTCAGTTGATATCTCAGACGTTTTCGCCATAGAGACCTACTGACGCTTGCGAAAGTGCAACTAGATTCATATTTTGTTTGACATTTCAAAAGTACCTATGTTTAGTTGAATAAAAATAGGTTGTTTTTTTTTGTTCGTTCCGGGCCCGAACTAAGAATGAATGACATCACACTTTGACAATTGTACCTACTCCCGATGTATTTTTACCGGTCCCAAAAGTTGAACGTAATGCTTGATTTTTTTCACTCCGGAATTTCGGAATACTTTTTCGTTGACGAAACTAGGGAGTGACCTCCTGACTTGCCAAGGGGTATCGAGTTACTCAGTTACTGGGTTGTGGAGATTAGATAAACCGTGGCTCCATGTAAAATACTGGTATTTAGCTGCATCTAGTTCGAGTATGATCTGACCCCAACGCAGTTGGTAAAAATCTAGGATTGATTTTGGTTTACCCGTGTTCCCATCCAAATCTGATTATTTCTAAGGATTGATAAACAAACAAACTTTCACATTTACAAAATTAGTAGGAAGTACGTAGCAGTGAGATAATGAATAATACTAACAAATGTATTCATTCGTTGTCGTACAAAACGACTAACATAATTTCATTCCGAAAAAAAATACTATCGCGGTCCTATTCTGTCCTCTTCACAATCTTTTATCCACAGCGAAAAGGTAGAATTGACACATTCCTAGCCACTGTTAGAAGGCCTTTGATACACGATATGGTGGTTTAAAATCGTTGAAAGTTTGTATGTAAAAGGGTCCATGGTACTGGTTTTTAGAAACCACGCGAGCGATTTTTTACCCGGTCTGGCTATTTACATTGCAAAAGAGGTTGCCGTGCTCGGTGGCCATTTCGGGAGGACTGTTTGAGGACCGATAGTGAGGCATTTATGTAACACCAATAGTGCGAACCCGCCTTGTTTCCCCCTCTTGGAATTACTAGTTTGTAATAACAAAGGTATACGTTGGTAAGGTATGTGTTTGCGTGTTCAGTATCTTACGTGTAGACCAAATTAAGCTGTAATGAAAAAGGTCTGCTAAAAAAATATTTTGAAAGACCTTTAGCTTTTGCTTTCAACTTGATTTCTCTAATAAGGTATTCAAAATGGTTTACAACTTTGACAAAAAAATACTAACTCAAATATTTGTTCTGTAAACACTGTTTCAAATGCAAAGGTTTCGGTGAAATTAATTATTAAGTAAATACGGAAAAACTGCTAAATAAGCCTTACCACAGTTATTGAGCATCAGAAACCATAACACATTTATGTTACTTCAATTTCCAAGCGATGTTTCCTATAGGGGTGTTGGAAGTGAAAAAGTATCGATATTATAATAGGTTGGGGAAAAAGTTTCTTCACATTTTTTAAGAAAATTCAAAACATTTTTTAATATAGTTTAATTACATTTAACTAAAGTATGTAGGTACCATTTTGTTCGATAACTTTTTGCCATCTTGTAGGTAGGGACATGATCCCATTGCTATAGAAATTTTGGGACTTCTGATCAAAATACCGCAACAAGTGGTTTTGGCAGTCCTCTCGTGATGTTAACCTGACACTGCCTAAAGAATTCTGAAGAGACCGAAACAGGTGAAAATCTGAAGGTGCAAGGTCAGGACTATACGGCGGATGCATTAACACCTCCCAGCCAAACTCTCTTATTTTCTGCTGAGTGGCTAAAGATGTGTGAGGTCTACCGTTATCATGATGGAAAACCACACCCGTTCTGTTGATTAATTCCGGCCGCTTTCTTTCAACTTCTTGCTTTAATCTCATCAGTTGTTCGCAGTAGAGTTCAGAATCGATGGTCCTGCCTGGTGGTAACAGCTCATAATAAATATTGCCCTTCCAATCCCACCACACACACAGCATCACCTTGTTGCGAGTTAACCCGGGTTTCGCCACAGTCTGTGAAGCCTGACCGGCCTTTGTCCACGACCTTTTTCGCACGTTCTTGTCGTACGTGATCCACTTTTCATCACTAGTTATCAGCTTTCTTCAAAAATGGTTCGGTTGCATTACGTAGTAATAAAGAATCACAAATGAGTACACGTTTCATTAGGTTTCTTTCAGTGATCTCGTGAGGTACCCAAATATCGAGCTTTTTTGTGTACCCAGTTTTTTTTAAATGTGCCAAAACTGTTTTGTGGTCAATTCTCAGTTCTTCAGCTACGTCGTAACTACTGATATGCCGATCTTGCTACACTTTTTCAAAAATGGCATCCATTTTATCCGTAATAGGGCGACCAGAGCGACGTGCATCTTTGACATCTAAATTTCCGGATTCAAAACGCTTAAACCAAATTTGTACTACTCTCACAGACACTGCACTAGGTCCATAAACATCGCAAATTTTTTTCGCGGCTTGCGTTGCATTTTTTACCTTTTTTGTAGTAAAATTTTAAAATGTATCGAATTTCTTCATTAGATTCACTCATCTTGACGGTACGAAAAACAAATGAAAATCACACATTTTCCTAATTTGAATTTGGAATTATGTTCTTTAAAATTTAAACTTTCAATGATACCAAAACCAGCCAGATGCAAATAGTATAGCCAAAGAGATTTTATTACAAGTTCATACATACTATAATGCGAAAAGACTTTTTCCCCAACCTAAATTAATAATATTTTATTTATATACATTATTTAAAAATATATTTAATTATGTATGTTTTTTTTCCAAAAAAAATATGGATATATCGCATTCGAAGGAAGAAGTTCTCAACTCGATGCTGTTATTTCCGTAATAATAACAATGACGTTCTTTAAGTAAACTCCGTCGTTTGTGGACTGATAATGTATTTTTTTGCAGTTCCTGATTATATGGCAATATGTGCGATAGTCATCATCATTATCAGTCTTTTAATCTTCCCACTGCTGGAAAACAGGCCTCCTCTCTGTGAGAGGGAAGGGGCCGTAATCCACCACGCGGGTCCATGTAGTGCGAGTTGGTGGATGTCACATGTCTTCGAATTTTTGGTTCTAGGACATACCGGTTTCCTGACGATGTTTTCCGTCACCGTTTAGAGAGCAGTGGCGATGAAATAATTTACACAAAGAAAAGGGCCTGCTTGGGTTTGTGGCGGCCGTTACCACTGGACCACCACCGCTCAAAAGTGACTCCAGCTTTATCTGCTAAGGCGGGCTTTTTTGAGAAGTGTAAAAAAAATATTATGATTTCAATACACGGTTTTTGACATCGATACATCAAAATATGTATTTATATCGCCAAAAGTTATTTATATGTCATATGAAAAATATCGGTATTTTTTCGACATCCATCCTTGAATCCTGGTTCTTCGAGTCGCCGCAGTCGGTTTTCCTCATACAGTCTAAGCAGCTTAACCACCATGGTCCCCTTGTAATGCGGGTTCTGTTCTCATAAAATCCCCATTGAAGATCCCCCTTTGGTCAATGGTATAGCGGGGTAAGAAGCTTACTTGGTTTTATTTCTTTCGTGGATCAGGATTTTATTTCTTTCTATTCTTTGTCGCATACTCATGAGGGTGTTTGATACCAACAAAGTGAGTTGAATAAACTAGGTCACACTTTTAAAATACCGGATTTGTACTGGCAACTCGGGTATTTTAAATGTGTGACATATTGGTGTAAAATCGCAGTTCGGGTTTGCGGGACGGTTTTTATGGCAATATTTATTGCTCTTTGTACGAGTATATTATTATTTTAATTGTAATTAGTCGTATGATTTGGAAGGTGGGACTGACTGACACTGTATATACCGGACAAAAAATATTAATAATCTATATATATAAAAGCGAAAGGCCACTCACTCACTCAGGCAGAATGTAGCGGAAACACCCAATTCTGTACCATCTCAAACTTGTACCTACATTGCTAGCAAATAAATAATTCTGATTCTCATCACAAAATATCGAAAACCGCTTGACGTATAAAGATGAAATTTGGCAGGGAGGTCCCTCAAGTGACGTAAGTGCGCACTAAGATGTAATATGATTTTTGGAAATTCCTCCATTCAGGGTGTAAAAGAGGAGTTGAAAGTTTATATCAAATTTCTACAGTTTGCAAATCGGACACGTGAAATTGTACATTTACCCTCTTGATTGATATTTTTTTTAATGTATTTATTGGTTTTTGGAAATTCCACCCCTAAGGATGTGGAAAAGTGGTAATTTGTTGAGCTTATATATTTAAAACTTGGTATAAATATTAAATTAAGTAAAAAGTAAAGGATTTCATTATTAGTTTTGCAAAACTACTCCTAAAAGATGATTTGGGGGATGTTAGAGATTTTTGAAGAATTTTACTGTACAAGGCTTCTTTTTATGATGTAGCGGGAGCACTAAGAAAAGATTTTTGGAAATTCAACCTATAAGGGGAGTGAAACTAAAAAGTTATCTGATGGATAAAATACGGATCACGCGAAGGAAGTCGCGGGCGAAGTGCTAGTTTTATATACGCATGTTATGCTTACTGTGTGTACTGGTAAGGAAATAAATTCCTTGCCGGTGTCAGTGTTTCCTGATTCCTACAACCTGGGGATCTGTTAGTCTAGGAGAAAACAAAACTATAGACAACGAGAACTTCCTTATTTTCATAACTTCAACAGATACCTACTATAGGTAGCTTAAAACCACACGAAACTTCCAAACTCACAGAAAACAAGCAAATATTTTTAATTGGCACCCTAGCTTCAGATATCACCTAGCTGGGGGTTTAAGCCTGGTTTAAGGCTTTCATTTCTCTGCCACACCAATACGCCATGAATGAAAAACTTCAGTTAAGTCAAGCGGCGTGGCGATCGTGTTTTTCAGTTAGATTTTTAAAATACCCGCTTTGGATTAGAATTTCTCTCGATTCAAACCAGAAATTGAACCTAAGTTTCCTCGTTCAGCAGAGTCAGGACTTTTGGCCTAAAAACTGGCCAGTACAGATGTTTTTTGATGCTGTATGGTGCCGATTACCTAGAAACAGAGTAGAATAATCTTCAAACTCTAAGTCAATCTTCCTTCTTACACGTCTTATAAATAAAGACACCAGCAACACAAAAATGAACTCGCTGTTGCACTATTCGAGTCCTTGAGTCCCCGCTATCATTATACAAAAACAGACGATATCTCATGCCCGCTCAGCAGTAGCGCTTGTAAGCACTAGTCCAGCGAGGCTTTTCGCCATTCGACGAAATCTTATTAAAGTCACCGCCAGATAACAAAAAAATAAAAGTCGTTAACACCTGTCTATCAATGTATTCCAATATTTCAAAAGAATAAGAAAAAATGTAAAGACAGTATCGCAAACACGATCAAAACAATCGTATCGAGGTGGGGGTGTGTTTGACCCTTTCACTTGGCCTTTTTTTTTATAACCTATAAGCCTTTTGGCCCGTCTGTCAATCGACTCAAGTGCATCAAGCTGGTATTTGGCAGATCCATCCCAGAGGTGAGAGCAGTACTCCATGCATGACCGAACTTGCGCTTTATACAAGTTGAGCAGCTATTCAGACGTGAAGTACCGTCTCACCTTTGCAAGAATCCCCAACTTTTTTTCAGCGAACTGAGCTTTCGTCTCAGTGAATGGACCGAAGTTGAGGGTCGATGTCAACGTATCACCAAGAAGTTCGAGATGGTCCGTTAACGGCACGGTTACACCAAGGAAAGATGGAGCCGGGTGGAATTGGCTATTTTTAGCAAAAAAAAAGACACGCCTGGTTCTTAGCAGCATTGAAACTGACCAGATTGGCATCACCCCATTCGGAGACCGCCTTCAAGGACAAGTTCAAGCGTTCAACCATGGCCTCCCGGAGAGACCAAATCTGAGGCCCAGTAGCCCGTGCGCTGGACACGTATCCCTCAGCAACAGTGCTGTCGTCTGCGTACCCAAAGGTTCCGGGTTTTAGCAGAACATTAATGGCTTTCAATAATGAGTTAATATCTCATAAACGCATAGACCGATTTACATGATTTAAATGGATAAAATGGTTTTACGTCTATACATTTCATTTGAGACCAAAATTATCAAAATATCTGCATAAACAAAAAACTCATGTTTTAAAATTACGTAATTTTTATGCTTTTTGGTACAAGCCGGACTTTTATTTTTTATGGCGGAGACCTTATCTTACTAATATTATAAATGCGAAAGTTTGGATGGAAGGATGTATGGATGTATGTTTGATACTCAATCACGCCAGAACGGCTGAACGGATCTGGATAAAATTTGGTACAGAAATAGATTATGGTCTGCAATAGCACATAGGCTACTTATAGGCAATTTACAAAGGCTTTTTATCCCGATATAATGTTCCCTTGGGATGAAAAAAAAAGCTTTTCACGCGGGCGAAGCCGCTGGCAGAAGCTAGTAATAAAGAAATCGCTTACAACTATCTCAAATCTCTTTGTGACAATTTTCAACTCGCACAAACGTGACTGACTACTGACAATTATTATTCCAGAGTTTTTTTTATACACTACATAACGGTAACGAAAGGTCTTTCACGACCAAACCAACCGCAAAAACTGTGTGCAAGAAATATGAATTGAATTTTTGGTGCATTTTTTCGTTCTGTGGCACTCTCGCTGGGTTCGGACGTGGCCCATTGTCGGGCGATGGTTAGGTTCATACGTGCTTGCGATTTGAAAAGCTCTTCAGTTTAGGCTAGGTTAAAATTTCGGGGCTAGTTGTATTTTTTGTATGGAAAACTAGTGCTGTACGGGCTTTTGTGTGTGTAGATTGTTTACTAATTGCCAACTACTGAAAAATCCATGTTTCAAAAAGTATGAAACAAGAAAATATTACATATTCATAGTGATGTTCAAAGGATAACCGTGGTCGTATGCTACCTTGCAGAATATATTGTTTTGTTACGGTGGCATACGACAATGGTTATCCTTTCCACCACCTTCCACTATGAATATGTATGAAATACAATAAAATATTTATTACATGTAAGTTGTTTATATATATTATCGGGTATTAAACCCGATATATATCGAATAGTTTGCACTTAACAAATTTAGATGAGAATATTTTCTTGTTTCATACTTTTTGAGCGTGATTTTTCAGTAGTCGGGTTTTAATTTGGAACTTATTTCTTATTTAAAGATTTTTGTAGGTTTTGCAGAGCCTGAGGGAACAAATGAACATAACTTACATGCATAGATATACATACTTACATACCGATCAACATACAATTAGCTGCCGTGATTCAGCAATCGTTCTTCTAAGACTGATTCGCGTCCATTTCGAAACTTGAACCCTGGAATTGATGTCCAGTAGCAAATAATAGTGCTAGCACACGTCCGGATTTGGTACGGCCGGACTACGCCGTAATCGAGAAAAATCAGTTTTCATTATTTTAACGGGATATGTTTCGCAAACGGTACGCTTGACAAATATATTGAGGCGGTTTTTCTTTGTTCTTGACTTCGTACCCTCTAGAGGGCGCCATATTGAGTTTAATGTGACGTCACTTTGCCTATAACCAGCGGACAAATAAAACGCTTCCAACCATACCTCACTCAGTCAAATTATGGTAAGTAGTTTAGAAGTTATGAGTGAACAGTTGAACATACATACACACATACCGGTCAAAAAACATAACCCTCCCTATTGCTTCGCCGTAGTCGGGTAATAAATAGTTAGCACCTAGTAGTACATACTAGTAGTACACAGAGATAACATGAATGATACTTGTTATAAGGATAGATTACTGCAGGGTTGCCTGGCAATATTTATAATTTAATTGCGACTCTGCATTAATCTATTATACTAAAGTCGTCACAAACTAAGAAGTCCGTAATGTTTCTCATTTTACATGCCGCGATAACTTTGTACGTAAGAAATTGAAAAATAAAATTCATAATCCTAATTAATGATTATGTTACCCATACACTATAACAACGAGTATCATTCGCAAGCATCAAGTTTAATTATTATTAAGTATTTTTATAGCTGTCAAAACGGGCCTTTTATTTATTGACAACTTTATCAAGTGTCATTCTTGCATCGTTCATCTAACGAGCTAGGTAAATAGTTAAAACGTTATCGATCCAAATAATTTGCAATGTATCATTGAATAGCTGAATATTATTCAGAGGATCTAGACAAGTGAACCACCGCTAATTGAACAGCACCGTTAGTAAAGAGGCCAGGCTGAGTTGGCCGCTGCATAACTAGATACCTACAGGATCCGCACCGCATGGACTTGACAAACATTTACGAGACCTACAGGCTGTCAACACGTGCGAGCCACTAGCTTACTCACACGTGTTCCTGTTCACTCTTTGAACAAGCGCAGTCACGATGTCATGTTTATGCTTCAAAAACCGGCCAAGTGCGAGTCTGACTCGTGAACAGAGTGTTCCGTATAAACAGCTACATTCCACAAAATAAATAGATAAAATTACTAACGTTCATAAACAATGAAAGCTACATTACTCAAACGAAGGGACAAAATTAACTTTGTCCTTCGAAAACTGTTGTCCCCATACATCAATATACAAAACTTTTACTTTTCTAAGTACATTTTATAAGTTGGTCGATTATTACTCGTAAACTTGTAAAGCATACTTAGCTGTGATAGTTTTCCTTTTAATTTCGTTATATATACTACCGCAGTGAAACTTTTACATATCCAAAAGCAACCATTTAGCTGGCAGGGAAGGGGGACACTTGACTCTAACAAAAATTTGGTATGTAGATATGGTTTTCACAGACCTTGTTGACTGCGGAACCCTAAAAATGTAAATAAGTGCCTACCGAATTTATGATACACTAGCTTTATTCTCGCGGCTTCGTTTCCGTGGCCCACTGCGTGACGACTTTGCCCCTTTGCCCTTTATAATTCTAAATAATTACTTGCACAAACTATTAATAGTAATCAGCTAGCAATTACGAAATGTTGCGACGACTAAGTTCAGTAGATATTCGAGCTATTAACTGTCTCGTTAGCCCGTACATAATACATGAGACGAATCAAACTATTACTGAGATACGCTAGTCGACTCGTCTAGTAATTATAATGGAATGTATATTATCTTATATACGAATATATGTTACTCCAATATGTGGAACAGGGGCCGTACCAATGTCTAAATAATGCCGTCGTGGAAACAGGATAGTGCTATTTGTCCTGTATAGCTTACTCTCTCTCTCACACCGAAATAATGATGGTTTTAAGACATCATAGTAGTGTATAGAATACGTTGTCTCACGATGAAGATATTTACTCGTGCTAAATTAGGTTTGCTAGAAATAGTTATGTATTTAGAAGACGATGTTATTTTAGTCAATTTTCAATGAATCTTCATGCCTGATTGGCGAAAAGGGATTTACAGGGTAGTACTAATAGTATACCCACACTTTGCCAGATATGTTTAAGTTTTATGTTATAGAGGCGAATCGGGAACAAAATCACATCACAATTTCTGGTTTCATTGGTATCTTCGATTGGGTTACAAAGTCAAATTTCTTATTTCAATTAAGCCATTTAGCGGCACTTTTGAAAGTCAAAAGTTTTTGTATTTACTTGTATATATATTATTTATATTTATAATTGATTCTACCATTCATTCGGAAAAGTAGCTTGTTATGGAGAAGAACGTACAAGAAACTGCACATATAATCTTTAAAAAAATAAAAGTGTTTTACAATATGTATTTACATACATACATTAATTCATATACGTGAGGACGATGCACCCAGAATAACACTACATACTATACTACGTCTAGGTATAAAGTATTACAAGCACTAACAGGTAAATTCATTCATTTGATAAATAGGAACATGGTTCTCACATACTTACAAATATTGCAAACAAAGGTAAAATACCTAATTCAACAACAAAGGAACTGTGAGTGAGACAATTCCTTAAAAATATTACGGAATACAATAACTATGAATAAAATAACAAGTTTGATTTTGTCTACACTAAAGATTGCTTGTTTGTTTCTTATTTTGAATATAATTATCTAATTTGTAATATGCTTGTTTACAAAGTGTGCTTTTAACAAAAGATTAAAATATTCTGCCTCCTAAGTTTTAATATATCAAAAGGTATTATAGAATTTAACACAATACCCCGTGAAAGATGTGTGTATTTTAACTAATCTATAAGATGGTTGATCTAACGTATCTTTATTTCTAGTGTCTATCACTAACTTTACTGAAGAGATGTATATTTCTCCTTACATAGATGTCATAATATTTTCATAAATGTTATGTTACGGCACCTATTATCTCTTGGAGCAAGTATTTATGTCTATAGGATTTATTCCATTTATTATTTTATGCTTGTTCTTTCCCACTACAATGCAAAGGCCTATGTAATGTTTGTATGTGGTTTTGTGGCAATTAAATACTTGTTCTTTCTTTTCTTTCTTTGTACGGGACAAAAATAGTTTGTGAATGCATTTCATATTTTTAAGTTAAACTATTATTATCAATAGAAAAGACAACTAGTCGGTACCAAAATGTATAATAGAAGACAATTAACGCAAGTCGTGAGGAAAGTGTAAAAAGACAGAGAGTGAAGAAAATTAACAGAAGCATTTTTATTTTTACACTAGGTATCTCTATAAAATAAAGATATGTTTTCACTCTGCTAGAAAGTGAACTGTAAGTCTGTGAGTCCAATAAAAGTAAAGAAATCATTTTGATTGGATCGCTACTATTGTTTTCTAGTTCTAGCATAGTATTGTCACAGTGGAGGGCAAAGGTTTTCTTTCTGGCAAATTTTATATAACCCCAACGTATTTATTTAAAACAATAATGTAACCTTGTGAGGGCTGCAGGAGTTTGCTGGATGCGAGACGCACAGAACCGGTAGATAATGTGGTGACGCCTGGTGGAAGCCTTTGTGCACTAGTGGATGTCTATCTACAGAAACGATCATTATAATGAAAAAGGGTTTTAATATTTAGCTGGTATTCAGGAGCATGGAGCGACTCCCTATCTGACCTCCACAATCCAGTAACGGTATAAGACAATATGACTTACCAAGACTGGTGTTAGATTTCAGATTTCGGCCTACCCGTAACGATTGTCTACACATGACAGCCAGAACCAACAATTTAACGTGATTTCTGAGGCTCGGGGTAGTCTTAGTATTTAATTAATGGTCACCCATCCACGGACTGACCTCGGCAAGCTTTCTTAAACTCAATAATCGAACTTAGCGGCTGTTATTATTTGAGCAGAAGGGTAACCGTCAAGCATCCATAAATCATTAGTCACTTAACTACCAAATCATCACTCAAATAAATCTACAACACAATGGGCAGAAAAGATGGCGTCGTATGACGTATATACGTTTATAGCCGGATCGGAATACAATACGGAACCACGCGTATTGTTTGCGGACCCATTGTGCTTTCAATAAGCCTTCAAGAATAAGAACCTGCCTCGTGTGTACTTTTGTATGTTCTTGAGTGTTCTAACAGTCCCTTGAGATGTAGAGATGGTGATTTTAAATTAGGTAAGTGTATTAAGGAGTGGGTAGGTATAAACGGCCAAAGCAAAAGGAGGTTCTGTTTACCCTTATAAGGAAAAGCCGTGAGTATATATGCTTTGGGGTAAATGTAAATGGTAAGTATAACATTTAATTAGATTCTGGTTGCTGAACGCCGCGAAATTGATTCCGGGAATCCTGGATCGGAGGCAAAATACTCAAGAAATATCAATCATTTCCCAGAAATAATGTAATGGATAACACCTGAAATTAAAATGGAATAAGATTGTTTTAATTGGACATGTATTTTGTTAAGCCCGTTAACGTTGACTATGGAATATGGTTGCTGCAGACATCAACCTCAAATAATTTAGTGGTATGAATGTACCATTCCCATTGTAGGATTAAGTAGCAAATCGTCCTATCAGCAGAATATCTACACAACATGATAAGTACAGGACTAACGCACTAGTCAATATCTTTCAGACATTCGGATGGGCTGTATGAGAGGAGTTGAATTTAGGGCTGTCAGTGTACAAAACCTCATAAATAATATAACATAGAAGACTTATAACATGAATATTCAAAAATTAAAACCTATATACAAATACAAAGGGAAGAGGAAAAAGGGCTCATTGTGCATCAAGAAATTCATCCACATCGATGTCAATGGGAAACGTGCCCAGAACGTTTCTCTGGCCGAGGAAAAGCCCAGCCCTCTGGTCACATAAAGAGTCGACTAACCATTTGCTTACATCTCGAAATACTCGATGAGCACTCGGACCCCATGAACCTAATGTTTCAACCCCAAACGGCTCAAATATATAACTTCCAATAAGGTTGTTGTATTTGCACCGTTTGAGGTTTTCTGCACCAGCAACACAGCCCGCCGTGCTAATATAAGAAGATCAGCCCAATTAAATACAATTCTCAAACACACTGGATGTGGAAGACTGAGGAACGTATCATTAGAAACGCTATAGCTTTGTCTCTCTCTCATAGTACAACCATAAGGCTAAATTTAAATTGTCGCGGAATAGAATGGCACGGAAGCGTCAATTTCGCAAAATTTCGTTCAAAATTTTCCACGGAAATTGTCGAGAATGCGCGAGGATTCCCCGGAAGATGCACGACCAATTTTTTGGCTCGTATTTAGTTTGTACGTTACATAATTAACATAAAATTCAGCACGCTATGTACAATATTTCGTTGCAAAAATTCGCTCCCATTCCATTCCGCGGCAATGTTAATTGAGAGCCTAATAGTTTGGAAACGTCATGGTAAGGCCCGTGACCAATCTTAAGATGTATGCGGTAGTGATGCGAACGGGATCTACTTTTTGTCAATCACCGTATATTTAAGTTACGTTCGCTTTCTAATCTGTCTCAATTTGTAAAAAGCAACTCCAATTTCCCCACATTTCTACATGTTTTTTTTTATATTGATCGTTGCTGAAATGAGAACACGATTTAAATTAGAACTTTTTTTAAGTACGAGAATTGGCCTTCTGATCTCTACGTCCTGCATTTTTTGTAGCCCTTGTTGTACCACTTTGGCCTCCCATACGTAATTTCAGATATTTTTGCCGCGCCTCCCATACATAATCAAACGGACGATTTTAGTCCAGACTAATTGACGTACGCATTTGGCGGATTCGCATATAAACTGCACTCTGAAATGTTTTGAGGTTTCATCTGCTTTATGGACACATCGACTCTGTATTTTTAACCGACTTCCCAAAAAGGAGGAGGTTCTATGTTCGACATTATGTTTGTTTTTTTTTTGTTTATGTTCACCGATATCTCCGTCAATTGTGGACCGATTTTGAAAATTCTTTTTTTGTTTGAAAATGTATGTTTCGAAATTGGTCTCATTTTAATTTGGTGTAAATCTGATGAAGAACTTCGGAGATATACAACAGAACTCTTCAATAAATAACGGCAAATCTCTCGGGATTGCTGCATGTCTGTTTATTGTTTATACCATTTCATAACATAACATCACGCCAGTACGCTCTTAAAGGATACGCAGATCTCTCATTTCACCGGTTATGTTCAAGTTTTATGAAATCTATTTTGGCGTTATAGGTACCTTACTAACTTGCCTATTAGGTAGGTACAACAAAAAGTGAAAAAAAAAACTCTTTTTGGAAAAAAATACTACCGACTTCCAAATACAACACTACAAAGTGAAAAATAACTTAATTTTTTGAAGTCGGTGTCCATAACGCGAAAAATAGGTACCTACGAAAGACACTTTGTATTTGGAAGTTGGTGGTATTTTTTTGCAAAAAAGTTTTTTATGTGGAAATGTAATTTCCGAAGAAATTTCTGTTACCTGCATGTCCTTTTCTTTATTTTCCAGAAATGTTAAGTAGAATTACGTACTCTTTCTGAAACAAAAATGATTGCGTCACTGTTACTTACCTGATACGAATTCATTACAATAGTAGGAAACTTTAAAGGCAAGAAAGTGAAATCAAAATCAAAATTTATTTATTCAGTTAGGCCATTAAGCAACACTTTTGAAAGTCAATAATTTAAAATTAAAAGTAATAATAATTGATTCCGCCGTCCATTCGGCAAAGTAGCTTTCTTATTTGTGACTCACGCAGGACATACAATATAATAAAATTAAGTGATTAAAACCAACATTAACACAAAATTAAACCGACTTTTAAAGCAAAATACTACACAGCGAAAAATAACTTTGTTTGCCGAAGTTGGTGTCTAAAAACGAAAAGCAATAGGTACCTAAGATACCGACTTCTCTAAATGTATATTTTTTATTTTTCTCTTTTTAGTTCTGGTACTTCATCCATGAAAATCATTTATAAACAGAGTAGGTTTCATTTCGATTCTAGCAAGCCCAAACACGACCAGGATACAGATTTTATTACGGAGTTCCAGTCCCGACCTTCCGGCTTCATCATCAGATCAGTTGGATGGTACCATTTTCATCACTACTATTTATATTTATGTATTTGCTTCATCATAGCCGTTTAACTATTCGATATATCATAAACCCATGACAAACTTATTAAGAAGTTCTTATCTGTGGTCTTCTACATCCGTTTTACTTCACCAAATGATACTTTCTGAGTGCAAATGCTTGCTATGCTCATGAAAATACCAAAATTGCTATATGCCTGTCTATAATATTTGAGGAGTTCCCTCGATTTCCCTGGGATCCTATCATCAAATTCTGACTTGGTGATAATGTGACCTCCTCGAGAGCATACCCTTTTAAACAAATAAATAATTTTGTAAAACCGTCTATCTGGAGGAGTTATGCCCGAACATACATAAAAAAACCGACCAAGTGCGTGTCAGACTTTGCAAATCTAGGGTTCCGTTTGTACCCTTCGGGTACCGGAACCCTAAAAAGTATACTCAGAATTGATAACCTCCTCTTATTTGGAAAATCGGTTAAAAATGCAATGTCTCGAAAAACAAACAGAAATTTCAGAATTTTTGCATAGTTTCAGCTCATTCGAATACCGGGAACTGGAACAAAAACTTTTAAGCTTTGATTACATACGTACAAAATTACACATAGACATCGGCACAGATGAAACTAAATTATAAAAGGCATTATGCAAGGCCAAAAAGGCTCCTATCTCAGCATGTGCTGCGCTATTAAAAATAACTATACACAACTAACCACGTTTAGTTTGGAGCACTTTTTTCCTTAAATAACAAGACAAAATTTAAATTAACTTTCTTTCAACAGTTTAAATATTAATTGGTTAATTATGTTATTCACAGGAAACATTAATTAATCCTAAGCGAGCACTAGAATATACTTAACAAAGAAAAACACAAGCTTTTCAATGGATTTTTCCTAGTATTTTTATTCAATAAACAGCATTTTTCTCCATTTTACCTTACCAGAGAGTCATCAAAAGTCTATAAACAAATTCGAAGAACGTTCCATATTGTCGTTGGTCTGTTATTTAAATAAAACGAAGTGTATATTGTCTATGGTCTCCACGAACGGAGGTTCGATGTTTTGCCGCTTCCGTCCTGTGGTATGCTAATGAAAACATTCAGAATAAACTGTTAGACATCTTTTTGAATCATTTGACTTCGTTGGAATATTTTAACAAGGCTTCGGGAAGTCAACGGAATTTTATTGTAGTGTTCTTGATATCACGCCTGTTTTCTGTGAAGGTTTAGGCAGAGGTGTGATACCTATAGCACAAGTATTTTGTTACTCTACTGCAAGGTTTTTCGCACGTATCTCTTGTATGTTTGTAATATTCTGTATCACACTAATATTATAAAGGCGAAAGTTTGTGCGTGTGTGTGTGTGTTTGTATGTTTAATACTCCTTCACGCTCAAACAACTGGACGGATCAGGAAGAAATTTGGCACAGAGATAGATTATAGTCTGGAATAGTACATAGGATACTTTTTATTAACCGACTTCCCAAAAAGGAGGAAGTTCTATGTTCGACTTCAAGTTTGTTTTTTTTTTTTTTTTGTGTGTTTTCACCGATAACTCCGTCAATTGTGGACCGATTTTGAAAATTCTTTTTTTGTTTGAAACCTTTTCATGTTCCGAAATTGGTCCCATTTTAATTTGGTGAAGATCTGATGAAGAACTTCGGAGATATACAACAGAACTCGTCAATAAATAACGGCAAATCTCTCGAGATTGCTGCAATCGCATGTCTGTTTGTTGTTTATAACATGTCATAACATAACATCACGCCAGTTCGCTCTTAAGGGGTAAGCAGATCTCTCATTGCACCGGTTATGTTCAAGTTTTATGAAATCTATTCTGGCGAAATAGTTCCCTTACTAACTTGCCTATTAGGTACGTACAACTAAAAAGTGAAAAATAAAAAAACTTTTTGCAAAAAAATACTACCGACTTCCAAAAACAAAACTACAAAGTAAAAAATAACTTAATTTTTTGAAGTCGGTGTCCATAACGCAAAAAAATGGTACCTACGAAAGACACCGACTTCAAAAAATTAAGTTATTTTTCACTTTGTAGTTTTGTTTTTGGAAGTCGGTAGTATTTTTTTGCAAAAAGTTTTTTTATCTCGGGCATAATTATGTTCCCTTGGGATAATTTTCGATACTCACGCGGGCGAAGCCGCTGGCAGAAGCTAGTTATCTTTCAAACCGATCGACGGATTTATATAATTAAGACATTGTTCTAAGTTAGATAAGTTGAAAAAAAAACATGGCGGATATTGGGCGCCATAAAATGGGGGTCGCAATTTTTATGTATTTTCTCTATTCAGCATGATTTTTCTTGTTTACATCTTTTTAATACCTTGCAATCTATTCTATCCTTTAAGCACTCGGGTTTTTAATATTAATATTAACTTGTTTTTACCCAGTACTGCTTAAGTCCAGTGTAATAGCGGGTAGACGGACGGACAGACGGAAGATGCAGCGTTCGAAGGCCTCCCTCTAGATGGAGCGACGATCTGTTCAAGGCTGCGGGTGTCCGGTGGATGCGAAACGCACAGAACTGATCAGTGTGGTGACGCTTGGGGGAGGTCTATGTCCAGCAGTGGACGCCTTTCGTCTGAAATTATGATGATGATGATGAATAGCGGGCGAGCTTTATATAGCCATCAAGAGAAATTCCAGACGAAAGCCTAATAACGATTTGTCTGACCCGGGTATTGGACCTAGGTCTTGGTGCCCAGCAGTAGTTCTTGTGACCACTAGATGGAAGCAGTTGTATAGGTTCGTAAAACTTTTTGAAAAAAGTTCCTATAATATCGGAAGTACAAAAAATATATGAATTATTGGAGTTTTTTTTTTATGCTCATTTTAAATTAAATAGGTACATACATCATCATCATCATGATCAGCCTTTAATGTTCCCACTGCTGGGACACAGGCATCCTCTCTGTGGGAGAGGGAATGTGCCATAATCCATCACGCGGGCCTAATGCGAGATGGTGGATGTCACATGTCTTCGAATTTTGTTCTAGGACATGCCGTTTTCCGCACAGGTAACACACAATACGATAGGTACATACAATTGAAATAAAATACAATGAAAAGTTAAATATTATATCGAATTATAACAAAAAACCAGAAAGGAATACTTTCCAGGTAAAAGAGAAATCAATCCCCTATATTTTTCCTACTAAGTGTAATGTTTCAATAAAACAATACTGATAAAGTTTATCGGGTAAACACAAAAAAAATATTACGATTCGAACATTCGTAATTCATGCTTTTGCTTTAATAAGAATATACCAATATTTTATAACTAGCTTTTACTGCGGCTTCGTCTGTGTGAAAGTTAAAATCGTTACACGGGAGCAGCACAATGTCATATTACAGGTCCTGGTCGACTGTGGGTGTTCGTGGTTTCTCATGGCTAACTAGTAATAGCCACATTTATAGATCTCCGAGGTTAAGCATCCCTTGCCGAGGTCGTCCGTGGATGGGTGCCCATCCATTATTTAACGACAGCGCCTTAAGCCGGTGATCCTGGCTGTCATTTCTAGATCTTTGATAGTTGTTACGAGTAGTCAGTCTCGAGTAGATCTGACACCTGAGGGTCATAGGGGTTATGGTTATATGTACCTATTTAATTTAAAATGGTCTTTTAAAAAAAACAGAAAAAAGCAAATTATTATGAAAAAAAATTGAAAAAGTGACAATCGAAGTATTGGTCGGTTTTTCTATAATTTTTGTTTGTCCCCGCTGGCAGCACCTCACATAATATTAAATGTATAAATTATAATTTTCTAGTGCTAATGCTATACTACCGCTGGCAGCACCTCACATAATATTAAATGTATAAATTATAATTTTCTAGTACTTGTTTTATATCAGAGTATTTAGTTTACTCCCTAAGCACGAAGTCCATAGTTTCGGCCTTCGTTACGGGCGTTTCCTACTCCGTATTACCTTCGGACGGATGATTGACGAAAGATGTAACCAAATAATTGTAATTGTAACAAAAATCTGATGGAAAATAGTGTCCGTGGAGTTTTTTGTCCGTGCAGCTGCTATTCTGAAAGACTCCGTTTACGTCGACGATGTGTGCACCGGGGCCTCTACAGTGGAAGAGGCCTTGGTTTTGCGGGATGAGTTGATTGGAATCCTGAAATCAGGAGGTTACGAATTGCGTAAATGGTTGTCGAATAGTCCGGAGTTGTTGAGTGATCTGCCAGTAGAGCATCAGCAGGATCCTCTCCTTTTTGAGGATGTGAATAACCCTAATTTGATTGCCGTCCTTGGTATCCAGTACCAGCCCGTCCAGGATGTCTTCACCTATCAAGTTAAATTGGATACTCCCCAGACCTGGACAAAGCGCATGATCTTGTCAACTGTTGCCCGGACCTTTGATCCCAATGGATGGATCACTCCTGTCATATTCTTGGCTAAGTGGTTTTTGCAGAAACTTTGGTTAGCCAATATTACTTGGGACGAGCCTCTGCCGGAAGAGTTGATGAGGGAATGGTTTGCGATTGTATCTTCCCTTCCGGATGTAAACCGGATTTCCTTGCCCAGACTCCTTCTACCAGCTGGTAAGTGTCTAGTGAGTCTCCACGGATTCTGTGACGCGTCCGAACGAGGTTATGCGGCCGTGGTATTTTTACGGACTGTAGGTCCATCCGGTTCTGTAGAGGTCCACTTGGTGATGGCTAAGAGTAAGGTGGCGCCTATTAGGTCACGGTTAACCATTCCTAAATTGGAATTGTCTGGAGCAGCTCTTCCTACTAGGCTCCTTCACCATGTTTACAGCACTCTGGGTCGCTCAGTTGATATCTCAGACGTTTTCGCCATAGAGACCTACTGACGCTTGCGAAAGTGCAACTAGATTCATATTTTGTTTGACATTTCAAAAGTACCTATGTTTAGTTGAATAAAAATAGTCTGTTTTTTTTTTGTTCGTTCCGGGCCCGAACTAAGAATGAATGACATCACACTTTGACAATTGTACCTACTCCCGATGTATTTTTACCGGTCCCAAAAGTTGAACGTAATGCTTGATTTTTTTCACTCCGGAATTTCGGAATACTTTTTCGTTGACGAAACTAGGGAGTGACCTCCTGACTTGCCAAGGGGTATCGAGTTACTCAGTTACTGGGTTGTGGAGATTAGATAAACCGTCGCTCCATGTAAAATACTGGTATTTAGCTGCATCTAGTTCGAGTATGATCTGACCCCAACGCAGTTGGTACAAATCTAGGATTGATTTTGGTTTACCTGAGTTCCCATCCAAACCTGATTATTTCTAAGGATTGATAAACAAACAAACTTTCACAATTACAAAATCAGTAGGCAGTACATAGCAGCAAGATAATGAAAAATACTAAATGTATTCATTCGTAGTCGTACAAAACGACTAACATAATTTCATTCCGAAAAAAAATACTATCGCGGTCCTATTCTGTCCTCTTCACAATCTTTTATCCACAGCGAAAAGGTAGAATTGACACATTCCTAGCTACTGTTAGAAGGCCTTTGATACACGATATGGTGGTTTAAAATCGTTGAAAGTTTGTGTGTAAAAGGGTCCATGGTACTGGTTTTTAGAAACCACGCGAGCGATTTTTTACGCGGTCTGGCTATTTACATTGCAAAAGAGGTTGCCGTGCTCGGTGGCCATTTCGGGAGGACTGTTTGAGGACCGATAGTGAGGCATTTATGTAACACCAATAGTGCGAACCCGCCTTGTTTCCCCCTCTTGGAATTACTAGTTTGTAATAACAAAGGTATACGTTGGTAAGGTATGTGTTTGCGTGTTCA
This sequence comes from Orthosia cruda, assembly GCA_964057195.1. Lineage (NCBI taxonomy): Eukaryota > Metazoa > Arthropoda > Insecta > Lepidoptera > Noctuidae > Orthosia > Orthosia cruda. The sequence goes on from OZ059844.1 coordinate 18,358,351, forward strand.
GTATCTTACGTGTAGGCCAAATTAAGCTGTAATGAAAAAGTTCTGCTAAAAAAATAATTTAAAAGACCTTTAGCTTTTGCTTTCAACTTGATTTCTGTAATAAGGTATTCAAAATGGTTTACAACTTTGACAAAAAAATACTAACTCAAATATTTGTTCTGTAAACACTGTTTCAAATACAAAGGTTTCGGTGAAATTAATTATTAAGTAAATTCGGAAAAACTGCTAAATAAGCCTTACCACAGTTATTGAGCATCAGAAACCATAACACATTTATGTTACTTCAATTTCCAAGCGATGTTTCCTATAGGGGTGTTGGAAGTGAAAAAGTATCGATATTATAATAAGTTGGGGAAAAAGTTTCTTCGCATTTTTTAAGAAAATTCAAAACATTTTTTAATATAGTTTATTTACATTTAACTAAAGTATGTAGGTACCATTTTGTTCGATAACTTTTTGCCATCTTGTAGGTGGGGACATGATCCCATTGCTATAGAAATTTTGGGACTTCTGATCAAAATACCGCGACAAGTGGTTTTGGCAGTCCTCTCGTGATGATAACCTGACACTGCCTAAAGAATTCTGAAGAGACCGGACTGAACAGAACAGGTGGAAATCTGAAGGTGCAAGGTCAGGACTATACGGCGGATGCATTAATACCTCCCAGCCAAACTCTCTTATTTTTTGCTGAGTGGCTAATGATGTGTGAGGTCTAGCGTTATCATGATGGAAAACCACACCCCTTCTGTTGATTAATTTCGGCCGCTTTCTTTCAACTTCAATCTCATCAGTTGTTCGCAGTAGAGTTCAGAATCGATGGTCCTGCCTGGTGGTAACAGCTCATAATAAATAATGCCCTTCCAATCCCACCACACACACAGCATCACCTTGTTGCGAGTTAACCCGGGTTTCGCCACAGTCTGTGAAGCCTGACCGGCCTTTGACCACGACCTTTTTCGCACGTTCTTGTCGTACGTGATCCACTTTTCATCACCAGTTATCAGCTTTCTTCAAAAATGGTTCGGTTGCATTACGTAGTAATAAAGAATCACAAATGAGTACACGTTTCATTAGGTTTCTTTCAGTGATCTCGTGAGGTACCCAAATATCGAGCTTTTTTGTGTACCCAGTTTTTTTTAAATGTGCCAAAACTGTTTTGTGGTCAATTCTAAGTTCTTCAGCTACGTCGTAACTACTGATATGCCGATCTTGCTACACTTTTTCAAAAATGGCATCCATTTTATCCGTAATAGGGCGACCAGAGCGACGTGCATCTTTGACATTTAAATTTCTGGATTCAAAACGCTTAAACCAAATTTGTGCTACTCTCACAGACACTGCACTAGGTCCATAAACATCGCAAATTTTTTTCGCGACTTGCGTTGCATTTTTACCTTTTTTGTAGTAAAATTTTAAAATGTATCGAATTTCTTCATTAGATTCACTCATCTTGACGGTACGAAAAACAAATGAAAATCACACATTTTCCTAATTTGCATTTGGAATTATGTTCTTTAAGATTTAAACTTTCAATGATACCAAAACCAGCCAGATACAAATAGTATAGCCAAAGAGATTTTATTACAAGTTCATACATACTATAATGCGAAAAGACTTTTTCCCCAACCTAAATCAATAATATTTTATTTATATACAATATTTAAAATTATATTTGATTATGTATGTTTTTTTTTTTCCAAAAAAAATATGGATATATCGCATTCGAAGGAAGAAGTTCTTTATGTAAACTCCGTCGTTTGTGGACTGATAATGTATTTTTTTGCAGTTCCTGATTATATGTCAATATGTGCGATAGTCATCATCATCAGATTTTTAATCTTCCCACTGCTGGAAAACAGGCCTTCTCTCTGTGAGAGGGAAGGGGCCGTAATCCACCACGCGGGTCCATGTAGTGCGAGTTGGTGGATGTCACATGTCTTCGAATTTTTGGTTCTAGGACATACCGGTTTCCTGACGATGTTTTCCGTCACCTTTTAGAGAGCAGTGGCGATGAAATAATTTACACAAAGAGGCCTGCTTGGGTTTGAACCCACGACCTACAAATTGTAATTGGCGGCCGTTACCACTGGACCACCACTGCTCGAAAGTGACTCCAGCTTTATCAGCTAAGGCGGGCTTTTTTGAGAAGTGTAAAAAAAATATTATGATTTCAATACACGGTTTTTGACATCGATACATCAAAATATGTATTTATATCGCCAAAAGTTATTTATATGTCATATGAAAAATATCGGTATTTTTTCGACAAACTTTATTTCCATCCTTGAATCCATGGATCTTCGAGTCGCCGCAGTCGGTTTTCCTCATACAGTCTAAGCAGCTTAACCACCATGGTCCCCTTGTAATGCGGGTTCTGTTCTCATAAAATCCCCATTGAAGATCCCCCTTTGGTCAATGGTATAGCGGGGTAAGAAGCTTACTTGGTTTTATTTCTTTCGGGGATCAGGATTTTATTTCTTTCTTTTCTTTGTCGCATACTCATGAGGGTGTTTGATGCCAACAAATTGAGTTGAATAAACTAGCTTACACTTTTAAAATACCGGAGTTGCACTGGCTACTCCGGTATTTTAAATGTGTGTCATATTGGTGTAAAATCGCTGTTCGGATTTGCGGGACGTTTTTATGGCAATATTTATTGCTCGTTGTATATTATTATTTTAATTGTAATTAGTCGTATGATTTGGAAGGTGGGACTGACTGACACTGTATATACCGGAAAAATTTATTAATAATCTATATATATAAAAGCGAAAGGCCACTCACTCACTCAGGCAGAATGTAGCGGAAACACCCAATTCTGTACCATCTCAAACTTGTACCTACATTGCTAGCAAATAAATAATTCTGATTCTCATCACAAAATATCGAAAACCGCTTGACGTATAAAGATGAAATTTGGCAGGGAGGTCCTCAAGTGACGTAAGTGCGCAGTAAGAAATGATTTTTGGAAATTCCTCCATTCAGGGTGTAAAAGATGATGAAAGAGTTGAAAGTTTATATCAAATTTCTACAGTTTGCAAATCGGACACGTGAAATTTTACATTTGCGCTCTTGATTGATATTTTTTTAAATGTATTTATTGGTTTTTGGAAATTCCACCCCTAAGGAGGTGGAAAGGTGGTAATTTGTTGAGCTTATATATTTAAAACTTGGTATAAATATTAAATTAAGTAAAAAGTAAAGGATTTCATCATTAGTTTTGCAAAACTACTCCTAAAAGACGATTTGGGGGATGTTAGAGATTTTTGAAGAATTTTACTGTACAGGGCTTCTTTTTATGATGTAGCGGGAGCATAAGAAAAGATTTTTGGAAATTCAACCTATAAGGGGAGTGAAACTAAAAAGTTATCTGATGGATAAAATACAGATCATGCGAAGGAAGTCGCGGGCGAAGTGCTAGTTTTATATAAGCATGTTATGCTTACTGTGTGTACTGGTAAGGAGTTAAATTCCTTGCCGGTGTCAGTGTTTCCTAATTCCTACAACCTGGGGATCTGTTAGTCTAGGAGAAAACAAAACTATAGACAACGAGAACTTCCTTATTTTCATAACTTCAACAGATACCTACTATAGGTAGCTTAAAACCACACAAAACTTCCAAACTCACAGAAAACAAGCAAATATTTTTAATTGGCACCCTACCTTCAGATATCACCTAGCTAGGGGTTTAAGCCTGGTTTAAGGCTATCATTTCTCTGCCACACCAATAAGCCATGAATGAATAGCGTAAATTAATATAGAAATTCTAATCCAAGCGGCGTGGCGATCGTGTTTTTCAGTTAGATTTTTAAAATACCCGCTTTGGATTAGAATTTCTCTCGATTCAAACCAGAAATTGAACCTAGGTTTCCTCGTTCAGCAGAGTCAGGACTTTTGGCCTAAAAACTGGCCAGTACAGATGTTTTTTGATGCTGTATGGTGCCGATTACCTAGAAACAGAGTAGAATAATCTTCAAACTCTAAGTCAATCTTCCTTCTTACACGTCTTATAAATAAAGACACCAGCAACACAAAAAAGAACTCGCTGTTGCACTATTCGAATCCTTGAGTCCCCGCTATCATTATTCAAAAACAGGCAGTAACTGATGCCCGCTCAGCAGTAGCGTTTGTAAGCACTAGACCAACGAGGCTTTTCGCCATTCGACGAAATCTTACTAAAGTCACCGCCAGATAACAAAAAAATAAAAGTCGTTAACACCTGTCTACCAATGTATTCCAATATTTCAAAACGATAAGAAATTATTTTTGGAAGTCGGTTTATTTCATACGTACCAATTTATTGCGTTATGGACACCAACTGCCAAAAATATAGTTATTTTTCACTTTGTAGTTTAATTTGGAAATTGGTAGTATTTTATTTTTTAAGTTTTTTTTTATTTTTCACTTTTCGTTGTACTTACCTAATAGGCAAGTTGTTTAGTAAGTTATCTATAACGTCAGAATATATTACTCGAATATCATGAAACTTGAACATGAAAGTAAGTCAAGTGAGATCTGCGTAGCCCTTAAGAGCGTACCTACTGGCGTGTTGTTATTTTATGAAATGGTATAAATAACAAACAGACATGCGATTGCAGCAATCCCGAGAGATTTGCCGTTATTTATTGAAGAGTTCTGTTGAATATCTTCAAATTTCTTCATCAGATCTTCACCAAATTAAAATGGAACCAATTTCGGAACATACTCTTTCAAACGAGAAAAATAATTTTCAGAATCGGTCCACAATTGACGGAGATACCGGTGAATATGAATTAAAAAAAAAACATACATAATGTCGAACATATAACCTCCTCCTTTTTGGGAATTCGGTTAAAACTGTAAAGGCAGTGTCGCAAACACACTCAAAACAAAAGAAACGCAGAAAGGGGCGTCCTTGACCTTTTCACTTGGCTTTCAGTAATGAGTTAATATCTCATAAAGGCGTGGACTGATTTACATGATTTAAATGGATAAAATGGTTATACGCATATACCTTTCATTTGAGACTAAAATTAACAAAATATCTCCATAAAAAAACATGTTTTCAAGTTATGTAATATTTATACTTTTTGGTACAAGTCGGATCAATGACTTTTATTTTTGTTGTTATCTGGCGGACACTTTAATATCTTACTAATCTACATCATTGCTTACCATCAGGTGAGATAGTGGTCAAGCGCGAGCCTATAGGGTATAAAAAAAAATATAAATGCGAAAGTTTGGATGGAAGGATGTATGGATGTATGTTTGCTACTCAATAACGCCCGAACGGCTGAACGGATCTGGATGAAATTTGGCACAGAAATATATTATGGTTCGCAATTGTACATATTCTACTTACAGGCTATTTACAAAGGCTTTTTATCCCGGTATAATGTTCCCTTGTAATGAAAAAAAAATCTCTTCATGCGGGCGAAGCCGCTGGCAGAAGCTAGTGATAAATAAATCGCTTACAACTATCTCAAATCTCTTTGTGACAATTTTCAACTCTCACAAACGTGACCACTACTGACAATTATTATTTCAGAGTTTTTTCATACACTACATAACGGTAACGAAAGGTCTTTCACGAGCAAACCAACCGCAAAAACTGTGTGCAAGAAATATGAATTGAATATTTGGTGCATTTTTTCGTTCTGTGGCACTCTTGCTGGGTTCGAACGTGGCCCATTGTCGGGCGATGGTTAGGTTCATACGTGCTTGCGATTTGAAAAGCTCTTCAGTTTAGGCTAGGTTATAATTTCGGGGCCAGTTGTATTTTTTGTATGGAAAACTAGTGCTGTACGGGCTTTTGTGTGTAGATTGCTTACTACTTGAATATAAATAGTATAACGATATTTGAAATGTAATTCAGGTAATGGTGTATAAAAAGAAATTATTGATTGGTTGTCAAGATCGATTTGTTACGAAATGTAATTGTTAATTAGGTAACCAAAATCCCGTTGAATACACCTAGTAGAACGAGATCCCATCGCTATCATCCCATCGCTGCAGGTATATGTTTTTGATAAAACTTAATTTTCATGAATGACACTTGTTTCACTTTAGGCTCACGCTTGATCACTATCTCTCCTGATGATAAGTGATGACGTGGTCGACGGTGAATCACGCTTGCCTAGAAAAAACCTATTCAATCTTGACTTAAAGACCCCTAGATTGTAGCTGTCGGGAAACACTTAATTCGACTCCTTACTGTACGCACAATAAAAGAGTTCCCAAAACGTTTCGTGCGTATGGGTGGGATGTCCACCATGTACCGATGGCGCATCACCGTATTTCTGGTAGTCCGGTGATGGAACGGGCTAGGTGGAATTAGATCGTGCAATTCCAAAGCACACTCGCCGAAGTGTAACCGATAAAAACCGACAAGCTGTTGCAAGCGGTTGCTTGGCAATCTCCATAATTTAACTACGGCTCTGCAACAATATAATACTATCAAGTATATCATTCTTGCATCGTTCATCTACCGAGCTAGGCAAGTAGTTAAAACGTTGCTTAGCTGTTTGATTGAATGGCTGAATATCATTCAGAGGCTCTAGACAAGTGAACCACCGCTAATGGAACGGCACCGTTAGTAAAACGGCTAGGCCGATTTAGCTGTGACATACGTACAGCCGGCTACAGGATCTGTTCGGCAAGGACTTGACAAACATTTGCGAGGCCTACAGGTTGTCAACAAGTATCGGGCCCACGAGCTTGCTTGAACCTAACGTGTGTTTGTGTTCACTCTTTATACAAGCGCAGACAGGATTTAAAGTTTAAAATGAAAAGGTTATGCAGAAAAATAAGTACAGAAACTAAAACCCGACTACAGAAAAATCACGCTCTAAACAAGAAAACCTTCTCATCTGAAACTGTTACATACAAACACTAGAGGACGCCTCGCGGTTTCACCGGCGTAGTTCCCGTTCCCGTGGGAATACAGGGATAAAAAGTAGCCTATGTCACCCGGGGATAGAGTAGCTTCCCAACGGTGAAAGAATTTTTGAAATCGGTCCAGTAGTTTTGGAGCCTATTCGGTACAAACAAACAAAAAAATCTTTCCTCTTTATAATATTGGTATAGACAATATTTCGTAGAGGATAACCGTGGTCCTTTGCCATCTACTGTAACAAAACAATACATTCTGCAAAGTGGCATACGACAGGGTTATCAATCATTTGTCAAATTATGATAAGGATTTTAGAAGCTATGAGGGAACAGATGAACATACATACTTACATACATAAATACATACATACAGACACATACTGGTCAAAAACCTAACCCTCCTTTTTGCTTCGCCGTAGTCGGGTAAAAAAAACTTCTCAATGGTTCGAAGTGTCCGAGTTATTTCTCGGCCCCTCCATAAGATAAGTATAGATAGTACAACTCATCTGCGCGCGCGGCGCTATGTGTGGGTAACCTTGTTTGCTCGGATGACGACTGCTGCATCACTGCCACACAAATGAAAGATGTGTAATTACACATGGCGCCGCGCGCAAATGTAAGTTTAACTATCTATAAGTACCTACCGAATTTATGATACATACAGCCTTATTTATAAAGGAGGAGCTGTGGCTAAATAATAACAGCCGCACTGGTCGATCATCAAGGTTAAGCAACGCTTGACGAGGTCGATCCGCGGATGGGTAACCATTTCAACATACGGAGTTTCGAGTTCCCTCCGAGTTTCCTCCGTGCCTCGGAAACCACGTTAAGCAGTTAGTTCCTGCCGTCATTTGAAGATCTTTGACAGTCGTTACGGGTAGTCAGAAGCTTGAGATCTGGGCCTGCAGTCTCGACATAGATAGCGATCGTTATCTCGTAACGATCGGTCGCTAAGTCCTAACGATCGGAAGATAACGATTTTTGGTAGTCTCGACAGTCAAAGCTATCGATTTTTGACGTTTGTCATCGCAAACATAACGTATATTGTCGCTAAGTTAACGATTTATCGGTATGATACCGAATTTCCTAGCGAGCATTTTTGACAGCCCGATAAGTGTCGTAACGATCGTTATCATTGGTTTTAGAGGTTACAAAAACAATAAATTAGAGTAATATGGCTGTATAGTATTAAGCGTGGGCTTTGGTCGTGCTAGAAAACAGACTCGATATAATAATGAGGCAGAAAAATGCACGAAACCGGCGTGAAGGTGAAAATCCTTTGGATTTAGAGGATGGCCAATTTATCTATCTTTACCGAATAAACAAGTACGTTTCGTGAGCTCGTTGGTGAACTTCGCCCAACTATTCAAAGATGAGGGCCTTACGGACTTTCTGTAGAGTTTCAAGTGAGTGTCTATGCGTTGGGTACTTAATGTGCCTAAATAATATTTCTATTATTTTTTCTAATATCCAAGATGTAATGTAATTTTCTTCATAATAGTCAAGTGGGTGCTAACAACTACATATTGGCTTGCAGTGGGGCTGCAGCATAAGCTAAAAGTCAGTTAGCCGATTAGTACATGCTGTAACTTTGGCTATCAATGAAAACCTTTTAAGATGATACGTTAAATTTCCCATGATCACAGATAATATAATACTAGCATGTAACTAATAATAAATGTTCATTATAATCTGCTGAAAGTACATTCTATGTTTTATCTTTTAGGTGATGATATATATCCTCTGAAACCATGGTTGATGGTTCCTTTAAAAAATCCATACCCAGGGAAACCGGAGTATCAATAGACAAATACTCATTGTTCAGTCAGGAATGTTGTTGAAAGATGCTTTGGTGTGCTGAAGTCTATTTTTAGGCGTCTGTCTCACCAATGCATAAATACACATGTATAAAATATAAATTACATGAACCAGAAGCCACCACACCCACTCTCAATCAAATGATTTATTTTAAGGTTTTATTTTATTATATTTATTAAATAGGTATACCTATATTTGCATAACATATAATTTTCCCTAGATCTTTATACCTATTTCATTAGCATCTCCATTAATTTGACCCAAAGGTCAAATTAAGCATCAAGTCCGACTTATGCCATTGTGTATCATTGTATGAATACTCCTAAAATCTTGTTTTTGTTATACAGGACTTGTGTGGTGCACTGAGTGAGCTGTTGCAGAGTGCATAAGAAGACTCAATAATACTAGTTTTACATAATTTTATTTTATTGACCCTTTGTGATTTAAATAAAAAACATATAAAACCATTTATTATTTTTATTTACAAAGTTGTAAAACTGTCCACTGTTGAATTTGCAGCCTATGCAAATAGCATCCACATCTCGGCTTGTTCCTTGCCTGCCTCTGGCAGCGTCTGATTGCACTTGAGTTGCAGCTGCCACCATCTGTAAAAAAAATTGATGTACTAAAAATGTCTCTTAATGCTCTAATGTGCTAGTGATTTTCTTAATAAAAAAGGAAATGGCATAGTATCCGGGCAGTCTGTGCCAAATGTGTACTCTACACTAATTAAGGATGTTATGCGTCTCTCCACTTCAGTCAAAGAAGCAGTGATGACGCCTCGGTTGCCAGTTTGAATGATTTGTTTTTATAATTATGCTGCCTTACTGCAGGCGCAGCTTTTTTAGTCTATCTAAACCTGTAATTAGGATACCTATTGTATTCTATTAAATATAAATAAAACTGACGTGGCTTGTACTTACATTTAAAATTGATATTTAACGTCATGCCCTGCTCGGGGGACTTATTGGATCCGTTTGGGAGTTTGTTGAGTTCCTCGGGAACCTCCTTCCAGCATGTTTCAAAATTTGCCCGTGTGGAGATATGGACGGGTTTCTAAAGTTGCCAAATGCGCATCAATATGCCCCGAAGTACGCCTGAAACATTTAAGATATTCATTAAGTAAACACAAACTACTTCGAACATATGCAAAGTATTCAATTTAGTACCAAAAATAGGAATCGTAAATTGTTGTAGGTTGTTATTACCTGACGCTCACGCTGCTTGCTAGCACTCGGGCTAGGGCCTGCGCCTGTGTCACTGTCCTCCACTATAGAAATACGGTTCTTTTCCAGTTTTTAATCAATTCTGTCTCATTGTCGTATTTTGTGTACAAACAAACTTGACAATTGACATTGACAGTTTGTTTCCCATGTTCAACGTCTGTGTTGCAAGGAAGCGAACTATTTTCTTCTTTGTTATGCGTATTTTTAAAAACGGCATAAGCTACTTACAAGTTTCGATGCAAACAATTGTTAACATGATAAGGTTTACCTATCTTCTGCACAATTTTCAAAGAAAAATAGTTTTTTTTGAATATCTTGTCTACCAATTTTCCCTATGATACAAGGATTTTTTTCAACTGCCATAATTTTTCAAAAAAATCACCGCACTATGAATACGAACATCGCTAGCCTACCGACGACGTTATGTCAATATAGTGACCGATTTTGCACGCTAACTCGGCTGTCGAGACTTGCGTTTATCGTTAGCGTCGTTACGGCAAGCGTATTTTGTCGGTAAGAGATAACGATCGTTACTTAACGTAGCGATCGCAAACTATGTCGAGACTGCAGGCCCTGGCACTAGTCTTGCCAAGGTCTATCGTGTTACCTAGTTACTGGGTTGTGGAGATCAGATAGGCAGTCGCTCCATGTAAAACACTGGTATAGCCCTCGCCAAACTTATTGGCCGCCCTGAAGTTGGTTAACCAGATGCGCGAGGCACGAAACGGTGCTGTTTTTGTATGAGATTTACTACTGCGCAGCCATTGTAGCCAACTTCAGGGCGGCCAATAAGTTTGGCGAGAACTATACTCAGCTGAATCCGGTTAGACTGGAAGCCGACCTCAATATAGATGGGAAAAGGCTAGACAGATTGATTGACAGCCTTTTTTATAACATTTGTTAAACATGAGATCTTTCGTAAGACATTACTTCTCAGACTTTGATCCTCATTAGCGACTCTACCGGATGGTGTAATAATACAGCGTGTTCTTCAAAATTTACTGGTTCGATTGCTGGCTAGGCAAATTGTATTTTTTCATCATTTCAATGATGCTGTAAAACTTTTTCATCATTATTATTATTATATACTTTATTGTACACCACAAAAAAAACATACAGGACAAACGTTCAAATATACAAGTGTACAATGGGCGGTCTTATCGCACTAGACAATCTCTTACAGACAACCTTTGGATGGACTGAATGATAGGAGAAGAATTTAGGGTTGTCAGTGTACAAAATATCAAAAATAATATTACTTAGACTTAATAACATACAATACATACATACAATATTACTTAATATACTAATACATATCAAATATATAACAGAGAAAGGAGAAGAATAAAAATTATAGTGAAAGGTAATGCTCCTTCACCATTTTCTTGAACGTTGGCAGTGTTTGAGCACGTCTCACTTCAATAGGTAATACATTCCACAACCGAGCTGCTTGAATCGTAAAAGATTTGTCAAAGAAGGAAGTGGAATGCATACGAATACTTAATTTTAGATTTTCCGATGATCTCAAGGACCTAGAATGGGTGTCACAGAGGAACTGAAAGCGTTCTTTGAGATAAAAAGGAGTAAAAGGATTAAATAGCACATTATAAAGCAAAGAAAGTATGTGGGCATTCCGGCGAAGGCGAATAGGAAGCCATTTGAGCTTAGTACGAAATTCGGAAACGTGATCATACTTGCGCAAGCCAAATATGAACCTGATACAGAGATTTTGAAGTCGCTCAAGCTTGTCCAATTGGTCTTGGGTGAGATCAAGATAGCTGGCGTCAGCATAGTCTTGAATAGGTAGAAGAAGAGATTGTGCTATCGCAATTTTAGTGGTGATGGGAAGAAAATTACGAAGACGTCTCAGGGAACCCGCAGACGCAAACAGTTTTCGACTGACTTCCTGCAGTTGTTTGGTCCAGGAAAGGGTGCTGTCGATAAAAATCCCCAAATTCTTCACAATATGATTTATAGGAATAATAGTATTATTGAAAGAAACCTGGGGAAGTATCGACCAATCGATCCTAGAGACAGTCCGGGAACTACCAACAACCGTTACCTGAGTCTTCGTTGGATTGATCTTCAACCCGAAATCAGTGCTCCAGTCACCTATTCGAGCCAGGTCTGTATTAATTGTCTCAATGGCATTAGATAACTCTCCGAGAGAGGAGAGTATCAGCATATAGGTGGTAGAAATGAAAGTCGTTGAGTGATAGCATTAATAAAGAGTGCGAAGAGAAGAGGAGATAAAACGCCACCCTGCGGCACACTGGCAGAGGTATGACACCAAGAGGAGAAAGATTCATCAGTGCAAATGCGCTGCCGACGGCCAAACAGGTAACTATGAAACCAGTCAATTACCGGAGGAGATATGTTAAAAGAGCATAGGACGCCAAGCAAAATATCGAAGTCAACAGTATTGAAGGCATTGCTAAAGTCAAGCAGAGCAAGTACTGTTAACTTCCCCATATCCATGCCTGACCTGATATCATCCGTAATGTGCACAAGTGCTGAGATAGTGCTGTGGCCACGTCGAAAACCAGATTGGAAAGGATTTAAAAGATTGTGCTTGGAAAGGAATGTGTTAAGCTGATGATGAACAAGCTTTTCAAGGACTTTGGATAGGAAAGGAAGAATAGAAATGGGACGATAGTCAGAGAATGATGCAGGATGTGATTTTTTGGGTAAAGGAATAATTTGGGCATCTTTCCAGGCTTGTGGGAAGACACCACTGGAAATAGAGAAGTTGAGGATGTAAAGAATGACAGGAAGAATGTTATCAAGGATGGGGATGATCATCTTACGGCTGACACAGTCACTACCGACAGCGTTGGATGTAATCGAAACAATAGTCTTTTTAACATCACAAGCAGTGAATTGACTTATGACAAAAGGGGAATAATCAGGTATCGGAAGATTAGAAAGATAACTAAGCGTAGTAGCTTTGGTGGCCCCATCCAATACGGGCGAAGTAGAAAAATGACTGTTAAATAAGTTGAAGTCCATGTCTTTAGGAATAGTGTCATGAGACTTTTTCCGATACCTAATGATTTAAGAAATTTCCAGACCTTAGCTGGATCACCGTTTTGAACTGAATTATGAATATGTTGGCGTTGTGCGTTCCTACACACCTTGCTGCAATGATTTCTAATTGAGATGTATTTTTCCCTGGTAACATTGTTTGGCCGAATTTTAAACCTAAACCCGTGAGTACTCCTGTGAGTGTTTTTCGCTATTTCTCATAGTTTCAGATTTGGCCATCCACTCCCACTTGAAAAACTGAACCTATATAGACATTGCTCATCGTCACCCAGCGTTTCATAGGATTGCTTCGTCTGCCTTAAGGTTCTACTGCGTGACGACTGCCGACCCCTTTGCCCTTAATAATTCTAAATAATTACTTGCACAAACTATTAATAATAATCAGCTAGCAATTACGAAATGTTGCGACGACTAAGTTCAGTAGATATTCGAGCTATTAACTGTCTCGTTAGCCCGTACATAATACATGAGACGAATCAAACTATTACTGAGATACGCTAGTCGTCTCTTCGAGTAATTATAATGTATATTAGCTTATATACGAATATATGTTACTCCAATACGTGAAACAGGGGCCGTACCAATGTCTTAATGATGCTGTTGTGCAAACAGGATAGTGCTATTTGTCCTGTATAGCTTATTCTCTCTCTCACACCGAAATAATGATGTTTTAAAGACATTACATAGTAGGGTATAGAATACGTTGTCTACGAACACGAATACGTTGTTGTTGTGTTGTTGTACGATGAAGATATTTACTCGTGCTAAATTAGGTTTGCTAGAAATAGTTATGTATTTTGAAGACGACGTTATTTTAGTCAATTTTCAATGAATTCTTATCACGCCTGTGTGCCCAGAATGGGCTATCCCCTTCTCCCTTCCGCAGGGAAGTACTAAAGTATACCCACACTTTGCCAGATATGTTTAAGTTTTATGTTATAGAGGCGAAACGGAAAAAAAAACACATCACATTTTCTGGTTTCTTTGGTATCTTCGATTGGATTACAAAGTCAAAATTCTTTATTTCACTTAGGCCATTAAGCGGCACATTTTAACGTCAACATTTTTAATTTACAAGTATATATTATATTATTTTTAGTTATAATTGATTCCACCGTCCATTCGGAGAAGTAACTTGTTATGGAGAAAAACGGCCACGAAACTGCACAAGAACTATTTAAAAAAAATGTGTTTCACAATATGTATTTACATACATACATTAATTCATATACATGAGGACAATGCACCCAGAATAACACTACATACTATACTACGTATAGGTATAAAGTATTACAAGCACTAACAGGTAAATCTTCTTCTTCTTAGCGTGTCGATGGCAAATATAAAAAAAATAATATTGTGTTTGGCCCAGAATTCAGCCACGGCAACACCATTCGGTGACGCAGTCATAAGGTCTTCGCAAGTACAGGTGACAGGGCATGCTGCGCACTCTGTGAGATGGGCCATGGTCTGCGGAGAGATGCTGCACAAGCACTGGAGACAAGAGCCAACAGAGAAGCCCCATCTATGGAGGTTGTCCTTGCTGCGGCCAACCTGAGTGCGGAGTCTATTTAGGGTTTTCCAAGTCAATCACGGCAGAGTGTGCCCAGGCGGAAGGCTCTCTGATGGCCCGATGAAATTTTCAGGAGGCTTGAGTTTCTCTCGCCAAAGGTCGCATCTCGCCGAAGAGGAGATGCCATCGCATAGGCCCACGCATCCTAGAAAACATTTTCGGCTTTTTAGGCGCTGGGGCACTTTCTAGTTTCGCCCTCTCTATGCGACTTGCTATAGTCCTGCGAATTTCCGGAGGCGTGATGCCGATAAGTGGATACAGCATTCGTACAGGAGTCGGTTTGAGGCAGCCTGTGGCAATCCGGCACGTCGCATTTATAGCTGTATCAACTAATTTGGAGTGGGCAGGGCGGCTCCATTCTGGATTTGCATTTTCACCAGCGGAGAAACAGAGTGCCATGCCAATCGTGCCATCCGAAAGGGCGGTGAAAAGATTAGCCACAATCTCCTCAAAATCAGTAGCTTGGCAAGTTAATGCTAGGTCGTCAGCGTACAGGAAGCGGTTGGTCGTTGGTGTAGATGTTGAACAGCAGAGGAGCCAGAATGCTACCTTGAGGCAGACTATTCTTTTGGACACGCCACCTACTCCTGTCATCCAGAAGATTCACTTGATATCTTCGGTGACTGAGGAGTTCACTGAGAATTTTAATGAACTTTGGGTCCTCTGTTAAGTTGGTAACCTTCCATAACAAGCGCTGAATATTGACGGTGTCATAGGCCGCCGACAGGTCTACAAAATTTGTTCCACCGATATATCCATCCACCCCAGAGGCCTTACCCCAGCTCAGCTGTCGAATGGGTGAGATGATCCGTCAGTTTGAATGGGTCGCACAGACTTAGAGGGTGTACAGGGGATTCTTATTTTGGGAGTTCTGCCAAGGCGTTTTGTGGCGATATATACGACCCAATGTAACGCAGTACTGGCCGTGCGCCCGCTCGATGCCAAAAATTCAAAATTGAACCTCCTTTTGAACAGCTTTGTTTGCAAAATATTATTTGATTTACATAATTATGCTATGTTAGGTATGAAGAAATTCCAGCCATAATTTTTTCTGTATAAAAAAAATTTTAAACATCCAAGTCGTTTTGAAGGAATTTCCAAAAGTTGAGAAAAAATATCGTGTTGTTAATTTTTTTTTTAAAGCAAATCCATTAGTTATACGAAAAAACCTTGTGTTCAAAATTATGTACATGAATCAATAATTTTTTTTTTTTTTTCAAACCTTTTAACCTAGCTGTTACTGAGGAGTATGCTTTAGAAAGTTACCGTTTTACGGCACTAAAACGTATGTAGGCTCTTAAGTGCCTGTGTAACTAATAGTTTTGCTTTAAAAAAATAATTAACAACACGATATTTTTTCGGAACTTTTAGAAACTCCTCCCGAGCCCGACACGGGCAGTTTCGCGCGCTGTCACGCGCGCCACTTGAACGCCGTTATCTCGAGAGTTTTATAAGTGAGCTATACGTGAAACTTATGTTGTTGTAATGTCAATGAAAAGATTTCAAATGGTTTTTTCATGTTTGGACTTGTTTTGTATTTGCAAAAAATGTGTAAAGTCAGCGAAAGGGATTTTTTCCCAGTTTTGTGTACAAAGGTAGTTAGAAATGAAAAAATAAACCATTGTTTCAATAAGTTTTTATTTTATTTACAAAAGAATACCCTATTTCACATAAATCAATCAATAAATCACACCTCCCCATACATATTTTTTTAAACACAAGCTTTTTAAAATTTCATCTCAAGTACTTGACCCGGGCGCCGACAAAAAAAAAAGGTATGTTTACACTACGGTACCGGGAATTCTGTGAGCCACATGGCTTGGAGTAGTATCCTATTACATAGTTTGGTACATAGTCTTATCGCAGACAAAGGCTTAGGTGTTAGAATTGTTTAGTTTACGAAACTGAAGTGAAACAATTATTATCACTAGAAAAGACAACTAGTCAGTACCAAAATAATATAATAGAAGACAATTAACGCAAGTCGTGAGGAAAGTGTAAAAACGGAGAGTGAAGAAAATCAACAGAGATATTTTTATTTTTACACTCACTTTATAGAATATAAGGATATCTTTTCACTCTGCTAGAAAGTCATCTGTAAGTCTGTGAGTCTAATAAAAATAAAGAAATCGTTTTGATTGGATCGCTACTTTTGTTTTCTAGTTCTAGCCTGTATTGTCACAGTGGAGGCAACGGTTTTCTTTCCAGCAGCTTATCTACAATACCAACGTTTTTATTAAAAACAATAAGGTAACCTGGTGGGGGCTGCAGGAGTTTGCTGGATGCAAGAAGCACAGAACCGGACGATAATGTGGTGACGCTTGGTGGAAGCCTATGTCCAGTAGTTGATGTCTATGGACAGAAACGATCATTATAATGAAAGAGAGTTTTAATATTTAGCTGGCATTCAGGAGCATGGAGCGACTCCCTATCTGACTTCCACAACCCAGTAACTGGATAGCACGATATGACTTAGCAAGATTGGTGTCAGACTTCAGACTTCGGCCTACCCGTAACGATTATCAAATATCTAAATAATACACATGACAGCCAGAACCAATCATTTTTCGCGCTTTCCGAGGCTCGGAAGAGTCTTGATATTTAATTAATGGTCACCCATCCACGGACTGACCTCGGCAAGCGTTGCTTAACCTCAAATAGCGACCCGACCGGCTGTTATTATTTAGCCCTCCGAGCAGAAGGGTAACCGTCAAGCATCCATAAATTATTAGTCACTTAACTACCAAATCATAACTCAAATAAATCTACAACACAATGGCCAGAAAAGATGGCGTCGTATGACGTATATACGTTTATAGCCGGATCGGAATACAATACGGAACCACGCGTATTGTTTGCGGACCCATTGTGCTTTCAATAAGCCTTCAAGAATAAGAACCTGCCTCGTGTGTACTTTTGTATGTTCTTGAGTGTTCTAACAGTCCCTTGACATTTTGAGATGGTGATTTTAAATTAGGTAAGTGTATTAAGGAGTGGGTAGGTATAAACGGACAGAGCAAAAGGCTGGTTCTGTTTACCTTTATAAGGAAAAGGCGTGAGTATATATGCTTTGGGGGAAATGCAAATGGTAAGTATAACGTTTAATTAAGAGTCTGGTTTGCGTGTTTAACGTTGCGAATTTGATTCCGGGAATCATGGATCGGAGGCAAAATACTCAAGAAATATCAATCATTTCCCAGAAATAATGTAATGAATAACACCTGAAATTAAAATGGAATAAGATTGTTTTAATTCGACATATATTTTGTTAAGCCCGTTAACGTTGACTATGGAATATGGTTGCTGCAGACATCAACCTCAAATAATTTAGTGGTATGAATGTCTGGTACATTCATACCATCCCATTGTAGAATTAAGTAGCAAATCGTCCTATTAGCAGAATATCTACACAATATAATAAGTACAGGACTAACGCACTAGGCAATATCTTTCAGACATTCGGATGGACTGTACGAGAGGAGTTGAATTTAGTGCTGTCAGTGTACAAAACCTCATAAATAATATAACATAGAAGACGGGCTTCAAAAGGGCTTTACGCAGGTGGTTAATTGAGCATCCCTTCTATAATATAAAAGAATTTCTTGATTATAAATTAAATTAATGTTCGAATTCTACCTATACCAAAAATTTGCATGTCATTATGTAATGATTGAATATGTTAAGCTACTAATACTACCATTGTAAGAACTTTTGTAACCATATTTATCTGCAAATAAATCTTTGACTTTGACGTAATAATATGAATGTTCAAAAATAAAAAATCTATATGCAAATTCAAAGGGAAGGGGAAAGGGCTCATTGTGCATCAAGAAATTCATCCACATCGATGTCAATGGGAAACGTGCCCAGAACGCTGGCAGCATTGCCACGTTGAATGGCAATGCTGTTTCTCTGGCCGAGGAAAAGCCCAGCCCTCTGGTCACATAAAGAGTCGACTCGATGAGCACTCGGACCCCATGAACCTAATGTTTCAACCCCAAACGGCTCAAATATATAACTTCCAATAAGGTTGTTGTATTTGCACCGTTTGAGGTTTTCTGCACAAGCAACACAGCCCGCCTTGCTAATATAAGAAGATCAGCCCAATTAAATACAATTCTCAAACACACTGGACTCAAGACTGAGGAACGTATAATTAGAAACGCTATAGTTTTGTCTCTCTCTCATAGTACAACCATAAGGCTAAATTTACATTGCCGCAGAATAGAATGGCACGGAAGCGTCAATTTCGCAAAATTTCGTTCAAAATTTTCTACGGAAATTGTCGAGAATGCGCGAGGATTCCCCGGAAGACGCACGACCAATTTTTTGGCTCCTATTTAGTTTGTACGTTACATAATTAACATAAAATTCAGCACGCTATGTACAATATTTCGTTGCAAAAATTCGCTCCCATTCCATTCCGCGGCAATGTTAATTGAGAGCCTAATAGTTTGGAAACGTCATGGTAAGGCCCGTGACCAATCTTAAGATGTATGCGGTAGTGATGCGAACGGGATCTACTTTTTGTCAATAACCGTATATTTAAGTTACGTTCGCATTCTAATCTGTCTCAATTTGTAAAAAGCAACTCCAATTTCCCCATATTTCTACATGTTCTTTTTTTATATTGGTCGTTGCTGAAATGACAATACGATTTCAATTTGAACTTTCTTTAAGTACGAGAATTGGCCTTCTGATCTCTACGCCCTGCATTGTTTTGTAGCCCTTGTTGTACCACTTTGGCCTCCCATACATCATTTCAGATATTTATGCCACGCCATTTAGAGCCACTCAACCTCATAATTTGCATTAAACATCGACATAAAAACCACACTTCGAAACTACCATTGACATCACCAACTGACGTTATAATGTGCAAGCGACTCGGACAGACACACGGTCACTCGAATCGGATTACTAATAGTAGCTCCCATTTACGCAGCAACCATTTCGTTAGTCATGAAACGACCGACATCCGACAACATTCATTTTTAATCAAACGGACGATTTTAGTCCAGACTAATTGACGTACGCATTTGGCGGATTCGCATAAAAACTGCACTCTGAAATGTTTTGAGGCTTCATCTGCTTTATGGACACATCGACTCTGTATTTTGTGGAAATGTAATTTCCGAAGAAATTTCTGTTATCTGAGTGTCCTTTTCTTTATTTTCCAGAAATGTCAAGTAGAATTATGTACTCTTTCTGAATCAAAAATGATTGCGTCACTGTACAAGAAAGTGAAATCAAAAACAAAATTTATTTATTCAATTATTTAAATTTAAAAGTAATAATAATTGATTCTGCCGTCCATTAGGAAAAGTAGCTTTCTTATTTGTGACTCACGCAGGACATAAAATTAAGTGATTAAAACCAAAATTATAACAAAATTAAACCGACTTTTAAAGCAAAATACTACACAGCGAAAAATAACTTTGTTTGCCGAAGTTGGTGTCTAAAAACGAAATCAATAGGTACCAAAGATACCGACTTCTTTAAATACATATTTTTTATTTTTCTCTTTTTAGTTCTGGTACTTCATCCATGAAAATCATGTATAGCCAGAGTAGGATCCATTTCGATTCTAGCAAGCCCAAACACGACTAGGATACATATTTTATTACGGAGTTCCAGTCCCGACCTTCCGGCTTCATCATCAGGTCAGTTGGATGGTACCATTTTCATCACTACTATTTATATTTATGTATTTGCTTCATCATAGCCGTTTAACTATTCGATATATCATAAACCCATGACAAACTTATTAAGAAGTTCTTATCTGTGGTCTTCTACATCCGTTTTACTTCACCAAATGATACTTTCTGAGTGCAAATGCTTGCTATGCTCATGAAAATACCAAAATTGCTATATGCCTGTCTATAATATTTGAGGAGTTCCCTCGATTTCCCTGGGATCCTATCATCAAATTCTGACTTGGTGATAATGACCTCCTCGAGAGTATACCCTTTTAAACAAATAAATAATTTTGTAAAACCGTCTATCTGGAGGAGTTATGCCCGAACATACATAAAAAAACCGACCAAGTGCGTGTCAGACTTTGCACATCTAGGGTTCCGTTTGTACCCTTCGGGTACCGGAACCCTAAAAAGTATACTCAGAATTGATAACCTCCTCTTATTTGGAAAATCGGTTAAAAATGCAATGTCTCGAAAAACAAACAGAAATTTCAGAATTTTTGCATAGTTTCAGCTCATTCGAATACCGGGAACTGGATCAAAAACTTTTAAGCTTTGATTACATAAGTACAAAATTACACATAGACATCGACACAGATAAAACTAAATTATAAAAGGCATTATGCAAGGCCAAAAAGACTCCTATCTCAGCATGTGCTGCGCTATTAAAAAAAACATTTCATCTGGCGTCTGTCTTCTTAATCCAATACACAACTAACCACGTTTAGTTTGAAGTACTTTTTTCCTTAAATAACAAGACAAAATTTAAATTAACTTTCTTTCAACAGTTTAAATATTAATTGGTTAATTATGTTATTCCCAGGAAACATTAATTAATCCTAAGCGAGCACAAGAGTATACTTAACAAAGAAAAAGGAACATACAAGCTTTTCAATAGATTTTTCCTAGTATTTTTATTCAATAAACAGCATTTTTCTGCATTTTACCTTACCAGAGAGTCATCAAAAGTCTATAAGCAAATTCGAAGAACATTCCATATTTTCTTTGGTCTGAAATTTAAATAAAACGAAGTGTATATTGTCTATGGTCTTCATGTATGGAGGTTCGATGTTTTGCCGCTTCCTTCCTGTGATATGCTAATGAAAACATTCAGAATAAACTGTTGGACATCTTTTTGAATCTTTTGACTTTGTTGGAATGTTTTAACAAGGCTTCCAGAAGTCAACGGAATTTTATTGTAGTGTTATTGATATCACGCCTGTTTTCTGTGAAGGTTTAGGCGGAGGTGTAGGTACCTATAGCACAAGCACTTTTACCCGACTGCAAGGTTTTCGCGCGTATTTTGTTTGGTTGTAATATTCTTTATCACACTATAATAATATTATAAAGGTGAAAGTTTGTGAGTGTTGTGTGTTTGTATGTTTAATACTTCTTCACGCTCAAAGGGCTTGACGGTTCTGGATGAAATTTATCAATAGCACATAGTATACTTTTTATCCCGGGTATAATTATGTTCTCTCTACATTCACGCGGGCGAAACCGCTAGCAGAAGCTCACCTCAAAGTTTAAAAAAAAACTTAGATCAAAATTTAGATAAATAAATTGTCTTTGAGATGATGAAAATTTAATTAGAATACGCCCACCGGTTTTGGTGCGATTGTCTTTTTTTTGTCCGTGTTAGACATAACTTTCCGAATAAATTACAATAAGTGTTGGAGGTTTGTCCAAGGTGAGATCACCTTGAGCAGTCAAAATTGCCTGAACATGTTTAGGCAGACGTTGAAGCCACAGTTCTCTGATTATCGTATTAATCTTTAAAAGACTTACCAGCCAGAGACTTCAGATGACGGAGAAACTGGGTAGGTTTCCGGTCACCAAGCTCCTCGCCTGACAACAGTTGTCTGACCTTTTGTGACTCGGACGTGGAAAAACGCTTAATAACTTCTTTCTTTATCCACTCATACCTGGTCACTAATCCTCCTCCAAAAGGTGGCCGACCTTTTGGAGGAGGGTTAGTGACTAGGTCTTCGACGAATCAAATTGTGAAATGACATAATTGTATTTTGTTTCATCCACTGATATATTAATTATTACAAACTGTGATTCCAGGTGAGCAAACCATCGAGGTTTGCCTACCCCCCTGAACTATCACCACCACTCGGAGCCCCATGGTTAAGGAGATATCCATGGTTAAAGTTTTCAGGTTAGTATAAAAATTTCCATTAATGTCTATTTATTAAAGGGGTGGGGTGAGGGGGAGCGAAAGGGGATAGGGGGCTACCCCACTGTACCATCCCCACCCCACGGAACCCCATGGTTATGGAGATATCCATAGTTAAAGTTTTTACGACTATTATTTAAGCAACAAAGTCGACGGAGCCCCGCTGCGCGGGGCTCCTATTTCTGTCTGCAGGGTCTTAAGTAACCTAACACGAAGGAGATGAAGGAAACTCCTTCGAACCTAACCTGTCCGTGTCGGGGTGCCCTGAGCTCCCAAGCTCGCTTCGCTCGCTCTTGGACTAATTCTCATTTTTTTACTTTACTAATAATTATATTTTATTAAAATGGAAATTTTTACTCTAACCTGAACTTTAACCATGGATATCTCCATAACCTCCGAGTGGTGGGGATGGTACAGGGGGGCAGCTAAACCTGTCCCCCTTCCACCCCCACCTTCCCCGCGCCAAAAATCGACGGCCCATAATGGAAAGTTTATCCGCAAAACCAGCCTGGGAGCGTTGCGGCGTTGTCAAATTGAGCAAGCTGAAAATCTCAGCGAGGCTCACTGCTGAAGTCTGGTTCCACGTTCACTGCTTTAGGTACCTTGCTGTATAGTTACGTCTCGATCACGTCGGGGTCACCAATTTGGTGGTACACAAGCCAATGAAACACTCGTGGATATCGGAAATGTCTTTTACTTGTAGTTAGCAGTATTATAGTAGTTCACTGGTTCAATGTTAATAATTTACTTCTTAATGAAAAAAAAACCAAATGCATTAAGTTTACCCTACCTCACGTTAGGCAGGTGAAAACCGATGTGTTGATAAAGGGCGAAGAATTGAATCCTGAAAATAGCACAGTATTCTTAGGCTTAACTTTGGATGCTAAGCTTCAGTGGGGCCCACATATAGATAAATTGTCAAAGAAGCTGAGCTCCGCAGCATATGCTGTTACAAAAATTCGTAATTTAACTGACATAGAGACAGCCCGTTTAGTATACTTTAGTTATTTTCATAGTGTAATGTCATACGGTATTCTGTTGTGGGGAAATGCCGCCGACATCCAGACTATCTTTGTTTTGCAGAAAAGAGCTGTTCGATCAATTTATAAATTAAGCCCGAGACACTCTCTCAGAGAGAAATTTAAGGAGATTAATGTAATGACTGTGCCTTCTCAGTATATTTATGAAAATCTTTTATATGCCCATAAAAATATAAAATTGTTTAAAAAATACAGTGATATCCATAACATAAATACTAGGAACAAACACAAATTTGTGGTACCTACAACAAGGCTCAAGAAAATAGGTGGCTCGTTTAGATGTCAATGTGTACGCTTTTATAATAAGCTTCCAAGCCACGTGCAAGATCTAAGTCTTAATAAATTCAAGTCTTTCATTAAACGTAAGTTGTGCCAGAAAGCGTTTTATACAACAAAAGAGTACATTGAGGACAAAAAGGCTTGGGATTGAGCTGCTCCAATTAATTTTGTTTTTTTATTATATTTTGCACTATGCATTTTGTTATTATAAATATTTTTTTGGTTTTCTTGCAATGACAAGAATATTTACTTTTTAAAGTATTATATTATTTTATTTTAATTATTGTGAATGTGAAGACTATGTGGATAATTTTTTTTTTTTTGTTTTTATTTAAATTTATCTTAGTTTTTAATCATGGTCTGGCAGTTTGAGTAGTTTATGCGGCCTACCCGAATGTCCTTTCTTTGGTATTGTTCGTCGAATCGTTGAGCTCCTTAAATTCTGAGTTGAGCTGCTCGGTTATTGACAAATGCGTGCACTGACTGGACAGGTCCACTCAATCTGGCTGGTTCTTTCCTCAAAAGACCATTTCAGACATCAGTCTACATGGTCTTCACATGATCTAATCAAGATTTTGTCAGGACTTTAAAAGAGACTGTGACCTCTGAGTTTGTTTCGGCCTTTCTTCTCAGAGTAGTCAGATAGGAAACGCCGACCTCATCTAGTTTTAAAAATATGTTCGACATGTAAAAGTGTTTGTACAAACCAACTTACAGAAATAAAATCATTTATCATTTATAAACATGTAAGGTCAAAATTAAAGACGGAGCTCACACTGTCCCGAATAGCAGTCACAATGTCTATTGGTGTTGCCACCCAAAATATACTGGGCGGTGTTGCGACGTAATACGCCACAAAGTTATACGCATAAAACTCAAATCGTTCACAAATCAAAATATTAAGAAAATGGTCTAATGTAACATATATTTTTTCAAAATATTACGTCTAACCGTTTAGACGTGATTCTCATTTTAAAATCAGCTACTGAGAGGTAACTTGCACCTTAAGCAGTCGGGTTTTTAATGTTTATAATTTTTTTTTTTTTCCAGTAGTGTTTAAGTCCAATGTAATAGCGAGCGAGCTTAAAGCCATAAACAGAAATGTCAGACGAAAGCCTTATAACGATTTGACTGACCCGGGCATCGAACTCAGTTTTTGGTGCCCAGCAGTAGTTCTTGTGACTACTAGATCAAAGCAGTTGTATATGATCGAAAACCTTTTTAAAAAAAATCCTAGAAATTCGGAAGTACAAAAAATATATTTTCGAAGTCATTTTTTCCTTTTTTTTTAAGCACGTTTTAAATTAAATAGGTACATACA
The DNA here is from genome assembly GCA_964057195.1 of Orthosia cruda. Classification (NCBI taxonomy): domain Eukaryota; kingdom Metazoa; phylum Arthropoda; class Insecta; order Lepidoptera; family Noctuidae; genus Orthosia; species Orthosia cruda. The sequence continues at coordinate 18,383,404 of OZ059844.1, forward strand.
TCCTCATCAGCCTTTTTACTTTCCCACTGCTGGGACACAGGCTTCCTCTCTGTGGGCGAGGGAATGTGCCATAATCCACCACGCGGGCCATTGCGAGATGGTGGATGTCATATGTCTTCGATTTTTTAGTCTAGGACATGCCGTTTTCCTCACAGATAACACACAATACGATAGGTATGAAATAAAATACAATGAAAAGTTAAATATTAGATCGAATTATAATAAAAAACCAGAAACGAATACTTTCCAGGTAAAAGGGAAATCAATTCCCTATAATTTTCCTACTAAGTGTAATGTTTCAATAAAACAATACAGATAAGGTTTATCGGGTAATTACAAAAAAATATTACGATTTGAACTTTCAAAACTCCTGCAAAGGATAATATCGTTTAAATTTATACCAATATTTTATAACTAGCTTTTACTGCAGCTTCGCACGTGTGAAAGTTGAAAATCATTGCACGGGAAAGTACTATCGGGAGGAAAACAATGTCGTATTACAGGTCCTGGTCGACTGTGGGTGTTCGTGGTTTATCATTGCCAAGTAGTACATATAGATCGCCGAGTTTAAGTATCGCGTGCTGAGGTCATCCGTGGATGGGTGCCCATCCATTACTTAACGACAGCGCCTTTAGCCGTTAACCCCAGCTGTCATTTCTAGATCTTTAATAGTTGTTACGAGTAGTCAGACTCGAGAAAATCTGACTCTTGGGATCTACTCCCTAAGCACGAAGTCCGTAGTTTCAGCCTTCGTTACGGGCGTTTCCTACTCCGTATTACCTATGGACGGATGATTGAAATGAAAGATGTAACGAAATAATTGTAGTTTTAACAAAAAACTGATGTAAAATCGTGTCTGTGGAGTTTCTTGCACCTTTTTCTCCATAGAAACCTTCTGACGCTTGCGAACGTGCAACTAGATTCATATTTTGTTTGACATTTCAAAAGTACCTATGTTTAGTTTAATAAAAATAGTTTGTTTTTATTTGCTCGTTTGGGGCCCGAACTAAGAATGAATGACAACACAATTTGACAATTGTATCTACTCCGATGTATTTTTATCGGGCCCAAAAATTTAACCTAATACTTGTTTTTTTCACTCCGAAATATCGGAATACTTTTTCGTTGACGGAGCTAGGGAGTGACCTCCTGTCTTGCCAAGGGGTATCGAGTTACTCAGTTACTGGGTTGTGGAGATTAGATAAACCGTCGCTCCATGTAAAATACTGGTATTTAGCTGCATCTAGTTCGAGTATGATCTGACCCCAACGCAGTTGGTAAAAATCTAGGATTGATTTTGGTTTACCCGTGTTCCCATCCAAATCTGATTATTTCTAAGGATTGATAAACAAACAAACTTTCACATTTACAAAATCAGTAGGAAGTAAATAGCAGCAAGATAATGAAAAATACTAAATGTATTCATTCGTAGTCGTACAAAACGACTAACATAATTTCATTCCGAAAAAAAATACTATCGCGGTCCTATTCTGTCCTCTTCACAATCTTTTATCCACAGCGAAAAGGTAGAATTGACCCATTCCTAGCCACTGTTAGAAGGCCTTTGATACACGATATGGTTGTTTAAAATCGTTGAAAGTTTGTGTGTAAAAGGGTCCATGGTACTGGTTTTTAGAAACCACGCGAGCGATTTTTTACGCGGTCTGGCTATTTACATTGCAAAAGAGGTTGCCGTGCTCGGTGGCCATTTCGGGAGGACTGTTTGAGGACCGATAGTGAGGCATTTATGTACCACCAATAGTGCGAATCCACCTTGTTTCCCCCTCTTGGAATTACTAGTTTGTAATAACAATGGTATACGTTGGTAAGTTATGTGTTTGCGTGTTCTGTTTCTCTATAGACTATATTAAGCTGTAAAGAAAAAGTTCTGCTGGAAAAAGTATTATCAAAGAATTTTAGCTTTGCTTTCATCTTGATTTCTCTAATAAGGTATTCAAATTATGGAGTTTCTTGTGCGTTCTTCTCCATTACAAGCTACTTTCCGAATACACGGTAGAATCAATTTTTATTTCTTGTAAATTATAATGTTAATTCTAACGTTCAAAAGTGCCGCTTGGTGGCCTAGTTGAAATAAAATTTCTTTGTCAAAATGGTTTACAATTTTTGGCAAAAAAAAAACTAACTCATATATTTGTTATATAAACACTGTTTCAAATACAAAGATTTCGGTGAAATTACTTATTAAGTAAATACGGGAGAACTGCTAAATAGCCTTTTGAGCCACAGTTATTGAGCATCAGACACCATAACACCTTTATGTTACTTCAATGTCCAAGCGATGTTTCATATAAGGAAGTGAAAAAACATTTTACAAGAAAATTCTACCGACATCCAAATAAAAAAAAATACAAAGTGAAAAAAACTTTATTTTTGGAAGTCGGTGTCTTTGGTAGGTACATTTTTTGCGATATGGACGTTTTCAAAATCGCTCCACAGGATATAAAGTGAACATAAAAAAAATATGCTAGCATACATAAAGTCGAACATAGAACATCCTCCTTTTTGGTAAGTCGGTTAAAAAGTATCGATATTTTGAAAAGTATTAGATATTAAATAATATTTTCCAAAAAAAATATTGGTATCACATCACGCATTTGAGGAAATAAGTTCTCAACTCGATGCTGTTCTTTCCATAATAATAACAATTATGTTCTTTACGTAAACTCCGTCGTTTGTAGACTGATTTTGTTTTTTTTTTTTGCTGTTTCTGATTATCACACAATATACGCGATAGTGACTCCAGCTTTTTCAGCTAAGGCGTTATTTTTTGAGAAGTGTTAAAAAATGTTTTAAATGATTTCAATACACGGTTATTGACATCGATATATGTATTTATATCGCCCAAAGTTATTTATATGTCATATGAAAAATATCGGTACTTTTTCGACAAACTTTATTTTCCATCCTTGAATCCATAGTTCTAAGAGTCGCCACATTCCATTTTCCCCCTACAGTCTAAGCGGCTTAACCACTATGGTTCCCTTGTAATGCGCGGTTCTGTTCCCATAAGATCCCCATTGAAGATCCCCCTTTGGTCAATGGTATAGCGGGGTAAGAAGCTTACTTGGTTTTATTTCTTTCGAGGATCAGGATTTTATTTCTTTCTTTTCTGTGTCGCATACTCATGAAGGTGTTTGATACCAACGAAGTGAGTTGTAAAAACTAGGTCACACATTTAAAATGCCGTTGCGAGAACAAATTGGTATGAAATCGCAGTTCGGATTTGCGAGACGTTTTTATGGCAATATTTATTGCTCGTTGTAAATCATTATTACTATTTTAGTTATAATTAGTCATATGATTTGGAAGGTGGGACTAACTGACACTCTGTATATACCGCAACAAATGAATTAATAAATTTATATTAATGAATGTTATGCTGACTGTGTGTACTGCTAAGGAGTTGAATTCCCTGCCGGAGTCAGTGTTTCCTGATTCCTACACCCTGAGGATCTGTAATTCTGGGAGAAAACAAAACTATAGACAACGAGAACATCCTTATTTTCATAACTTCAACAGATACCTATAGGTGGCTAAAAACCACACAAAACAGTCAAACTCACAGAAAAATGCATTTCTTTTTATGGCACCCTTCAACTAGGGGTTTAAACCTTAAGCTTGCCACAATTGCAGCGATAAGGCTCCTCTTTGAGGAGTGGCTTGATAGGCGTCACGGCGTCCTCACCTTCCGCCTGACGCAGGTCCTTACAGGACACGGCTGTTTCGTGTAGGTTCCTGTTCAGGGTAAGGGTGCGGCAACGCCCGGGTGGACACGGTAGAGCATACGGTGGAGGTCTGCCCAGCTTGGGCGGAGCAACGCCGTGTCCTCGTGGAAGCGATCGGTGGTGGCGACCTCTCGCGTCCGGCCTTGGTTCAGGCCATGGTACGCGGCGAGAGGGCATGGGAAGCTGCATCTCCTACTGCGAAGCAGGAGGAGGCAGAACGCGTGAAGGAGACGCAACGGAGACACCCTCACGCCCCAAGCCACCGCAGGAGACACCCTGGGCGTCGGGAGTCGCAAGCTGATTGGCTTGCGGACGGTGAGTAATGGGTAGCTCGCCGTCCGATAAAGAACATTTTTTTTTTAACCTGGAGAAATGCTCATGCATACTGCGCTACCACGGGGAGATAGCGCAGTTTTGTGGGACTCTAACCCACTAAAACTCCACGGTGTCCTCCTGTGCCGCTTATGGCGGGAACACGGGAACGCGTTAGCATACATCCGCGAACCTGCCGCGGCTGTCCGTCTCCGGACCCTCCTCTGGGGTTAACCTCCATCACCGGCGCACCAGAACACACTGTACGCCGTGACCACCCCAGGGACCAAACCAGCACATGGGCGCCAAAACACGACCCCGTGTAAGGCACCCTTGGTCTCCCTGTGACGGGTCAGGACAGAGGCCCCGCCACCTACCACTTTTCGGCCGCAGGGGATAGGGAGAGCGGCCGACGCTATACCGACACTCCTCTTCCCCTGCGACCCCACCGCGTCCGCCATCAGACGGTGGCGACCCCGTGCAGGCCGCGGAGGGTAGGGCGAGCGAAGCACCGTTATACCGGCACTCCTCTCCCGCCGCGTCCTCCAACCCTCAGCCGCGATGCCTACCATACCACATCGCGGCCCGCCTCAGTTGCGATGCCGCCCATACGGCACCGCAACCTACTTATTGGCCGCTACGTCGTCGGCTTGTCGGCAAAAGCCCTGACGAGCGGCCCCTCCTCGTGTTCCTCTTCGCTTCACCGTGGTTGTCCAAGCCACGGCTACTGAGCCCCCCCGCCTCGACAATGCGGGAACCCACCGGGGGGGTCCGATAAGGACCAGGCCCAAGTTAACGGCGCTTAGTGTTCCACGCGCGCCTGAAAGAGATGTCAGCAAAAACTGACGGAGTCCGCCTAAAAAAAAGGGGTTTTAGCCTGATTTGAGCCTTTAATTTCTCTGCCACACAAATGCGCCATGAGCAAAAAACTTCAGCTCAGTGAAGCGGTGCGGCGAGCGATCGAGTTTTTCAGTTAGATTTTTTTAAGTTCCAGTCTTCTATTAGAATTTCTTTCGATTCAAACTTGAAATTTAACCTAGATGTTCTAGTTCAGCTGAGTCAGGGCTTTTTGCCTAAAACTGGTCACTAAAGATGTTTTTTCGAGCTGAATGGTGCCGATTACCCAGAAACAGAGTAGAATAATCTCCTAACTCTATGTCAATCTTTCTTCTTACACGTCTTATAAACAAAGACTCCAGCAACACAAAAATGAACTCGCTGATGCACTATTCAAGTCCTCGAGCTATCATTATTCAAAAAAAGGCTCCGACGCTTTTTAACGGATAAAGCATACTATACTGTCAGCGAATTCCAACATAAATTCGGATATAAATTGGCTATCTAGATAAATTGTGATTTAAAACTATTCTGTGTATCTGTTAATTGCCTTTATTTTTTTTGGACCAAATTGTAACTTTGGCATGCATCAACTGGGTACAACGTCGATACTCCGGGCTGCTACTGAAAAGTTCCAGATAAAAACACAGTAACATTTTGCCCGGCCCGGGAATCGATCCCAGATCTCATGCTCGCTCAACAGTAGCGCTTGTAAGCACTAGACCAACGAGGATTTTCGCCATTCGACGAAATCTTACTAAAGTCACCGCCAGATAAGAAAATATAAAAGTCGTTAACACCTGTCTACCAATGTCCAGTATTTCAAAACGATATGAAAAAATGTAAAGGCAGTATCGCAAACACACTCAAAACAAATGAATCGCGGTAAGGGGCGTCCTTGACCCTTTCACTTGACATTCAGTAATGAGTTAATATCTCATAAACGCGTGGACCGATTTACATGATTTAAAGGGATTAAATGGTTCTCGCCTATACATTTCATTTGATACCAAAATTATCAAAATATCTCTATAAACAAAAAATCATGTTTTAAAATTACGTAATTTTTATGCTTTTTGGTATTAGACGGATTTTTATTATTGTTGTTATCTAGCAGACACTTTAATATTTTACTAATATTATAAGTGCGAAAGTTTGGATGGAAGGATGTATGGATGTATGTTTGCTACTCAATCACGCCAGAACGGCTGAACGGATCTGTATAAAATTTGGCAGAAAAATAGATTAAGGTCTGTAATAGCAGCTGTATTTTTATCCCGGTATAATGTACCCTATGGGACGAAAAAAAAAAAAACACGCGGGCGAAGCCGGTGCCAGAAGCTTGTAATAAATAAATCGCTTACAACTATCTCAAATCTCTTTGTGACAATTTTCAACTCTCACAAACGTGACCACTACAGACAATTATTATTTCAGAGTTTTTTCATACACTACATAACGGTAACGAAAGGTCTTTCACGACCAAACCAACCGCAAAAACTGTGTGCAAGAAATATGAATTGAATTTTTGGTGCATTTTTTCGTTCTGTGGCACTCTTGCTGGGTTCGGACGTGGCCCATTGTCGGGCGATGGTTAGGTTCATACGTGCTTGCGATTTGAAAAGCTCTTCAGTTTAGGCTAGGTTATAATTTCGGGGCCAGTTGTATTTTTTGTATGGAAAACTAGTGCTGTACGGGCTTTTGTGTGTGTAGATTGCTTACTACTTGAATATAAATAGTATAACGATATTTGAAATGTAATTCAGGTAATGGTGTATAAAAAGAGTTTATTGAATGGTTGTCAAGATCGATTTGTTACGAAATGTAATTGTTAATTAGGTAACCAAAATCCCGTTGAATACACCTAGTAGAACGAGATCCCATCGCTATCATCCCATCGCTGCAGGTATATGTTTTTGATAAAACTTAATTTTCATGAATGACACTTGTTTCACTTTAGGCTCACGCTTGATCACTATCTCTCCTGATGATAAGTGATGACGTGGTCGACGGTGAATCACGCTTGCCTAGAAAAAATCTATTCAATCTTGACTTAAAGACCCCTAGATTGTAGCTGTCGGGAAACACAGACTCCGGCAGGGGCGCACGGTTGGCGCAGAGGTTGAGCGATTGACTGCTGCGCTGCGTGTCGCGGGTTCGATCCCCGCACTGAACAAATATTTGTATGACCTACAGATAGTTGTTCCGGCTCTGGGTGTTTGTGTATGTGAGTTTATATGTTTGTAAACGCACCCACGATACAGGAAGAAATTCCTAGTGTGGGGCAACGATTTAAAAAAAAAAAAAAAAAAATCGACTCCTTACTGGACGCACAATAAAAGTGTTCCCAAAACGTTTTGTGCGTATGGGTGGGATGTCCACCATGTACCGATGGCGCATCACCGTAGTTCTGGTAGTCCGGTGATGAAACGGGCTAGGTGGAATTAGATCGTGCAATTCCAACGCACACTTGCCGAAGTGTAACCGATAAAAACCGACAAGCTGTTGCAAGCGGTTGCTTGGCAATCTCCTTAATTTAACTGCGGCTCTGCAACAATATAATACTATCAAGTATATCATTCTTGCATCGTTCATCTACCGAGCTAGGCAAGTAGTTAAAACGTTGCTTGACTGTTTGATTGAATGGCTGAATATCATTCAGAGGCTCTAGACAAGTGAACCACCTCTAATTGAACGGCACAGTTAGTAAAACGGCTAGGCCGATTTAGCTGTGACATACGTACAGCCGGCTACAGGTGCCGCTCGGCAAGGACTTGACAAACATTTGCTAGGCCTACAGGTTGTCAACAAGTATCGGGCCGACTAGCTTGCTTGAACCTAACGTGTGTTTGTGTTCACTCTTTATACAAGCGCAGACAGGATTTAAAGTTTAAAATGAAAAGGTTATGCAGAAAAATAAGTACAGAAACTAAAACCCGACTACTGAAAAATCACGCTCTAAAAAGTATTAAACAAGAAAACCTTCTCATCTGAAATTGTTATAAACAAACAATATTTCGTAGAGGATAACTGTGGACCTTTGCCATCTACTGTAACAAAACAATACATTCTGCAAAGTGGCATAAGACAGGGTTATCAATCATTTGTCAAATTATGATAAGGATTTTAGAAGCTATGAGGGAACAGATGAACATACATACTTACATACATACATACATACAGACACATACTGGTCAAAAACCCTCAACCCTCCTTTTTGCTTCGCCGTATTCGGGTAAACGTACAACGGTTTACGGGGGTTTACTGGTTGACGTGTACGGTTGTACACGTCAACTAATAACCCGTCGCGAATCTAGCAAAAGACCCTAGAGCTAGATTGACCCGGCACTATACCGAAGACATTCCGGACGTCAGCCTGTATGAGATTAGGATGGCTCTTAAACAGCTTAAAAACAACAAGGCGCCGGGTGAAGACGGAATAACAGCCGAACTCCTGAAGGCGGGTGGAAAACCGGTCCTTAAGGCCCTTCAGAAGCTGTTTGATTCCGTCATACTCGAGGGCAAAACGCCACAGGCATGGTGCAGGGGTGTGGTGGTACTCTTCTTCAAGAAGGGCGACAATGCCCTACTAAAGAACTATAGGCCCATCTCACTTCTTAGCCATGTCTACAAGCTGTTTTCAAGAGTCATCACGAATCGTCTCGCGCGCAGGTTTGACGATTTCCAGCCTCCTGAACAAGCCGGTTTCCGTAAAGGCTTTAACACCGTATACCACATACATACGCTGCGGCAGGTTATACAGAAGACCGAAGAGTACAACCTGCCTCTCTGCTTAGCGTTTGTGGACTACGAGAAAGCCTTTGATTCGATCGAGACTTGGGCTGTGCTGCAGTCTCTCCAACGGTGCCTAATTGACTACCGGTACATCGAGGTGTTGAAGTGTTTGTACAAAAACGCCACCATGTCAGTTCGACTTCAGGATCAGACCTCGGAACCTGTCTTTCTGCAGCGAGGTGTGAGGCAGGGAGATGTCATATCTCCGAAACTGTTCACCGCTGCACTGGAGGATGTTTTCAAGGTTCTGGACTGGAGAGGGCTAGGCATCAACGTCAATGGCGAGTACATCACTCACCTTCAGTTTGCCGACGATATAGTGGTCATGGCTGAGAATATGGAGGACCTCAATACAATACTCAATGACCTCAGTAGAGCTTCCGAAAGAGTGGGTCTTAGGATGAACATGGACAAAACCAAGGTGATGTTGAATGCCCATGTCACACCCACTCCTATCAGGGTCGGAGACTCTACACTCGAAGTTGTGGATGACTATGTCTACCTGGGACAAACGATCCAGTTGGGTAGGGCCAACTTCGAGAAAGAGGTCAACCGTCGAATCCGACTCGGCTGGGCAGCGTTCGGGAAGTTGCGCGGTATCTTCACGTCCAACTTACCACAGTGTCTCAAGACGAAAGTCTATGACCAGTGTGTGTTGCCAGTTATGACCTATGGCTCTGAGACGTGGTCGCTCACAATGGGCCTCATCAGAAAGCTTACAGTCACCCAAAGGGCAATGGAGAGGGCTATGCTCGGAGTTTCCTTACGTGATCGAATCAGAAATGTAGAGATCCGCAAGAGAACCAGGGTTATCGACATAGCCCGAAGAATTGCCAAACTTAAGTGGCAGTGGGCAGGGCACATTGCGAACCGGAAGACGTTGCGTTGGAAGGCCTCCCACCAGGTGGGCCAATGACCTGGTGAAGGTTGCAGGGATCCGCTGGATGCGGGACGCACGGGACCGGTCAATGTGGCGACGCTTGGGGGAGGCCTATGTCCAGCAGTGGACGTCTTGCGGCTGATATGATGATGATGATGATTCGGGTAAAAAAAACTTCTCAATGGGTCTAAGTGTCCGAGTTATTTCTCGGTCCCTCCACTAGATAAGATAATTATAGATAGTACAACTCATCTGCGCGCGCGGCGCTATGTGTGGGTAACCTTGTTTGCTCGGATGACGACTGCTGCATCACTGCCACACAATTGAAAGATGAGTAATTACACATGGTTCCGCGCGCAAAGGTGAGTTGAACTATCTATAAGTACCTACCGAATGTATGATACATACAGCCTTATTTATAAAGGAGGAGCTGTGGCTAAATAATAACAGCCGCACTGGTCGATCATCAAGGTTAAGCAACGCTTGACGAGGTCGATCCGCGGATGGGTAACCATTTCAACATACGGAGTTTCGAGTTCCCTCCGAGTTTCCTCCGTGCCTCGGAAACCACGTTAAGCAGTTAGTCCCTGCCGTCATTTGAAGATCTTTGACAGTCGTTACGGGTAGTCAGAAGCTTGAGATCTGGCACTAGTCTTGCCAAGGGCTATCGTGTTACCTAGTTACTGGGTTGTGGAGATCAGATAGGCAGTCGCTCCATGTAAAACACTGGTATAGCCCTCGCCAAACTTATTGGCCGCCCTGAAGTTGGTTAACCAGATGCGCGAGGCACGAAACGGTGCTGTTTTTGTATGAGATTTACTACTGCGCAGCCATTGTAGCCAACTTCAGGTCGGCCAATAATTTTGGCGAGAACTATACTCAGCTGAATCCGGTTAGACTGGAAGCCGACCTCAATATAGATGGGAAAAGGCTAGACAGATTGATTGACAGCCTTTTTTATAACATTTGTTAAACATGAGATCTTTCGTAAGACATTACTTCTCAGACTTTGATCCTCATTAGCGACTCTACCGGATGGTGTAATAATACAGCGTGTTCTTCAAAATCTACTGGTTCGATTGCTGGCTAGGCAAATTGTATTTTTTCATCATTCCAATGATGCTGTAAAACTTTATCATCATAATCGTGCCGTGGCTCCTGTGTGTGTTTTTCGCTATTTCTCATAGTTTCGGATTTGGCCATCCACTCCCACTTGAAAAACTGAACCTATATAGACATTGCTCATCGTCACCCAGCGTTTCATAGGATTGCTTCGTCTGCCTTAAGGTTCTACTGCGTGACGACTGCCGACCCCTTTGCCCTTAATAATTCTTAATAATTACTTGCACAAACTATTAATAGTAATCAGCTAGCAATTACGAAATGTTGCAACGACTAAGTTCAGTAGATATTCGAGCTATTAACTGTCTCGTTAGCCCGTACATAATACATGAGACGAATCAAACTATTACTGAGATACGCTAGCCGACTCGTCGAGTAATTATAATGTATATTAGCTTATATACGAATATATGTTACTCCAATATGTGGAACAGGGGCCGTACCAATGTCTAAATGATGCCGTTGTGGAAACAGGATAGTGCTATTTGTCCTGTATAGCTTACTCTCTCTCTCACACCGGAATATTGATGGGTTTTAAGACATCATAGTAGGGTATAGAATACGTTGTCTCACGATGAAGATATTTACTCGTGCTAAATTAGGTTTGCTAGAAATAGTTATGTATGTTGAAGACGATGTTATTTTAGTCAATTTTCAATGAATTCTCTTCACGCCTGAGTCAAAAGGGATAGGCAGGGTAGTACTAATAGTATACCCACACTTTGCCAGATATGTTTAAGTTTTATGTTATAGAGGCGAATCGGGAAAAAAAATCACATCACATTTTCTGGTTTCATTGGTATCTTCGATTGGGTTACAAAGTCAAAGTCAAAATTCTTTATTTCACTTAGGCCATTAAGCGGCACTTTTTACCGTCAACATTTTTAATTTGCAAGTATATATTATATTATTTTTAGTTATGATTGATCCCAGCGTCCATTCGGAAAAGTAGCTTGTTATGGAGAACGGCCACGAAACTGCATAAGAACTATTTAAAAAAAATGTGTTTCACAATATGTATTTACATACATACATTAATTCATATACATGAGGACAATGCACCCAGAATAACACTACATACTATACTACGTATAGGTATAAAGTATTACAAGCACTAACAGTTAAATCTTCTTCTTCTTAGCGTGTCGATGGCAAATATAAAAATTTAAATATTATGTTTGGCCCAGAATTCAGCCACGGAAACACCATTCGGTGACGCATTCATAAGGTCTTCGCAAGTACAGGTGACAGGACATGCTGCGCACTCTGTGAGATGGGCCATGGTCTGCGAAGAGATGCTGCACTGGAGACTAGAGCCATCAGAGAACCCCCACTATGGAGGTTGTCCTTGCTGCGGCCAACCTGAGTGCGGAGTCTATTTAGGGTCTTCCAAGTCGACCACGGCAGAGTGTGCCCAGGCGGAAGGCTCTCCGATAGCCCGATGAAATTTTCAGGAGGCTTGAGTTTCTCTCGCCAAAGGTCGCATCTCGTCAAAGAGGAGATGCCATCACATAGGCCCACGCATCCTAAAAATCTTTTTTGGCTTTTTAGGCGCTGGGGCACTGAGCTGTAATTGTGCATAGGGTTGCGTGGGTCGTTTTCTAATTTCGCCCTCTCTATGCGACTTGCTATAGTCCTGCGAATTTCCGGAGGCGCGATGCCGATAAGTGGATACAGCATTCGTACAGGAGTCGGTTTGAGGCAGCCTGTGGCAATCTGGCACGTCGCATTTAGAGCTGTATCCACTAATTTGGACTGGGCAGAGCGGCTCCATACTGTACTTGCATATTCACCAGTGGAGAAACAGAGTGCCATGCCAGTCGTTCACAGGAATGGAGTTTCTTGTGCGTTCTTCTCCATAACAAGCTACTTTCACGGTAGAATCAATTTTTATTCCTTGTAAATTTTAATGTATCTAACGTTCAAAAGTGCCGCTTTGTGGCCTAGTTGAAATAAAATATCTTTGTCTTTGTCTTTGACTTGAGGAGACGCCTCCCATCTGGTGGACGTTAGACGGCGAAGCAAGTTATTCCTTGAATGCACTTTCCACTTGACATTCTCGCAGTTCTTTCTGTAGTTGAGGGACCTGACCAGAGTAATGCCGAGTAGCCGTAATGCTACCTTGAGGCAGACCATTATTTTGGACACGCCACCTACTCCTGTCATCCAGAAGATTCACTTGATATTGTCGATAACTGAGGAGTTCTCTGAGAATTTTAATTAACTTTGGGTCCTCTGTAAAGTGTTGGTAACCTTCCATAACAAGCGCTGAATATTGATGGTCTCATAGGCTGCCGACAGGTCTACAAAAACTGAACCCGTCACTTTCCTCGTTTCGAACCCATCCTCGATATGTTGTGTAAGGTTGATGACTTGGCCACAACAAGATTTTCCAGGTCTAAATCCAGCTTGCTCTGGAATAAGTTTTGGGTCGACGAGGTCTGCGAGACGGGCTAATAGTAGCCTTTCAAAAAGTTTGTAGGTGTGGCAGAGGAGGGATATAGGGCGAAAGTTTTTTGAGCCGTCATGCGGTTTGCCTGGTTTGGGTACAGCAATAATCTTTGATTTCCTCCAAAGACGAGGTATATTTGCTGACTCCAAACAGTGGTTAAAAAGTTGCAGCAACCACGAGACGGATACCGGACCGAAGTGCTTAATTTGTTCCACCGATATATCATCCACCCCAGAGGCCTTACCCCAGCTCAGCTGTCGAATGGGTGAGATGATGTCCGTCAGTTTGAATGGGTTGCATACAGACTTAGAGGGTGTACAGGGGATTCTAATTTTGGGAGACCTGCGAAGGCGTTTTGCTGGTTTTCCGTTAAGAAGGAGTTGATGAGCCACTTGGTTAGCCGTAACTGAGCTAGGTGAATGAGCTGGTAGTGTTTCACTAGTATGCTTGCGAATAGTGTTCCAAGCTTTTTTACTATTGTGGATCATGTCTATGCTGGTGACGGTGTCCATCCATTTTGCCTGGCGTCGCTCACTTTTCTGTGCCAGTAATTTTTCTCCAGCTTCAACTGACTCTACCGAGAAAGGGTCGTTATCATAGAGACGTTCGTAGGCTTGTAGGAGTTCACCGGATTCTTGGGATATGCCTTGAATGTACGAAGTACGACATCCTCGGGGGATACATTTTCGGGACATAGCCGAAACTGCACCCACGAATTTGTCGTAATTTTGTGGGGAAAGCGGGATGTTATGTAGTTCTTCGTCCACAGACTTCGAGAATTGTTCCCAGTCAGCTTGAATGGCATGGACACAGGGCGGACGACGGACTGGACAGTGCAGACGATCGGCCTATGTTGTGTTCGGGGGATTGGGCTACATATAGTCTTTTTGGTCTGGGTACTGAGCTAACAAATATTAGATCTGGATTATACCCGCGCTTCCATCTTCCGCTATTGAATGACGCTGGTTGTTTAGGGTCATGGATTAAGGTCAAATCGTGAGCTTCTGCCCAATCCTCAACAGCTTGGCCGTCTGAATTTGTAGAGCTATAGCCCCAGTTGGAACTATGGCTGTTGAAGTCACCAACTACTATTTTTGCGCGCTGATTGTCAAAATCAGGTGTTTCCCATTGAAACGGAATGCCTGAGGGTTTATACACCGATGTTACTGTGCAGTTGCCAAGGTCTAGAGAGATAATTTCTATGTTGTTTACACTAGAGTATTTAGTAGCAATAGCACTTACGCCGGTACAAACAAACACTGCGTTACCGTGCTTCGGGTGACTGATCTCGGCGACAAGTAACAGTCCAGGAACGTGAGGCCTGTCCTGGGTGGAGTCTCGATGGGTCTCTTGAACACATAGGATGTCACAGTGCGTCTTGCGGGACAACTTATAAAGAATTTCTGCTTTGTCCCGAGAGAACCCTTCGATGTTAATCGAGACTACATACAAGGCAGGTTCTGTGAGTGGACTGTTTGGACCCGAGAAAGGCCGATTAAGGCTTACATTTGCCATCGTGGTGAAAGGATTAGCCAATCGACAGAAGTCGACTACCCAGGGTGCGCCAGACGTAGCAGAAGGTCGGAAAGTACGTCACTCGGGGAGGCTCCTTTTTTGCACCCCCAGCATAGCTACAGGTAAAATAATTAATTTGATAAATAGGAACATAGTTCTCACATACTTACAAATATTGCAAAAATAGTTAAAATACCAAATTCAACCACAAATGAACAGTGTGTGACAAGCAAAACCTTAAAAAAAAGCGGAATACAATAACTATGAATAGGTAGGTATTAGGTATATAAATTAACAAGTTTGATTTTGTCTACACTAAAGAGTGCTTGTTTGATGCTTGTCTTGAATATAATTAGCTTATTTGTAATTTATTACAAAGTGTGCTTTTAACAAAAGTTTTAAATTTTCTTTCTTCTAAGTTTTAATATATCAAAAGGTTTGTTATAGAATTTAATACAGTACCCCATAAAACATGTGTGTACTTTAGCTAATCTAAAAGATGGTTGATCTAACTTATCTTTATCACTAACTTTACTAAAGAGATGTAGATTTTTCCTAACATACATAATATTTTCATAAATGTTATGTTACGGAACATATTCTCTCTTGGAGCAAGTGTTAATGTCTAGGTATGATATAGATTCTTTATATAGATATATACAAGTGTTAATGTAGGTATAGGATTTATTTCATCTATTATTTTGTATGCCCGTTCTGTCCCACTGCAGTGCAAAGGCCTATGCAATGTTTGTATATCGTTTGTGCCATTTAAATACTGTTTCTTTCTTTCTATGGGACAAAAATTGTTTGTGAATGCATCGCAAATTCTTTTAAGTGAAACAATTATTATCACTAGAAAATACAACTAGTCGGTACCAAAATAATATAACAGAAGACAATTAACGCAAGTCGTGAGGAAAGTGTAAAAACGGAGAGTGAAGAAAATGAACATTTTTTATTTTTACACTAGGTATCTCTATAAAATAAAGATATCTTTTCACTCTGCTAGAAAGTGAACTGTAAGTGTGTGAGTCCAATAAAAATAAAGAAATCATTTTGATTGGATCGCTACTATTGTTTTCTAGTTCTAGCATTGTATCGTCACAGTGGAGGGCAAAGGTTTTCTTTTTGGCAAATTTTCTATAACCCCAACGTATTTATTTAAAACAATAATGTAACCTTGTGAGGGCTGCAGGAGTTTCCTGGATGCGAGAAGAACAGAACCGGTCGATAATGTGGTGACGCCTGGTGGAAGCCTATGTGCACTAGTGGATGTCTATCTACAGAAACGATCATTATAATGAAAAAGGGTTTTAATATTTAGCTGGTATTCAGGATCATGGAGCGACTCCCTATCTGACCTCCACAATCCAGTAAGGGTACAAGACAATATGACTTACCAAGACTGGTGTCAGATTTTAGATTTCGGGCTACCCGTAACGACTGTCTACACCTGACAGCCAGAACCAACAATTTAACGTGATTTCTGAGGCTCGGAGTAGTCTTAGTATTTAATTAATGGTCACCCATCCACGGACTGACCTCGGCAAGCTTTCTTAAACTCAATAATCGACCGTAGCGGCTGTTATTATTTGAGCAGAAGGGTAACCGTCAAGCATCCATAAATAATTAGTCACTTAACTACCAAATCATAACTCAAATAAATCTACAACACAATGGGCAGAAAAGATGGCGTCGTATGACGTATATACGTTTATAGCCGGATCGGAATACAATACGGAACCACGCGTATTGTTTGCGGACCCATTGTGCTTTCAATAAGCCTTCAAGAATAAGAACCTGCCTCGTGTGTACTTTTGTATGTTCTTGAGTGTTCTAACAGTCCCTTGAGATGTAGAGATGGTGATTTTAAATTAGGTAAGTGTATTAAGGAGTGGGTAGGTATAAACGGACAGAGCAAAAGGCTGGTTCTGTTTACCCTTATAAGGAAAAGCCGTGAGTATATATGCTTTGGGGGAAATGCAAATGGTAAGTATAACGTTTAATTAAGAGTCTGGTTTGCGTGTTTAACGTTGCGAATTTGATTCCGGGAATCCTGGTTCGGAGGCAAAATACTCAAGAAATATCAATAATTTCCCAGAAATAATGTAATGGATAACACCTGAAATTAAAATGGAATAAGATTGTTTTAATTCAACATGTATTTTGTTAAGCCCGTTAACGTTGACTATGGAATATGGTTCCTGCAGACATCAATCAAAAATAATTTAGTGGTATGAATGTACCATTCCCATTGTAGGATTAAGTAGCAAATCGTCCTATTAGCAGAATATCTACACAATATAATAAGTACAGGACTAACGCACTATGCAATATCTTTCAGACATTCGGATGGACTGTATGAGAGGAGTTGAATTTAGTGCTGTCAGTGTACAAAACCTCATAAATAATATAACATAGAAGACGTAATAACATGAATATTCAAAAATAAAAAATCTATATGCAAATTCCAAGGGAAGGGGAAAGGCCTCATTCTACATCAACACATTCATCCACATCGATGTCAATGGGAAAAATGCCCAGAACGCTGGCAGCATTGCCACGTTGGATGGCAATGCTGATTCTCTAGCTGAAAAAAAGGCTAGACCTCTGGTCTCTCTGGTCACGTGAAGAGTCGACGAGCTTTGTGCTAATTTCTCGAAAAACTCGATACGCACTCGGACCCCACGGACCTAATGTTTCAATCCCAAATGGCTCAAACATATAACTGCCAATAAGATTCTTATATTTGCGCCGTTTGAGGTTTTCTGCACGGTACTAGCTGCCCAGCACAGTCCGCCGTGCTAAGAAGATGGAATGGCGCAAGGGTGTCGACACATGTGGCCTCCCACACAAAAGGCCTACCCACCTACCAAGGCATTATGGTCATCCCGTCTGGTCTCTTCCCATAGTTGCGTGCCAAGCCATTGGGTTCTAAAACAGCTGGCACCCTGGTGACAAGAGCCCGACATATGACGTCATTAAAACTGGCGTGCCGTGCTACTCGGTCAGCGCTCCTACTGCAGGGTAGGCCATGGTGATCGAGGCGGTCGACTGCTTCACCACATTGACAACGACACATCCCACTGTCTCTGGGAAGATGGGTTCTCGGGCAACGCCGTATTCGGGCAAGCCACTTTCCGCGCACACTGCGTCGGTCGAGCACGGCACTTCACAGTTAACCAGTGAAAGGGATAATATTTTTGTGGTTATTAATAATAACATAAAATACATTACAAACTTATATCACGATTATCACTTCGGTGGACCGATGAGCTGATGAAGGCCGCGGGAGTCGAGCTGGATGCGATAAGCAGGAACGGTCCATTTAACGATACTTAGAGGAGGCCTAGACGCTGACGGCAGAAATAATGATGATGACGAATGAATAGAAAAGAATAGAAAACATTTATTCGACATAGACACAACACGACAACAAACATCACAAAGTAACAGAGAAGAACATGCCCCTTTAAACTACGGAGATTTTCTATAGTGGCCACCTTCACCAACTTTACGTTATATAAGGCGGCACACTATACCAGGCAAACCCTTACGAGGTGTCTGGGACCATCTTCGGTAGGTCAGGCCTCCAGAGTACTCGCCCCTGGTACTCAAGAGAAAATGTGAGTCGCATCGTGATTACTCACTACCATTTATCCAGAATGGTACCGGAGCTGTAAAGCCGCTCACAACACGCACCCCAGCACGCCAGCACTAGCACAAGCACCGGCACCAGCGCACCTTGTTGGTGCTAGCGGATTCAATCCCCGCTAGGGACGCCAGAGAAGCTGGCTCCCATTTCTCCAGAATGGTCCCGGAGCTGTCAAGCACGCTCACCTCTCTAATACGAATCAACGCACCTACCCAATGCCTACAGCTGGGTTGCCGGAAAACTAATCCAACGGGTAGTCCTCTACTTTCTATCCAGGAAAGCGCCGGAGATTCAGCTCGCTCACAGGAGCTCACTTGCTTGAGGGTTACTCACGAACCCACAGACGACAACAACAACAGAGAAGAACAGTAAAAAAAAGTACAAACAAGGTTTAAGGATAATTGCGCCGGGCGTGCCCATAGCGAAAGGGTTACCAACTCAGCATTTGCTGGGCTTCAGACAATGATTTTCAGTTGGCATCCCGCTAGTGACACACGGACGCCTTTTCCCAACTATCTGACGTCCACAGCCCATAGTGACGGGGTAACACAATACCCCTTTTCATGAAGAATCGCCACGGTGGCCTGATTGGTGATTGAATGAACGAAAGAAAGAAAGAAGAAAGAAAACACATTTATTTGACACAAGCCACTAGAGCACACAACATAAAGATAAAAAAAACTTAGATTAAAAAACAATAAAAAAGAGAGAACATAATATAAATGTAACATTATATGTTCCACGGCTGCGCCAAATAGGACCAGTTCAGAAAAATGTCGGACAACTAGTGCCCGACGCTAGTTTTCAACTGGACCTGTGACCGCCGACGTGACGGGCGTATAGCAATTTTATAGTAACTTAATCTGTATGTGAAAAAACTTTTTAACACAATATCAAACCGACTTCCAAAACAAAACACTACAAAGCGAAAAGTTACTTTCTTTTCCGAAGTCGGTGTCTTTTGTACCCATTGTTTGCCGTCATTTGATGTTGTTCCTGAGTGTCATAGACTACCACATATTTTCAAAAAAAAATTGAGATCCTTATGAAAATTGCATTAACGTAACCCAAGGTAGCAAAATTGCCTATAAAATTCATTCTTTGGCGTGCGCTGAGAAAACTACTGATGATAGATAAAAAATATTTGGTAGGTAGATAGGGTAGGTAGCGTAGCTGGGTAGGCAGGGTAGCCAGTTGATGGGAGCGAAGCCCTGGGGGTCAGCTAGTAAAAGATAAAAGAATTAGGTGAGTGTAACAATAAATGAGGTGTGGGTAGGTAGGCTAATGCGTCATATTATTAAAGCATTCAGTACGGCCATATCACGGCGCTTTCACCAGATACTGCAGTAAACGTCTCCTAAATGTGTCCATTGTGTGGGCTGTTCTGATCGGTGGTCGAATATTATGCCAAACTTTGGAAGCCGCATAATGAAAGCTGCTTCTGAACGCTGCTGTATTATGCGATTGCGTTGAGAGTTGCTATGAGCATACCCTTCTCCCACATCTACTCGTTATCCAACCAAGTTTATTATTTAAATAGTCCGGCTTTATATATTTAACCACAACAAACAGAAGGCAAGGAAAGTGTACTTTGCGCCTGGAGTTTTAGAACATAATGTTTATTGAGAAAGGGTGCAACATAACTTCTGCGAGAAATGTTATAACAGAACCGAACGCACACGTTTTGTACCCTTTGTATAAGCCTATCTGTACGAGCTAACATGCGCGGGCCATACACAGTGTCAGCATAGTTCAACCTAGATAGAGCCAGTGTTTCAACCAGTTGTTCCCGTAACGATTCAGATAAGTAAGGCCTCAACCTTTACAAAACTCTCAAGCGATAAAAACAGCTTCTTACTGAGTATGCTACGTGTTTCTTAAAACGAAGGAACACGGGTGGTTTTTAGTCAGTAAAAGTCTGACATCGCCCTCCCGCTTCAGCCAGAACGGGCGGAGTCATTGAATGATTTCGCAAACAAAAAAAAAAGGTCTTTGTCCATGATGAAACTTAGATTTCGCGCTTCATTCACTCGCTCAATTTGTTCGTCCATTAGTTTAACGTCAAAAGTCGTAGGTGGTCGGAACAGCTGCTGTCTGGTGCCAAACACTACAGATTGCTGTATGTAGTTTATTTTTAATTTCCGACGGATAAAGAGGAGTGTTTTATGTTTGACGTGTGGTTCTGTGTATTTGTGTCTGTCTGTGGCATCATAGATCCTAAACGGACAAACCGATTTTGATAGATAAATGTTTACTACCATTAGATAAATTATGTAGTTTAAAGAAGTATTTGTGTTGGTAATTTTACAAGCTTTTACTTAACTAGCAATGTATGTATGTATGTGTGTTCAAGGTAAATCTTCCAACTGGCAACCTGGCAATCTGAAAACTGAATTTTAAAGCAGTTATCCTGCTCCGATTAAGATGAAATTTTGCCTACACGTTTAGTTTGGATGACAATGCATAGTTAGTTAAGTGACGTAATTCTTAACCCAATATGGCGGATGTCCCCAGATGGCGGACTAGTTATTGTTTGAGTCATGATATGGGCATCATATGAAAGGATTTTCTGAGAAGAATACGAAAAAAGCTTGCTTTAAAAAAACAAAAAAAAAACAATTATTTTACAAAGCAACTGTAACACACTGCACAATCAGCAAAAAAGCAGCACAATTGTTTCAAAATCATCCAGAACATAATAATAAATTCCCAAGACTACAGTATCGTAATTCCTTCACGTGATAATATTATTCAGCGGAATATTTATTACATATTCATGGCATTCGTTAAGCCTAATAATACGCACCGAGGGACGGCCTAATATAAACGATGTATATGTTTGGGTACTAACTACACAAATACTGTTGGTTTGTTTGTTCCGCCAACTATATTTAGACTTGTGGTGGTAGATTTAATAACGGAACTATATAGGAAAGTATGTTATTTTTAGGGTTACTTACCTAACCTACCGATCAACCTACCTAACCTACCCTATCCTACATATCCTACTTACCCTACCCTACCTACCTACCTACCTTCCCATCTACCCTACGTAACCTACCCGGGTAGGGTAGGTAGATACTATACTACCTACCTACCAATTTGTTAAACTATTTATTTGAATAAGATTAATACTACAATACGAATGTATACAAGTTTTGTTTCTACCGGCGATCTAATTAAATTTTAGAACAAAAATATGCTATTGACTTAAATATGAGAGTGAGATATATTCTCTTTCAGACTTTTATGTAGTTAATAATGAGAACTTTAATCATGTAGTACATATTTAACTTTATATTATATATCATCAATAGTTTTCTCAGCGCACGCTAAATAATGAATTTTATAAGCAACATTTTGCTACTTTGGGTTACATTATTGCAATTTTCATAAAGATCTCTATTTTTTTAAATAAATTAGAGCCTTTGATACTCGAGAATAATGTAGCTTTCCATAGATGAAAGATTTTAATATCAATATAAAACTACTGGACCGATTTTAAAATCGTTCACCGAAGCCTATTCGGTACAAAAAAACAAACAAACAACAAAAAAATCTCTCCTCTTTATAATATTGGTATAGATCTAGAAGCCATTAAAAAAATTACTAACTGTTTTATGTAACTCCTCTTCGGCATTTTGCCAAAAGCCTTTAACTTTAAAACACTATCGACATCCATCCCAATCAGCCACAAAAAAGCTTAAAATACTCATACAATATTGCTTTTATTTCTCGTAAATTATTCGACTGTAAAATTTTTCATCGAACGAATTCCGGCCTTTCAAAGAGCGTCGCCTCGGGCCAAAACAAAGTACCTACCTGGTCCTGCAGATTGTTTCATATTAAGCCGTTAATTAATAAAGAGGAAGGCGCTGCTACGAAAAACTTTCTCAATTTCAACGCGACCCAATATAACGTTTAAATAAGTCAGTTTTTTTACCTTTTTTTCTTTCTTGTAATAATTACAAGTTTCAACTTCTTTGATCTAATTTTTCTATGTATTTAAAACAGCTGGATGATTAAAATTTACAAAAGATTAATTGTACGGAATCGTCTGAAAGAATAATAGAACGGTATTTAACACGGCATTTTAAGCTCTTTCCGTATTTATATCCTTACTAGCTTCTACCAGCGGCTTCGGCCGCGTGAAAAGTGTTTTCTTATCCCAAGAGAACATTACCTATACCGGGCAAAACGGCTATTCCAGGCTATAATCTATCTCTGTGCCAAATTTTATCCAGATCCGTTCAGAATCAGCCATTCTGGCGTGATTGAGTAACAAACATACATCCACACTTACACACACACATCCATCCGAACTTAGATAGGTAAACAATAGGTAAGTTACTTCATCATCATCTGTCTTTTAATGTTCCCACTGCTGGGACACAGGCCTCCACTCTGTGAGAGAGGGATTGGGCCTTAATCCACCACGCGGGCCCAGTGCGGGTTGGTGGATGTCACATGTCTTCGAATTTTTGGTTCTAGAACATGCCGGTTTCCTCACGATGTTTTCCTTCACCGTTTTTAGAACCGTGGTGATTAAATAATTTACGCAAAGTAAAGCGCCTGTCTGGGTTCGAACCTGGTTTCGACCTATGACACGTAAGTTGGGGCCGTTACCACTTGGCCACCACTGCTCACTGCTCGGTACGTAACTTAGGTAATGTAAAATCTTCGATTGTTCAGCCCACTTCTGTGTGTCCCCAATTTGTGTGGCCTTAAGCTTAGCCACTTCCACAGTGTCATTGGTGGCAGCGCATAGATCACCCTGGTTGCATGTTTTGCGGCAAAGAGGACAGGACAGGAGTTGGAGCATGGTTTGCTACTCGGCACCACATGCACACCCTGCCGCTTTTCCAACGAGGTAGTTCCATTTTGCGGGGCTGGAGTTACACCTTCCTACTTGGAATCTGAAGCGGTTTAGGAACTTCCAGATATACCACGGAAGGTTAGACCCTGCGAAAAGATGCTCGCTTGGTGGCAGAACACTTTCCCCCCGGTAAATGTTCTGCCACAGTTGGCAGCGGGCGTCGGCCAGCAGCCTACTTGCGTAAGTGAATTCGAAAAGGCAGAAGATTTGACCGCCATCAACCTACCAACCACATAGACGGAAATCCACATCGCGTCTTTCAACTCGCATGTCGGTCGATTGATGACGGTCAAACCCTTCGCCTTGCACTACCTTTTTTAGGAAGCTGTGTCTGCTTTTCAGCCGTTGCGTTGGTAGTTGTGCAACGAATAGTTTGTGTCTGGTGTCACGCTCCTGCTTCTGTTTCTCAAATGCATCCGCAATGCGTCCTTCGGACGTGGAGGTGCTATCCCGGCCCACTAATTGCGTGCCATAAGAAGCCAATGTCTTTATACTCGTTTTGCCCATCAATTCCTAACTTTTTCATGGTACGATTCTCTTATTCTTTACCTTTGCCTATTCTTTATTAAGGATGAAGTTTACTTATTTACATTTTTATAACCCATTAGTTATACGAAGCCTAGATGTACCAGTCGTGTTCGAGAATTATTTTAGCGGCTTCACTAACGCTCACGTGTCCTATTCTATCCCTCAGTAACCGTGCTTCTATCCTAAGTGAAAGAAAAATCGTAATCAGATCAGCACCTTAATTGCTTTTGACAGCACGAAGCACACTCCTTTCCTTTCATTTTGATAACTGAACAGTATTCATTGCGTGTTTTACGCTGTCGAGTAGACGGATTTTTTGAAATTATTAACCACGGTACGAGTAGCGCACGGTACGCTACGCGCTACTCTTTGAACTTACACAATTAGGGTGCAGTTCTTTCAGAGATTACCATTTACCAACACATAAACAAACACACAATTAAACCTCGTACCATTATTAGAGATGCATTATGTAGATCACATCTAAGATCCCTCCTTAAATCCCATCCTCGTAAAACCAGGTATTATTTCTATTCCTTCTCTGACCATGCTGTAAGATTGTGGAACTCACTAGCATTGTGGCGAGCTTTTGAACAGTGGTGACTCCACGGACCTGATCTCCCGGGAGAAGACTTGTTCCTCAGGCTCTCCGGCTTGCCTTTATTGGCTGGTAAGAGTGTACGCTCACGAGGAACAGAGCTCCCACCTCTCTCTTGCCTTGACTGGCTTGAGTGGAGACTCGCACGAATAGATGTGCTCGGAGGAAGCAAATATTTCAGTAAGGACTTCACCATCTTCCGTGTTCTGGGATAGTTGTGATAACCCTGGAATACTAGTCTAGTTCAACAGTGACCAGGCAGGGCAAAAGCCCTCCTATAGTTCTATGCACTCGGTCCACTAAGCTTCACAAACCCATAACCCAATATCTTTTGTCTCCATATTTTGCAATAGTCCAGCACCAACCGGGGTTTGTCCTTGGGTGCACTTACGCGGTGCATACAGGGATAATCGTCGGTTGATGTCACATTTCATTTAAATATATCTTTACAACCTCTGCGATTTGGTTCCGGCTCCTGGTACGTCTTTCAAAAGACCAGGACCCCAGGGTCCTGAGATGTTCAAAAACTTATAATAAAAATTAAATAAATTATTTTTAAAACTTACAACAATACTATTATTCTACAATACTATTATTATTATTTCAGTAGTAAAAGTATTTACCTTTTATAGCTAGGTGTGAAAAGTTATTTACTTCAATTAGTATACATTTCCAAGTTTATTGTAGAGCCGTGCTCGAAACTAATTGTCGTCATAACTCACTGGCGGGGTAAAAATGTTCCGTTTAAATTGTAGCCTCTGTAAACTACGAGTAACTAATGGAAACGACATAATGGCTTAGTATATACGTATGGAAATAGCTGTGTGCCGTGACGCTGGGATCACCAGACACAGGTGATTAGATGTTTATTTTTCAACACACTTATGTACTCGATAGCTGGCGCCCGTCGTTATTAGGCCAGCAGTTTGCAGGGAATACGCACAGCGCATTTCTTTTCTTATTTTCACACTCATTTCGAAAATTACGGGGCAAAGTGTTGAAAAACGTCGTTTAATACACATGAGGATCTGGTATCAAAATGTACTATTTACTGCTTATACAGTATGACTGATGTTTTTTTATAGGAATACACGTCCTCAAGTGGCAAATAGTGGGCATTCGGTTATTTTTCTTGACCTTGATATGTCTTTTCTTAATTCATCTTTAGGTAATAAGGATGTTTCCTGGGTAAAAAAATGGTGATTCAATTTAGTCCGTCAGTAAGATTATCAAATAATATTGGACCCGTATTTTTAGCTTTATCAAATAAATAAAAAAACCGGACAAGTGCGATTCGGAGTCGCGCACCGAGGGTTCCTCACAAACCTCAAATTAAAGGTATATTTGATATGAAAAAGACCTGAGTATTTGATATGAATTTACGCGTTCATGAGGAAAGGGGTAGTAAGTTTAATATTATTATATATATTTTTTTGTAACTAAAAATTTACGGTTTTCGCAATTATTCCTTTATCTGTGCTACAAGACGTTGCTTCGTACCAAATTTCAAGATTCTGAGCTCACGGGAAGTACCCTGTAGGTTTTGATTCCCCTGCGAGTGTCGATAACTTGGGGGAATTTGCGACATAAACGACTGTATCTTTTGTTTGCGTTGGCTTAGAAGTTTGATAAAAATCAAACTTCTAAGCCAACGCAAACACACAGCTTTAAGGGACATTAGACCTGAGTATTTGTTAAAAATTTCAGCTTGATGCCTCTACGCGTTCCTGAGAAGAAGTGTCTTGACACACAGACAGACGGACGGACAGACGGACGGACAACAAAGTGATCCTATAAGGGTTCCGTGTTTTCCTTTCGAGGTACGGAACCCTAAAAAATTATAAAGATAAAGCGCATCAAAATTCAGGAGTGTGACGTCACTTTGTCAGTATAAAGTGTAGCACACCGTGACGTCACACGATATTTCAACGCACTGTTTAGTGGCAAAAGAAAATATACGTGTCCAATATTTTTAGGTTATCTAACTGACGGACTAAATACATATTTTTTGTCAACTACCTTATTGCATGTTCAGGTTTTGTGCAATTTTAATGGTTTCCCTCTCACAGAGAGGAGGCCTGTGTCCCAGCAGTGGGAACATTAATAGGCTGATGATGATGATGATGATGAATGGTTTTCTATAAATAAACGATATTCTATACAGGTACAATATTTACTTTCAAAATGAAAAATTCATGTCATTGATGTCAATTTATATCATTTACTGTTTATTCATCCATAATTTTTAACCGACTTCCCAAAAAGGAGGAGGTTCTATGTTCGACTTCATGTTTGTTTTTTTTTTTTTTTTGTGTATGTTCACCGATATCTCCGTCAATTGTGGACCGATTTTGAAAATTCTTTTTTTGTTTGAAAAAGTATGTTCCGAAATTGGTCCCATTTTAATTTGGTGAAGATCTGATGAAGAACTTCGGAGATATACAACAGAACTCTTCAATAAATAACGGCAAATCTCTCGGGATTGCTGCAATCGCATGTATTTTTGTTGTTTATAACATTTCATAACATAACATCACGCCAGTTCGCTCCTAAGGGGTAAGCAGATCTCTCATTTCACTGGTTATGTTCAAGTTTCATGAAATCTATTCTGGCGAAATAGTTCCCTTACTAACTTGCCTATTAGGTACGTACAACTAAAAAGTGAAAAATAAAAAAACTTTTTGAAAAAAAATATACCGACTTCCAAATACAAAACTACAAAGTAAAAAATAACTTAATTTTTTGAAGTCGGTGTCTACAACGCAAAAAAACGGTACCTACGAAAGACACCGACTTCAAAAAATTAAGTTATTTTTTACTTTGTAGTTTTGTATTTGGAAGTCGGTATATTTTTTTTGCAAAAAGTTTTTTTATTTATTCAATATTTGAATACAAAATTCTACTACTTGATAAATATTCATTCAAATAATCAGGAATAACCTTTGAAGGTTGTCAACCTTGAAATATAGAAGCATAATAACATTACCACAATAGAATTTCCCAATAAAACGTAACTTAAGAAAAATTGCTATATCAAAAATTTCATAAAACCAATTTGTAAAAAATATATTTTAAAGAAACGAAACCAAGTATAAGATTAAAGCCAATCAAAACAAAAGTAGAAAAATAATAAGAGAGTCCCGACGTTGTTGAATTAAGTTTAATATAAAATGAAATTTTCTTTTGTTCAAAATAATTTTGTAACAAAGGCCAGGTTTGATTGGCCGCGTCATTTGCCCTGACAGGAAGTCAACTTTTTGTGAGAATTAAGTATAAGGAAGGAACTTGCTAAAGAAAATTCAATGGGAAGTTTCTTAATGGTGGAAAGTAGTACATGAGATCAATATTGACATAATTATGAAAAGAGAATAATACGTATTTAATAGCTCCCCTTGCCATTGCGAAATAATGAAAGACTTACGAACTGCCGCCCGCGGGTTTACCTGAAAGTCGAAAAGGAATCTACTACCTAAACAAAAAGTGGCTTTCTTATGTGTTAGTCAAATATTCCTGTTCAAAATTTCATCAAAATCCGTTCGGTTTTGCGTGACTGAAACACAAATATACAAACTATCATACTAGTAGCATTTCTTGCTCGCGCAGAGTAAATTTTGAGGTAAGTTTTCTAATCCGCTCTCCACTCGATGACCTATGCACACGGTAGCGTAAGTGCACTAAAAGGCAAGGTACATGATAGGTCTATTTATAAATTAAGAATATTATATATAACACTTGGCGATACAAACTTTAAATCAAGCGGTTCGTTGCGAACTCTGACAAACCTTACTCCTTAGATCCGGCTCGAAGGACCAAAAAGATAAAGAGTTATGCCGTCGAGGTGCGATGTGTACCAGGAATTCTTATGTGTAATTTGGCAGAAAACACCAACATGTTTATTCAACAAGCAGCTTTATTGAACTAACAGTAATTGCGGTAATGCACATGCAATAATGAATAAAGTTAAGTACATATGATCGCGGGCGTCAGCATAAAATTGTCGAGCGTGCTCGTACAGTAGGGGAGATTTTTTAAAACGTGTGTACGCACTGATTTTAAAGTGACATACTGACTGGAAGAATGAGGTATGTTAGTAGAAATTGGGGCGGAACCATGTCATGTTTGAAAACAGACCTACAAGCCAAGGTCGATTATGACTTGCACAAACTATCCGAAACTAGGCCCTTCAAACATACGGCGGCATACTGGCCAGAATTAATAAACAAATAGTTTTCCAGAACAATTTTTAGAATCGTTTAGAGTTTTTTAGGGATCAGATCGGGGGGATCCGACCGGAACAAATCGTGTCGACAACTGAAACCATTCTGCCGCTAAAGTTAAAACTTAAAACTTTGTAATAACTGTGTTTTTGTGTGATAGACTGGTTGCAGTTACTTCGTCACAAGTCACACTAACATGTAGTTGACGCTGTCACATTAGCATGTCGCTGACGCGCAGAGCGGTAAGTTTTGCCCCTACTATAGATCGCTAAACGCGGCTCAAGAAATTTTCATTTTAAAAACTTCTTTTGGTGGCAAAGTTTATTATTTCCACAGATAATATAAAACATGACCATTCTTCTGTGTCGGCAACAACACGGAACTTCCTTAAGCATAAATTAATTGATGAAGTACAGCAAATTATAAAGGTCATGGATCAATACTACTTGTTGTCACAAAAACATAGGACACCTACCTCGAAAAATGTTTGGTATATTAGATTACTAGCTGCCACCCGCGGCTCCACCCGCGTGGTATTTGTACTTCACCCAATATTTTTATAAATTATAGCCTATGTATTATTCTGATGTATAAGCTATATTACTGCAAAGTTTCATCAAAATTCGTTCAGTAGTTTTTGCGTGAAAGAGTAACAAACATTCATCCTCAAAAACTTGCCCATTTATAACAGTGTAGTAGGATTAATAAATCTGGAGACAAAACTTGTTGTCACTTAATTTTATTTAGTTAACATAAAATCACGTCTGTATTCATAAAATATTGGGCAGGCTTAGGCCTTAGCAACCTACACCAGCGCCAGCGTTGTTAAGTCCCATGTAAGGGCTTGTCCCCATCACCACGTCACGACGTCGTCAACGTGGAATGGTGCACTGTCGCGGTGCGGCAGGCTGGCGGGACGTGCAAGTTCACGTTACCGTGTCGTGTATTTACACGTCACGATGCCGCAACGTAACACGTTGTCGTGCCTTGATAAATTCCGGTATATTTTTCGGCATTTCTGACAGAACGAAACAATTTTAAGTTTCGTTTCTTGTAGTTTCTGTCAGTTACAGCATTTCTGACAACTAATTTGCACAATTAATCGCTAAGACATTTAAACATCAACTGAGTGAGCGCATCGCCACGTACCGCTTCCGACGACGTACGACGCATTGTTTCACGGTGACGGCGCCGTACCGTGTACAAGCACGTCACGTCAACGCACCGCGCCACGAATCCGCACCGTTCCACGCTGACGACGTCGTGTCGTGGTGATGGGGACAAGCCCTAATAGGGGGCTAGCGTAGTTTCAGCACTAAAACCTCTATAGCATTTTAGTATAACCTTTGGAGAGCTAGATGTTTCACACCCAAAACATTCACTTTAATTAAAAAAACCATCTATTTTAACGCAATAGGTACCTACATACAAGTACCTCACCACACCTACAAGTTGACACTAGTAACGAAGTAACAAGCGCTTCCTAATTATCGGTACGGGTCGCACCGGTCCACATTAGCTTTGAGTCCGGTCGCAACACCACCGGTCCGGTAACGGACAAAGGGACGAATAAGTCACCCGCCGTGTTTGTTCGTTTACACGCCAGTTTCACCTGTTAGGCGACTGTTGTTCATTTGTTCTTGTTTAATTGTCGTTTGTTTTGTTTTTGATTGTTATAATGTAGTAGAAGCATGGTGGGAATTGTTTTCAATGTGTCTTTGAAAGGAAATGGGGAAATTTTGTGTTCTACAGACTATTTTCATTTGAAAATGGTTATACCCTTTCAAGATCTTATAAATTACTAGCTGTCGCCCTCGACTATGTCCGCGTCCAACAGGTATATTCTTTTTATTTTATTTCTTAATTTTCCCATAGGAACTGTATTTTTTTTGGCATAAAAAGTAGCCTACCTGTGAAAGTCCTGTCAAAATCGGTCTAGCCGTTTCGGAGATTACCCGGAACAAACAGACAGAAAGATATTTTTTTTTTAATGCTTATTTGTTATTAGTACCGTATATACTTTCACATGTATTCAATAAAACATTGTTATGTTGATATTACATACAGACACTTCAAATTTGTTTATTTGTACCGATAGATATTTGGGCGTCTTTAAGACTAACCGGATGCATCAGAATACCAGTATTTTACATAGAGACTCCTATCATGGTCGAAGATTCTTCACTCGAAGTTGTGGGCGACTACGTCTAACTGGTACAAACGATCCTGTTGGGTAGGGCCAACTTCGAGAAAGACCTCAACCGTCGAATCCGACTCGGCTGGGCAGCGTTCGGGAAGTTGCGCGGTATCTTCTCTTCCAACTTGCCACAGTGTCTCAACACGAAAGTCTATGACCAGTGTGTGTTGCCCGTTATGACATATGGCTCTGAGACGTGGTCGCTCACAATGGGACTCATCAGAAAGCTTACAGTCACCCAAAGGGCAATGGAGAGGGCTATGCTCGGAGTTTCCTTGCGTGATCGAATCAGAAATGTAGAGATCTGCAAGAGTACCAGGATTACCGACACAGTCCGAAGAATTGCCAAACTTAAGTGGCAGTGGGCAGGGCACATTGCTCGCAGAACGGATGGCCGATGGGGCAGAAAGGTTCTGGAGTGGTGACCGCGAACCGGAAGACGTTGCGTTGGACGGCCTCCCACGAGGTGGACCGATGACCTGGTGGAGGTTGTGGGGATGGATGCAGAACGCACGGGATCGGTCAATGTGGTGGCGTTTGGGGGAAGCCTATGTCCAGCAGTGGACGTTTTTAGGCTGATATGATGATGATGAACACGATGATACCCTTTCGCAGGACTGGTGTCAGATTTTCAGGATGGGTAGTCACCCGTAACCCGTAACGAGGACCTCGGCAAAAGTAGCTTAACCTTCGATCGACCATTGTGGCAGTTATTGCTTAAGGCGTAATATTCGCCAACGTCAAAGCGATACTGGCTGTGCGCCCGCTCGGAGCCAGAATATCAATATTGGACCTCCTTTTGGACCGTTTTGTTTGTTAAATATTTTTTTATTTAAATATCATATCGATGCCTTAGTTCACAATTGCACTAACTACAAAATTTTCATTTTTGAGGAGAGAGCTTTAAAGTTTTTTAAAGTTTAGACGAGAACAGTAGAAAATCCAAGTAAAATAACAAAAAAAATATGCATCTATTCATAAGACTAGTCCTTTTACTCCATCATATCTCAATATTGTAATATTAGTTTAAACGTTACCTTTTCAAAATGGCCAAATAAACATAAAACCCCCCATTTAATACATTTGTGCACTTAAAAAATTGTCAAACCCCTTCAAGTAAAACTATTTAATACACTTGTACAATTCGGACTATATCTCAAAACGGTTTAATGTATTTGTGCACTTAAAAAATTGCCAAACCCCTCCCAGTAAAAGTACTTAGCACACTTGGGCATCAAACTTTCTTGATCCTTTTGTACTACCAACACATAATACACTCTTGTAGCACTGCTAAAAAGTATGAGCAGATATTGCAAATGTATATAATACGTTTGTGTTTTGAAATTTCATGCAGTTGAGAAACTTAAAATCAGTTAAAGTATATCTTGATTGGTTTTACAAAAATAAAGACCATTAGTATAATACCACATTCATGGAACATTAAACGAACTCATTTAATACAATTGTGACCCACGGTTTTGGTAGATAGAGACGGAATAACGGTATTTCGATGCGCGGAAACGAAAGAGCATGACATTTAGTGTATTTGGCATTAAAAAAGTAAAAATTGAAAATTTTGTAGTTAGTGCAATTGTGAACTAAGGCATCGATATGATGATTAAGAAGAAATTCTAACCATTAGTTTCACTGTGTAAAATATTTTAAAACATCCAAGTCGTTTTGTAGGAGTAAGCAAAAGAAGCGGAAAAATATAGTGATGCAATTTTTTTTTTAATCATCTGTATTAGAACGTCAAAAAAACAGGTTCCACAAATAATGTACGCAAATCAATAAAACAAATACCATCTTTTTTACCTAGCATTTACTAAGGAGTATGCTTTAGAAAGTAATTATACTTATTTTTATTTACCTTTGTATAGATTCTTTTACCGATTGTTTTGTGAACATTGTAGGCCTTCTAGATGCTAGTTAACATTTGTTAAGTTTTTTATAAAATATATAATCCTTTTATTTTATTTTTTTAGTTTCTTACTACTTATTGTCATAAGTCGGGCCTACGTTGTCCCCCCATGTCTAAGTACTAATGCTGTAACATGGAAATATTGTAAAACCAAACCATTTTTAAAAGAGTAACTATGGATTTTCTTGCCGGTTCTTCTCCATAGGAAACGACCAACCCGAACCGTGCACCTTTTGTCGACGTTTTATAAGTGCCCATGTAGGCCTAAGTGAAATAATAAAAAAAAAAAAAAAAAAATTGAAAAAATTGAAATCATTTTACGGCACTAAAGCGGAGTAAGGGCCTTAACCACGAACCACAGCTGCTAATAATGAGTAGGTATCTACATCTCAATATGTCTTCAGCAAGATACATTAATAATTATGTCGATTCAATATACCTACAACTGCTCGATCTCACAAGGCACTCCATAATGATAGCTGACAAGATCTTGTCTCTGATGGCACACATTATGTTAATGAAGTGGTTTCATTCGTGGTTTGAAGTAGGTACTGAACTGTGTGTTATTAATAGATATACGAGTATGATTGTTACTTCGAATTCTATGCCGATCTATCAATCTATACTTTACTTATATAATTTAGGTCATTACATATGAAATTGGCGTTTTGTAAGGGAGGAACGTAAATAAGTTTTTTTTTAATACAATAAATTTATTTAATCAAAGTATGTACTATTGCTATGTATGCACTTTTGTCATATCATAGGTAGTTCATTGATCCCTTTACTAAAAAAAACATTCGGACGGGAATCAATAAAACATTTCAAGGCGCTTTGGACTGCCCCATCGGATTTGAATTTTTTTCCCTTATAAGAAGTTATCCAAATTTCGAAAAAAATGGTTATCTCTTGGAGCAAGGTCCGGGGAGTACGATGGATGTATTAGACATTCCAATTGAAGCTCCTCTAATTTGGTAGCCGTCTGTTGTGAAGTGTGTGATCTAACGTTGTCCTGAAGCAGCAATGGCCTAGAGCGATTGACCAGCCTCGGCTGTTTAGCAGCTAGCTTTTCCATCATGGTTTGCAGTTGCTGACAATAGACATCCACCGTAATCGTCTGGCCAGATTTAAGAAAGCTGTAGAGAACGACACCGGCACTAGTCTGCTGTAATAATTAATTTTTGTATGACATATATAAGCGACATCTTGCGCCAAACACGAGAACCAGCATGGATGTGTCACCAGTTGATCGTGTTTTGACACTAGATGGCGTTGCTATCTCGAGATATTAATTAATTATGTTTTAAATCATTAGTTTTGTGTGTATCAATTTAATTCAACACATAAACAATAAATTACTAAATTCTTTTAGAATTGGTTACATAAAGAAAACTATAGATATAATGCATCTATTCTATTATAAACGGTCAAGTCAGAATGACATTGCTTTTTCATTGCGAATTCTTTGATCGGTTGCATCTAAATAAATTTATATTCAAAGGAGCGTTAATTAAATCGAACAAGATGACTCGAAGGCAGCAGGGAACCAGCCCTAAATATAAAGATTAAATTTAATCAATAGGCTCTGGTCTTTAGGATAATGTTTCAATAATATAAATAAATATTTGTATAAGCATGGTCAACTGATCGTTAAAATTTACATACAGCAACTTCAGCTCCAAGCTCCGAATACATCTTGCATCTTGACATGCACGTTGCTTGACTGCAGCTACACAAGATGACGATGCTGTTTGTGGTATCATATTTTCACTATTGAAACTAAGGGTAAAATGTATCCAATTTAAAAGTAAGTGTTGTGTATAAAACTGAAGAAACTGTGATGACGGACTGTATGTTATAAAATTAAATTAGTTGACCAAACTATGTGACTTGTACTTCTGTCAACCATCATGCGAAACCATCCCTGCAACTGTCTCATGCTGATCACCTACCCCTGAGCTTGCTGGTGAGTAGGGTAAAAATTTTACCTTACAAGTCTAAAACGCTCACAAGTAATTTTTTTGAATAAATTTTCGCTTGGGGCAGGATTTGGCTGTTTCTCCAGGGTTCAGCCATTGCGATGAGCGTTTCCGACTATTGTACAGGATCCACTTTTCATCACAGGTAATGATTCGATTAAAAATCCCTTCATTATTGTGCCGATTAAGTAATGTAACGCAGCAGTCGACGCGCTTTTGTCAGTTTGCTGCACTCAATTCATGAGGTACCCACCTTTCAAGCATTTTCACCTTCCCAATTTGCTTCAAGTGGATAAAAATAGTTTTATCACTAACACCGCAGCCTGCAGCTAACTTGGACGTGGTTCGCGATGGATCCGCTTCCACGATAGCCTTCAATTCTTCATTATCACCTTTGGCCTCCGGCCGTCCACGGGGCTTGTACTGCAGGTCGAAATTTCCAGAACGAAATCGTTGGAACCCAAAACGCACTGTTTTCTTTTGCGACACCGTCGCCATACACATCATTATTACTTCGAGCCGTTTCTGCAGCACTGGTGCCACGATGGAACTCGTACTCGTAAATAATGCGATATTTCAAGTTTTCTATATTGTAAACCGATTGGCGCAAAGAAAAACCAAAAGAGGAAAAAATAAATGAATTAAGGTTTTCCAAACACAAAAGCATGAGTAAATAGCTGTATAAATTTAAAATGGGAATTCCAAACCAAAGAGAAGATATTTGAGATCAAAGAGGCCAGTACGACAAAACGCCAATTTCATAGGTAAGGACCTAATAATATTTGTACCGAATTGGTTCCGAAACTACTGGACCGATTTAAAAAAAATCTTTCAATTATGGAAAGCAACATTATTTCAGACTAATATAGGCTACAATAAATTTTCAAAAATATTAGAGATCCTCATGAAAGTTGCAATAATGCAACCCAAAGTACCAAAATTTTGTCTATAAAATTCATTATTCATATGAGAAAACTGTTGATGATACATAAAAATTATGTATACAAAAAAGGCTGAGAGAGAATATATATCTATCTATCATAGTTAAGTAACAACCGCAGCTTTTATGTTCTAAGATTTAATTAGATCACCCGCCGGTAGAAACAAAAGTTGGTTACTTTCGTACTGTAGTATTAATTCTTACTCAAATAAATAGTTTAACAAATTGGTGGATAGGTAGGTAGGTAGGATAGGTGGGTAGGAAGTAGGGTATGGTAAGTAGGGTATGTATGGTAGGGTAAGGTAAGTAGGTAGGTATATAGGATAGGGTAAGGCAGATGAGTAGATTGGTAGGTAGGTAAGATAGGTGATAGGTGGTAGGTAGATAGTTGACGGGAGCGAAGCCGCGGGGGTCAGCTAGTTTTGTATAAATCTATTCAAAGTTCTTAATGCTTTCCGTAAATGTTTTGAGTAATATCCGATATTGTCTATATTTAGGTAAAAATATTACAAACTTATGCTAATTGGGGCAAACCATCTAATATTACAAATGTGAAAGACTGTATTTCTGGAATTTTAATAATCCATCATGCCTCAGCGACTAAACTTCGGATAAAATTTGGATCAGGGGTAGACCATGGCTAGAACATACTTTATGTTCCGGTAGTGCGTTCCTGTGGGATAATTTTGTGGTTTTAACTTGGTTGAACCCACTGGCAAAACCAAGTCTATTCTAAATTTTCCAGAGCCATACTCGACAATTTAAGTCCATATTTAGACGCTAATATTAAAATCTAACGTCTAATTGGAGCAATAACTTCAAATTTTCTCTCTATAAAATATAATACTTACTCGCTGTAGGTACGAACAAATTATCTCTCAAGTTTCTGCTAATAAAACCGGTCCTAAAATATTTTCCGACCTTTATGAGAATGATAAATTCCATTCATCAAAGTTGAACTTATCACAGTATTAATTTTCAATTACGAAAAAAACTGAAAAGACAATTAAAATGTCAAAATGATACACCCAATGTACACAAGCATTCAAATATGGTTATACTAATCGGTTGAAAAATTTATAAAGGGCAAATTTTGAAATTATGTTCAATGATTTAATTATCTTCGCATAGTTTCCAAAGATCTCAGCGTAGAAAGAATCATCCAACAATTTCGGTGTCATTAATGTGCCCAGCTACCTTGAGTTTTTGATTAATCGACGGGCACATTTGACTCCAGGCATTTAATCACCTAGCTTGCTATCAACTAAACGAAAAATGGTGATGAGACTATAACTATACTATAACTAGTATGAAAAACCACAAAAACAAATATTGCTGCTTAACCCATGAACAATTTTTCTAAGTCAGATTTTAAAATAGCCCAAAGACTAATCAGCAGCCTAATTGCGTAAGTGAATTCGGCAAGGCAAAGGGTTTGGCCCCATGAAAGAGTATGACAAATTCGCTTTAATTATTGAGGTATCTCCAAACAATATTGGACAATTTCATTTGTGAAGACCCATTCAGGTCTTTTCGATTTTTTGGCAATACCTAATTATTGAAAGAGTATTTGTCATACTTTTTACGGGGTCCAACCCTTTGCCTTGCCGAATTAACTTACGCAATTAGGCTGCAGGTCAAGTCATTGCCAATCACGACATTCAAACTTTAATTATAGAAACATATACAATATAGGTAAATAATACACACATACATGAACCCACACTTTTATAAACCATAAAAAGAGTTCTTTAAGAAAAACTACTGAAACAAAAACCAAAAAAAACCCTAGCTATTCTCTACCTCCTTTCAAAGACCCCTTCACCCCCAATTGCCTTTCAATCGAACAAAAATCGTTTTGTGTCATCCGAGCCTGTTTTTCTTCCTCCTTATTAGAAGACGAACACTGTGGCTAATTGTGCTATGATTACAGAGCTTGAAACAGTCTGAAACACCCCCAAATACCCTGAAACAGACTGTAGGTGTAATCAGTGTCGTGTGTCCTGAATGGTGACCACGATTTACAAAGGAAGGTCGGACAAAGAGAATGTAGTCGACCAGTTTTCGCATTTGCTGAGAAGTGTTTTACTTGGTCTAGAAGTTTGGTTATTGAGGGATCCAGGCTTTGGTGGTTTTTATGGATAAACTAGAAATTAGTTAGAATTCGTTATTTAGGTGTTTGTTATCCAAACAAGGGAAAATTTGCTGCGGTGACTCGTATATATAAGCCTATTTAAGTACCTATCAAGGTTGAGTGTACACAGCCAGGTTTAATTATACAAAGTAATTGTCAAGTTGAGTGTCCAAAAAACTTGTTAACAAAAAAATACACCCGACTTCCAAAAAAAACACTAGAACGTGAAAAATTACTTCAATTTCGGAAGTCGGTGTTCCTGTTTTCGTTTTATAACACCTTTAATGCTCACAGTGATGCCAGAATAGATTACACGAATAACATGTAACTTGAACATAACCAGTGGAATGAGAGTGTACTAGGGTGTACTGTACACATCTGCGTAGCCGTTTAGTAGAGCATACTGGCGTGATGGTATGTTATGAAATGGTGTAAGCAATAAACAGACATGCGATTGCAGCAATTCCTAGAGATTTGCCGTCATTTATTGAAGAGTTCTGTTGTATATCTCCGAAGTTCTTCATCAGATCTTTACCAAATTTAAATGGGACCATTTCGGAATTAATTTATCTCGAACAAAAAAATAATTTTGCATATCCGTTTATATATGACGGAGTTATGCCCGAACATCCGAATTGAGAACCTCCTTCTTTTTGGGAAGTCTGTTAAAAACCAGGTTTACTCTTGAAATTTTACATGAGTTCAGACGCCAGACAATCGAATAACACTAGTGAAATTGGAGGCAAGATACCAAATGTAGCGGAGTAGAATAATAAGTATATAATGTTCATGTGATTTCTGTGATGTGATTTCTATTAACATAAATTTTGTGTAAAAGCAGGTATCACTCGAAGTTGCTGTAGTTATTTTAAGAAATTGTGCTACTTCGTAATGATATAAAGAAGGAACAGAGAGAGAAAATAACAAACATTTTGATGAGGTTTATATATGTGGTGGAAAAGAAAAGAGCTGTGTATGTTAATGCAACGGCTATCAAGAGATGTTCAGATAAGCGGTTGGGTAGCAAACACTAACTAATAAAAACTATTAATATAATTAGAGGAAAAAATAACTATCTGCCTAGCCTTTTTACCCGACTGCCGAAGGAGGGTAATGTGTTTATCAGTCTATGTATGTATGTTTGTTCCTATATGGCGTTCTAGAGACCAAACGCGATGGCCGATTTTGATCTTACTTACGTCAATCGATTCGGGTTAACCGTGCGTGTGTCACTGGCTACATTCAAATTGGTAAAAAGAATAATGGCGCCTTTAGGGCGCCATTTTGTGGGCTCAATCTGTTTTTCTTCCAAATACTTCGTGTGGGTTATCAAAATAAAAGTTTCAAGAGGTGATTGCAAAAATATATAAGGCATATGTATAAATATACCTTATTCGAAAAAAATATGTTAAAATAAGTTATAAATAAAAAAAAATCATTTAAAAATTCAAAAAATTCTGTTTAAGAAGCGAACTAAAAAGACGTAAACAAGAAGAATAACATGCTGTGCAGTCGGAGGATACATATTCGCGAGCAAAACCAGATGTATCCTCCGACTGCACAGCATGATTTTCTTCTTGTTTACGTCTTTTTAGTTCGCTTCTTAAACAGTCGAGTTTTTTTTTATTTTATATTAACTTTTCCAACAATATTGGGGTCGCCTTCCAGTCAAACCGGTTGCACCTGAGTACCAGTATTTTACATGCACACCACAACCCATCAGTAACTGGGTAACACAATACCCCTTGGCAAGACTGATGTCAGTTTTCCTGGCTTCTGAAGTTCCAACTATCCGTAAAGACTAACTTAGGAAGGTAGTACCCAAAAATGTCAACCGGGACCAACACCTTAACGTGCTTTTCAAAGCACGGAAGAATATCGCTATGTAAAGATGGTCACCCATTCACGGACTGACCTCGGGAAACGTTGCTTAACCTCACGTTACTACACCACCTACGCTTTCATTTTGTTTTTTTTTAATCACTTTGCCCCACACTAGGAATTTCTTACTATATCGTGGGTGCGTTTACAAACATATAATAAACTCACATACACAACACCAGAGCTGCAACAACTATATGTAAGTCATATAAGTTGTTCCGTGCGAGAATCTAACCCGAAACACGCAGCGCAGCAGTCAATCGCTCAACCACTGCGCCAACCCTCAGGGCCCAAAAAGCTTTCTTTTCAGCAACTAAAGAAATTAATTTAGATGTTTTGAAATCACTAGAAAAACAAATCCAGACGGTTTGTCCAAAATTAAACAAAACTGTGGTCCCACCAATGCTTCGAGACGCTAATTTGTTCTTAATTGACACCTGTTTTTTTGTGTTACTCTGCGGAACCCGTCCTCTCTTTGGACGAAGCCTTTTCTACCGTGACTCGCGTTTTTAAAATAGATTTTTTTGCTTTGATTTACGATTTGAGAAGCGAAACAAAACGGGAAAAAGATTCGACACGGCTTTTTTTAAAGTTTCGTAAATGTAAACCAAATATTTTGTGCAGATTTTGCCAATGTTTCGACTATTATCATCGACATCATTTTTTATCTGCTTCTTCGTAATGATGTATTTAATTTAAAATTTCTTCGACTAGTACTCAGCTTCGCAAAGGTCTGCATGCAGCAGTTTTTTACATTACTGGCCACAGTGTTACTCTTAAGTTTTGTACTTCTAATTAATTTTCAGTATCAACAAACTGTTCAAACGCATACACAAAATTAAACTACCCTCCCACAAACAAGCTCTTTTGTCGCCTCCGCAGAAAGAATCAAGAGCGAACAGCGACTATGTCTACAAACATTGCTTCCATCCTGGAACTAGTGAGTTTGTTCACACAGTTATGCCACAGAATAGTTGGGTACAAAAGGTCCAAGCAACGAGCGAACACGTACGCATATAAACAAATAAACTTTTTTTAACATGTTTTTATTAGCTTGGTATGTATGTATCTATGTAACGGAATCTTTGAACATGATTTTCACCCCTTCAAAGCGTCGGATTATTTTGAAATTTCGCACATTTATAAAGGACCGATGAAAATGCAATAATTTAAATAGTTTGTCACATGATCCTTACCAGGATCTTCAGAATTAGGGATTGAACTAAAAAGTAAAAAAAAAATAGTTTTAAAAACTAAAAAAAACACGCTGTTGTAGAAAACCATACTTAAGGACGCTATTACATTTTTCTACAAATAACAGTGCTTTTCAGGTACAATTTTAATGAATATGCAATCACAGATGTGAAGATATCATGGTCTTAATTTAAAGATAATATATTCAGCTCCAGATTGGCATCCGAAAAATTGTATGACATCATACAAAATGTTCGCACAATAACGTTTTGACCATCACAATAATCGCAAAAATATTAAAAAAGTAGGATCCGAATAGGTCCCAGTTTAGGTAAATTTACAGCATATTTTATCTTCAAAATTATAAGACATTGCGGTATATGTAGTCCTTTACAGGTTCAGCTAATTATTTTTCACCTAAATCATTCTATATTTTAATTATAGGCTAAAATAAAAACACTTGCCGACTTCTTCATACATTTTGCACTCGAGGCTCATCAATCCGCGCTCAGAAGCGCTCGTGGAAGGACGGGCGTATCGCTTTCTTGCAAAAAATAAATACGATAAAAGTAATAGAAAAGATTGTAGTGTGCATGCGTGTGGTACCGTCGCCGTCGTTTGTCTCGATCGAAACGAGTTGGTATTTTATCGGGCCGAAATAAAAGTATGTTTGAGTTTCCTATTATTTTTAGAATATGATTTAGAAATTATGTTGGGTATCGGGATTTGGGTAGGTGGTGTTAAGCAGTTGTTGACAAGGTTGATAAATGGATGGGTGGGTTTAAGCAGGTCTTAGTAAGGTTAGGATTTGGATGGGTAAGGTTAAGCTGTCGGCGGTGAAGGTTAGAAATGGATGGGTGGGAGGAGATTTATGATTTTAACCGGTTTGTATGTTTGTATGTATGACGAATACGGGGCCAAAACCAAAACCCAAGATGGCGCCGACGAAAATTTGACATCTTTTCGTCATGTATGTAATTTTCATTATTTTTGGGGTCGCTTAAATGGAATATGGGGTTAAAAACAAAATACAAGATGGCGCCGACAAATATTTTGGCCGCTTTTCGACATGGGTGTCATTTTCATAGGTTTGGGGTCGCTTATATCTAATATAGGTTCAAAAGCCTCCAGAGCCTTGAACATTGTCGCCGAGTTGCCAGCTTGTCGGTTTTTTATCGGTTACATTTCGGGGAGTGTGCGATGGAATTGCATGATTTAATTCCACCCAGCCCGTTCCATCATCGGACTACCAGACGTACGGCGATGCGTCATCGATATATGGTGGACATCCCACCCATACGCACTAAACGTTTTGAGAATACTTTTATTATACGTACAGCTAAGGAGTGGAATTCCCTGCCGGAGTCTGTGTTTCCCGATAGCTACAATCTAGGGGTATTTAAGTCAAGAGTGAATAGGTTACTTCTAGGCAAGCGTGCTCCACCGTCGACCACATCATCGCTTACTATCAGGTGAGATAGTGGCCAAGCGCAAGCCTATATTAGATAAAAAAAAAACAAAATACAAGATGGCGCCGACGAAAATTTTACGTCTTTTCGTCATGGGTGTCATTGTCATGGTTTTTGGGGTCGCTTATATCTAATATGGGGTCAAAACCAAAGTACAAGATGGCGTCGACGAAAATTTCACATCTTTTCGTCATGGGTGTCATTGTCATGGTTTTTGGGGTAGCTTATATCGAATATGGGGTCGGAACCAAAATACAAGATGGCGCCGACGAAAATTTTATATTTTTTCGTCATGGGTGTCATTGCCATGGTTTTTCAGGTAGCTTATATCGAATATGGGGTCAAAACCAAAATACAAGACGACACCGACGAAAATTTGGCATCTTTTCGACATGTGTGTCATTTTCATGGTTTTTGGGGTCGCTTATATCTAATATGGAGTCAAAACCAAAATACAAGATGCCGCCGACGAAAATTTTACATCTTTTCGTCATGGGTGTCATTTTCATGGTTTTTGGGGTCGCTTATATCTAATATGGAGTCAAAACCAAAATACAAGACGACGCCGACGAAAATTTGGCATCTTTTCGACATGGGTGTCATTTTGATGGTTTTTGGGGTCGCTTATATCTAATAAGGAGTCAAAACCAAAATACAAGATGGCGCCGACGAAAATTTTACATCTTTTCGTCTTTCGTCATGGGTGTCATTTTTATGGATTTTGGGTAGTTAGTATGTCATTAGCTGCTGTTCATTATGTAAACATTTTAGAGAATAATATTTTATACGTTCCATGTAATGAAAATGATCAAGTCATTTTTTAATCCTTTTGACCAAAAATTATTTCGTTTTAGGTATCTACTTATTTCACGTACCTAACGTTTTTTTTTAAATACCTACTTACCACAACAAAGTCAAAACTAATTTTCTTTTCGGAAGTCGGTGTCGGTACCTATTATTTTTTGGTTTATCGACACAGGAAAATTATTATTTTTCTCTTTTTAGTTTTTGTTGGTACCATGGGGTACCAACAAAAACTAAAAAGAAAAAATAATAATTTTAATAAGTGGGCATACTAAATACATCTGTTAAAACTAAAACCATATAAGCGTGATTTTATAGTACGGTATGGTAAAACAAAACATAAACATATGATACACTAATCGCAGTTCATTTGCTATTTGTTATTGAAGAGTTCCATTGTCTATCTCCGAAGATCTTTATCAGATCCTAATACATTATACAATAAAACCTTCCTGAAA
The DNA here is from genome assembly GCA_964057195.1 of Orthosia cruda. NCBI lineage: Eukaryota > Metazoa > Arthropoda > Insecta > Lepidoptera > Noctuidae > Orthosia > Orthosia cruda. The sequence goes on from OZ059844.1 coordinate 18,426,914, forward strand.
ACACATACATTTATCGACGAAAACCCGATCAGTATCGGATAAGTAGTTTTCAAGAAAATCGCGAATACATACGGGTCGAATAGATAGAGCACCTCCTTTTTTTGAAGTCGGTTGAAAATAATAACCTACTTTTTACGACGACGGTTTGTAAAATATACCAAATGCATTTTCAAAGTGCCAATTAACCTTCCTAAATCAACTTCAATAAAATTAAAAAATAATATCAAGGACCAATATTATTTAAGTGATGTATAAAATCGAGCGCTCAGTAGTTTCAATGAGTGCGTGCGCGTAATGTTGCTGTGTGCGAATAGATACCTAAATTTGAGTTCGTCGAAAATGTAACAGCGTCCTGAAAATAATAATTCCCAATAAATTTAAATTAAGAATAGTGTGATTAAAAAAATGATTTTTTTACTGTAAAAAAAGCGTGGGGGGCTTTTTAAGATATTTTCAAAATTTCTCTACGTGGGTATCTACTCACGTACGCACATACAGATATGACACATCTACACACAGAGTGAAAAGTTCTATATTCACCGGATAGATATGCTTTATTTCCCTACTCCATATATCTAATTATTTTTGAGTAGCATTCTTTGCTTAGTTTACCCTATATCCATTACTACAAAAAAGATGAATAGTAAATGACGTCCCTATATACAATCGAGGGGAGAGTGAAAAGGGGCTCATTGCTCATAAAAATAATCATCCACATCGTTTTCAATGGGAAAAGTGTCCAGAACGCTGGCAGCATTGCCATGACGAATAGCAATGCTGATTCATTGGCCGAAAAAAAGCCTGCCAGAAAAGCCAGCCCCTTGGTCATCTGAAGTGTCGACTAACTGTCTCCATACTAAAATCTCAAGAATATCGCGAAAATAATACTTTTATTTAGGCCTTATGATAGTTTGGTTTAACAACACATTGGACACTTGACATAGTGATATTAATTCAGCGATAAATATTATTAATAGTCAAAAATGTTTGAGATTTACAATGTGACATCGCGGTAGCGCATTTCTATCCCTTAAATTTATTACTGTTTGGCAATCAGTATAATCCCCGGCATGTAACGGCGTAGTGGGGGTTGGCCAACCACCATATTGAGCGATTGGGCAGTCGGTACTTGTGTCAACTGACCAACCATTGCGCGCTAGGAACGGTGTTAAACGTTCCCCGCGTCTCGCTTGGTAACCAAAGAGACCTAAAAAACGATTTGTGTGCGTCTAACAACTCTTGCCAACTTACGTGCCGGGATTTATATCGCTGTCAGAATATCAGTTTGTCTAGTTACAATTAAAGTCCAACATGGCTCTCTGAACGTAGAATTCGTAGAAAGCTGTTTGTACAGAAACTTTTCAATCTATCAATTATAGTACATTTCATGTTTGTTGTCTAATTAAATTAATTTCTAGTTAATGTACTAAAATTTATAGATTGAATAGTTTCTGTACAAACAGCTTTCTACGAATTCTACGTTCAGAGAGCCATGTTGGACTTAATAGCAACTAGAGATAATGGATTATACAGGTATGATTCCAGAGATCATATATTTAGGATAAGAGATAGGATCCTATGTATGATCCTAAATGTATGATAGTAATGTATTTAGTGTAATACCAGGGGGTATTACACTAAATACTGATCAATAGATTCTTAGTTCAAATTTACGGAAAATCCGATATCAACAATTTTTATAAAGAAAGTCCATACACGGATATTCTACATTTCATCATTGATCTAATTATGATTGATTAGATTCATGATGGAATGTAAATACGTGAGTACTACTATAATTTTGGCAGTATGTACATCAATTTTGCCAATAGTAATTTTTAAAATTCCACATCCACTGAGCATATTGTGAACTTACGCCAAATTTCGTTGTACTTACTTTATTCCGTCAATAAAACCGTCACAATAATGAATTGCCTTAGAATTTAGAGTATGGCAGTAGCACAACAGATAAGGCAAAATCATATAATTGATATAATTGAATCAGAAAATAAATTTTCGAGAATTTTCGGAGCTCGTGGCTAATTAATAACAGCCGCACTGGTCGATCTTCAAGGTTAAGCAACGCTTGCCGAGGTCGGTCCGTGGATGGGTGACCATTTCAACATACCGAGTTTCCTCCGTGCCTCGGAAAGCACGTTAAGCCGTTGGTCCCGGCTGTCATTTGAAGATCTTTGACAATCGTTACGAGTAGTCAGAAGCTTGAAATCTGACACCAGTCTAGCCAAGGGGTACCGTGTTACCCAGTTACTGGGTTGTGGAGGTCAGATAGGCAGTCGCTCCATGTAAAACACAGGTAATCAGCTGAATCCGGTTAGACTGGAAGCCGACCCCAACATAGTTGGGAAAAGGCTAGGCAGATTGATATTGAATCAGAAAATAAATTTGATAATTCAATATAGCAAGATTCAATATGGCACGACCCCTGCCTTATACTATGACGTTTTAAAACTATCATAGTGCGACAGTGAAAAAGGGACAGAGCTATTAGTCTTGTATAGCTCCGTCCTGCTCCTGTTTCTATGATCCTATCTAACAACAAATGTCAAAAATCTTTTATCAAAAACGATATGATTCATAAGTCTTTATTACATTGTCATATAAATATGATATATGATAGTGTAATACCCCGTTAACTATGGTTATTGAAGTAATATTTCTAGGGTTCCTTACCCAAAGGGTAAAAACGGGACCCTATTACTAAGACTCCGCGGCCCGTCTGTCTGTCTGTCTGTCACCAGGCTGTATCTCATGAACCGTGATAGCTAGACAGTTGAAATTTGCACAGATGATGTATTTCTGTTGCCGCTATAACAACAAATACTAAAAACAGAATAAAATTAATATTTAAGGAGGGCTCCCATACAAAAAACGTGATTTTTATGCCGTTTTTTGCTATAATGGTACGGAACCCTTCGTGCGAGTCTGACTCGCACTTGGCCGGTTTTTTTTTGGCCGCGCTCACTTCTATCGTCAGTTACCATGATTGGATTTTTTTTTTTTAATGTTTTTTTTTTATATTTGTCTTTATTGGAACAAATTTTCGTACGTAAATAGCTACATTAGTTAAAAAATGCGTTGCAGCTATTAACGCCCTAATCCAAGAGGGAGACGACAGCGTCCCAGAATACAGTGGAGGTTAAAAAAGGACAATAATAAAATTACAAAATTAAAATAGTAAAAATTAAAATAGTATAAAATTAAAATAGTAACAATTAAACAGGTGAGTACTTGATGTAATGCTGGGGGAGTATTGTTAGTGATGTAGTGCGTGTGTGGGGTACAAGTGTAGAATGTGCTTGTGGAAACTCCCCACGAGCACACTCCATGCTACGTGTATTTGGTATGAATGTCAACGGAAGAGAGATCTTTAGTTTTTGACTAAATTCTCCAATTCTTCGTACGTGAAAGTGCCATTTGCGCCGTTTGTCCATAATACTTTTGCAATTTCCCAGAGTAGAATTTTATCTCTCATACAAAGTTGTCGTCAGATGACTAATATTAGTATGGGAGAAAAGTAGGTACTATTTTTTTTAGAGAATTGGCTTTGACTTCCTTTGTGAAATTTGTCCATTTACAAGGGCAGAAGCAGTTTTTAATATGTGGCCCCTACCGTTCCGTTACACCCTTTCCGTGCGTTTTCACCAGTTGCATGAAGCTTGCCTTCTGTATGTATCTATTCTGTGGTCCTTCCATGCATGCAAGTCGCGTTAGACTTCTAATTAAAAGCTTTCAAAGTAAGGCGAAGTGTCTACAATGGTCCCGAGTCTTTATATGTGTAGTCACTGACATTTGTAAGTATTAATAGAGTGTGACGAGTTTAGATTTGTTTTGTTTTCAACTTAATGGTTGCCTTGTTAGGCCCAGTTTTGTTTTCAACTTAATGGTTGCCTTGTTAGGCCCAGTTTTTTATCCATAGTTAACTAGTGGTTAAATATGTTAACCTTACAAATGGTCAAATAAGTTATATAGTTAATTACTTGACCATTTATTAGACTATCAATCGAAGAATGAACGCGTTTGACCGTTTGTTAGTCTAGTGGTCCCAAGCGTTACTGCTGAGCATAAAGACCGTTTTAGGGTTCCGTACCCAAAGGGTAACCTTGTTACTAAGATTCTACTGTCCGTCTGTCTGTCACCAGGCTGTATCTCATGAACCGTGATAGTTAGACAGTTGAAATTTTCACAGATGACGTATTTCGTTGCCGCTATAACAACAAATACTAAAAACAGAATAAAATAAATATTTAAGTGGGATTCCCATGCAACAAACGTAATTTTTTTGCCATTTTTGCAATAATGGTACGGTAACATTCGTGCGCGAGTCCGACTCGCATTGGTCGGTTTTTTTTTTGGGAAATCTTCCAGTGACTTCTGCTCTGGATGAAGTGAGAGGGCGTGTCAGACTTTTATTGACTAAAACCCAACCGTGTTCCTTCAGGTGCTTGTGCCAGGGTCGCGGTAATTCTCTTTCAAATTTATCTACGACCGACACGGGCATCGACCCTAGCGGACCCCGTCAGTTTTGCTGACATCTCTATGAGGCAGCCGTGGAACAGTACGTGCCGTAGACTCGGGCCTAGTCCTTTACTCGAGCTACCCATTACACGCCGTCCGCAAACCCGGAGCATAAAGTACTGGGTTCGATTCCCAAGTAGTACAAAGTGTTTTTGAGTTTTTCTATCTGCAATTTCTCAGTAGAAACCCCAAGTCTAGATCTGTGTCGTCCGGTTGATGGGAATAGACTCGCCTGCTTTAACATGGGGCTTAAACATAGCTGGTGAAATGTGGGTGTACTCTGGTGCACCCATCGCGGATAACAGGTGTGATGTTATGATTATGTTTATATATTTATTAATTAACACATACATTTGTTTTAACAGGTAAGACCCAAGCTAACAAAAGTAGTCATACATTACTAATAGTACAGTCCCAAGTAACGGGTCTGGGTAGAAGCACAAGTTACACAGTGGACAACACACTAAGTGTCACCCTCTGGAATTCCGCCAAAGAGCAAGAAAATATGTCCAAACGCAGAGAGATGCTATTAAGTATTCTAACCGCACGAATCACTGGTGCAAACTTTAATAAATTTGTACGGGTTGCCGGTACATTAAAAAGCCCCTCCCTAGGTCCTAACCGTAGCCTCCTGTTACTGGTTATATATAATATAGTAGTGTGTATAGTAGTGGAGGCCCAAACGGCAAAGGAAAACATCGTGAGGAAACCTGCATGTCCTAGAACCAAAAATTCGAAGATGTGTGTGTGTCACCAACTCGCACTGGGCCCGCGTGGTGGAATAAGGCCCATTACCTCTCTCACAGAGAGGACGCCTGTGTCCCAGAAGTGGGAACATTAAAATGATGGAGTAAAATTATACAATAATAAATTAGCTATTTATGCAACTGTTACGTTATGGACGGTCTTTTAATACGAGTGCCATTTTTCGGTACAAGCGTAGCGCGTACCGAAATAGGTGGGCACGAGTTATTAAAAGGCCAATAACGTACAGTTGCATACAAGATTTTATCTACGAAGGAAGGAATAAAACACAGATATAGACAAATAAGTATTTCAGGAAGTGTGTTTAAGTATTTCATTTCTCTTACATGTCTTGATTTTCTGGTAGTAAATTATTTGTAGCCGCAACTGCACTATTTGTTATATTTGGTAGAGTATTTTCACAATTTTCACTTGATGTTGAAGACATTTTTAATAAAATTTGAAATAAAATTTCACTCAGAAAATTTTTCGCGGGTCCACTTTATTTTTATTTTTTTAATTTATTCTTTATTAGGTATAAGGCAAACATCTTGTAGCCGCAACAGCCAAATAGTTTACGATACTTTTGTTTTAAACTTGTTCCATTTTTAAAAACATCATTTACATTGTCTCGATTTCGAAGTAATATTGGGTACCTGGCTGTATGTTCAGAATGTCTTTGCTTGTGTTTTAGAATTTATGACGATTCGCATAATGCAACCCGATGTCGTTATGGGTATCATAATGCAACCGCTGTCAATTTTATAATTCGTGTTATAGCGGTTTGAGAAACCTCTTCATCCTTGTGTCTATTATGAAAAGTGGACTGTATTTGAAGGGTTCTGGCAATAGTGCGTTGAAAATAAGCGGGAAAATATTCACGGATCAATTCGGGCGATCTAGTATGGAAATGAGGGAAGTAGTACGCCTTACCTTGTAGTGGTCGATGCCAGCCCACGTGTGGCAGCGAGCTGGTGTTCTTCTACTCCAAACTGGTGACCTTCAGGATCCACACACTTCACACAATTGTTTTATATCCGCGAGGCGGGTTAATAGACACGGTTCACAAAGTTCTCAGCAATCTAACTAATTAGATGCATCAGTCTCCAGCCTTGTGGCTTGGAAAGCTGGCGGTTGAGATACGAGGCCCGTTCACGTTGAAGTTTCGGTTCGTTCTGGCGACCTGTCATTAAGGTGTACATAAAGGGAAAAGGAATGAGGAAGGAACGAGATAATTAGGATATCGATCGCCCGCGAAATCTCAAATGCGTTTGTCTATGTGTTTTTGGTCATTGATTTATGACATTTACAAGAGATGGCGCTACCATTTTCCCGGCCTTAAAGGGTCACCTTTAATGAAAATTAAACTTAGCCCTATGAGGTGTACTACCGTATACCTATTCAGCAATACGGACTAAGATGCGGATTTTTACATTTCAATTATTAAGATTTAAGATAAATACTGCGAGGTGCATAATACATTAAGTTGCATACCTATAGTTAAATTTTAATAGAAAATTATGTTGCGTCGCTAACTAACTAAAACTAAGAGACCTAACTATCAAGCCAGGCCTTATTGAGTCGGTAATGGACACAGACGCACAACAGGGCGCACATAGCTACCCTTTGCGGTTTTCACAGTAACAACACGGGTTGTACCGTCCTTGGAGGTATGCAATTTATCAATAATGCCTAACGGCCATGAAAGGGGTGGAGAGTTATCAGTAATGATAACTACAATAGTACCCTCTTGTATAGAAGGTGCAGGACTATTCCATTTGGATCTAGCCTGAAGTTGATGTAAGTATTCTGAACGCCAGCGCTGCCAGAACGACTGCACCAGTTTGTCAAGTAGAGTATGTCGCTGAAGCAAGCTGAGCGAGTCTGCTTCAGGAGCGGGAAGGGACAACAATGGCGCGGTGTGCAAGAAATGCGCACGGGTCAGTGCTGATGGTTCAGTAGGGTCACTACTCAAAGCAGTAAGTGGCCGCGAATTAACTAGAGCCTCAACTTGACTAAGGACAGTTATAAGTTCCTCGTAGGAGAGGATTTGTTGACCTATAACTTTAAAAAGGTGAGTTTTAACTACCTTAACCATACTTTCCCAACATCCTCCAAAATGTGGGGAAGCAGGCGGAATAAACTTCCAATCTATATGATTGAAGGAAAGTTCTTCCTCAAGATGAGGACGAAAATCTTTAAGAAATTTGTGAAGGTCGCGTAAATAAGAACTTGCACCTACGAAACAAGTACCGTTATCGGTATATAAGCATTTAATAGGACCGCGTCGCGAAAGAAAGCGTTTTAAGGCTGCAAGGAAAGTCACTGTACTTAAATCTGTTGCCACTTCAATGTGCGTGGCACGCGTCGTCAAACACGTAAAAATGCAGAGCCAAGCCTTACGGCTCTTAACACCTCGACCACGAAATGGTGTGTACTGTAGCGGGCCTGCATAGTCACAGCCGGTGTGAGTGAACGCCTTGTCGACTTGGTTAACACGCTGGCTAGGTAGATCTGCCATAAGTGGAAGAATAGGACGCGGGCGGAACTTAAAGCAAGTGTTACAGTTGTGGATTCTGTGACGAATTATTCGACGTGCAGCTAAAATCCAATAATTATGCCTGAGTAAGGACATAAGCAACTCCGGACCGGCATGAAGATGTTTCTTGTGACAAAAGTCAACAAGAAGATCAACAATATGGTCATGACGTGGTAGAATACAGGGATGTTTATATTCGTAGGGTTCGTCCGAATTTGTGAGACGACCACCAACTCGTATGATGCCGTGCTCATCGAGAAACGGCTTAAGCTTATGGATGGCGGGAGTACATGGTTTATTGTTTTTTAAATTTAAAATATCGTTACGGAAATGAACATTCTGTACAGCTCGCAGCAATTTAATTTCTGCATATTTCAGATCAGAGCTTGATACAGTACGTGCACTAGGCAGTTGTCTTAAAAACTTATAGACGTAAACAATAGCGCGTAGCAACTTAGACCACGACGAAACACGTAGTGCTAGCGCGTAAATTGGTGATTCCGTAACCTCAGAAACCACGGCATGAGCGACTGATTTCTGTTCGGGTACGCCCTCATGCAGTGCATTGTGTTCGAAAGTATGTATGGGCCACTCAGCTGGGTCATGAGAAACCCACGATGGTCCACGATACCACAATGGATGCTGCAAGAGCTTAGCTGGCGTGACACCACGAGACAGACAATCAGCGGGGTTCTCAGTACCTGCGACATGGTTGAAACAATTAGCGGGTATAAGCTCTATCAGCTTAGTAACCCGATTGGCAACAAAAGTTTGCCAGCGGTGCGGTGAGGAATTTATCCAGGCGAGCACTACTTTAGAGTCAGTAAACGCGTATACCTTATGGATGCGGTAGTGGGGCGATATTGTGTCTTGTACCTTGCGAAGCAACTTAGACAACAGTAGGGCCGCGCACAACTCTAGTCTAGCCACCGAAATGGTTTTCACAGGTGAGACTTTAGACTTCGCACTAACTAACTGCACGGAGTAGTTAGAACCATTGTATATTTGCATGTATACGACTCCACCGTAAGCACGCTCGCTGGCATCAGCGAAACCTACTAAATTCATGGCGCATCCGTCGACCAACCCCAGATGACGCGGGATAATAATTTCATTAAGCGTAGAAAGCTCAGTACAAAACTGCTTCCAAGCGGTGACTATATGTTCAGGTGGTATGTCGTCCCAGTCACACTTTGCTAGCCAAAGTTCCTTAATTAAGAGCTTAGCGTGCAGAATAGTGGGGGCGACAAAACCCATTAAGTCCCATAGCCGAGCCACTGTGGAAAGCATGGTTCGCTTGGTACATTTATCATCTGGTGTGGTGACGTCAAAGCGGAAACTGTCACAAGACTCGTCCCAGCGTAAACCCAGGACCTTATGCGGTATAGACTTCTCATACTCGATATCGGGCGAAGCCTTATGAGTATCAGGTATGTGTGCGAGAACCTCTTTCGAGTTACTTGTCCATTTGACAAGGTCGAACTGGCCTCGCTTGAAGAGCTGAATAAGCTCATCACAAAGCGAAATTGCTTGCGGTATGGATATGACACTACAGGCAATGTCATCCATATATAGGGCGGAAGAAGCAGCAGCAGACGCTGCAGGGAAATTATCGCCTTCATCAGCGACTAACTGGCGGACTACACGTAACGCGTGATATGGACTAGACTTAAATCCGAAGCAAACACGATTAAATTGGTAGACCATTATAGGTTCATGTTTACTGAATCTGTAAAAGATGCGTTGAAATCTACGGTCCGATTCACGAACGCCGACATTGAGAAACATTTGGCGGCAATCAGCAGACAGGGCTATTTGAAAGAGACGAAAACGAATTATGATATTAAATAAATCACCCTGTAGATTAGGGCCTGCATGTAGAATGTCATTGATCGACTGTCCCGATGTAGTTTGACTACTAGCGTCTAAAACTACGCGAAGTTTAGTGGAAGTCTTATCTTCGCGAACGACACCGTGATGCGGAATGTAATATGACAGATTAGAAACGTTGTCATCTTTTAAAATCGGACTCAAATATCCCTTATTAATGTAGTCCCGCATGACGTCATTGTAAGCGCTGCGTAACCCTAAGGACGCATCAAGTTTGCGCTCCAAACAATGAAAACGCCTAAGTGCGGCAGCGTATGAGTCGCCTAGCGAATAAGGGTCGTCGCAAAATGGCAGCGACACAATATATCTACCACTGCCATCGCGAACAGTGGTAGCGCGAAAATGTTCTTCGCACTCGAGATCCTTACGGCTCTGCGAGGGCGAGGCGGAAATTTCTTCAAGGTCCCAGAATTGCTTGAGAAGCGAATCTAAACTGGGATCTTGAAGAACAGAACAACATGAAGTTGTACTCGTACAGTGTGAAGTATGTGCCGTAGGTACGGAACCCATAACCACATACCCCAACACAGTTTCAATAGCGGGAGGTATATTATATTGCTCGCTATGCACTATGTTAGGCAAAAGCAAACGCGGGAATATAGCAGCACCAATCAAAACATCGATACCGCTCGGCTCCGCAAACTTCGAATCTGCGAGCGGTAATGTTTTGAGATGTGTAAGTTTAGAGACATCGACGAGAGCGGTCGGCAATGTCTCCGTTATACGTTCAACAATAAGCGAAGAAACGTTAAAATTAATATCATTACTAAAACGAGAATATAATTTAATATCTACGGAACCTTTAACTGGTTTTTCCGACCCACCGATTCCTTTAACTATTAAATTAGAAGTATGAAAGTTCTTCCAAAGTCCTAGACGCTTAAAACATTCAGAAGTAATAAAATTACTTTGAGATGCGCTATCTAGTAAACAACGTATTATGTGCGGCTTATCATTTACATCGTAAATTACGACTTGCGCAGTAGCGAGCAGAACGGTTGTATACGCCGTACATTGCGGGCTATCTCTCGCCGACGGCGACGCCGCAACGCACCGAGCGTCAATCGAACGCGATCGAGCGGCGCCAGCGACAGAGGTCGTACACAACGATACCTCAGACTGTGAGGTAATAGAAGGTACAGTCGGCATAGGCGTTGGGACCGGATTCGGCTGTGACGTCACTACAGTTGATAATTGCGGGTTTTTATTAAAATGTAACAATGTATGATGACGTTGATTACATGTGCGACAATTTAATTTAGAAGAACAGTTAACCGTTTTATGTTTAATACTCAAACAATTGACACAAGCATTGTTGTCTTTCACACATTTGAAACGAGCTGTCGGAGTCAAATTATCAAAAGCGGGACATTTATATAAGTGTTCATGGATATATGCTTCGCACAGACACTTGTTTGAATTATTTAACTCAGAGCAAGCTACATAGGATTGTGGATTAGGAGCGGTAATTTTATTATTAAAACTACGCGATTTATTAGACTTATGTGAATTGTCTGAACTATTAGGCTTATTATTGTTAGCTAAGGGTGGTTGGGTATTACGGAATATCCGACACTGATCATTGATGAAGGTGACAAAACTATCTAGAGTGGGAATCTTACGATTACGTTCTGTCATCTCGAAAGCGCGAATAGTTTCAGTGTCAAACTTTTTTATTGCGAGGTGCAATAAAATGAAATCCAGAAGGTCAACTAATTTTAGATTCTTTAGGGAATTAATTGCGGTGACGAACTTGTCCACAAATAGCTGGTAATTCGAAACAGACGCGGGACCGGATAATTTAAGATTTAAAGCTTGATCCAAATAGGTAGACGCGAGGACACGAATATCCTGGTACCTATCGAGGAGTGCCTGGAACATGACTTGGTAATTCTCAGCACACGGTGTGACTCCCGCGAACACAGACTGTGCCTTCGGCGACAGCTTACCTATTAAATAGTACAACCTGTCTGCATCCGTCAGCGACTTATTGTCATGAACTGTAGATTTAAAACTTGCACAAAATAATGGCCAGTTTCGTATATCACCGTCGAACGACATGAGTTCGATTGGCGGCAACCTTGGTCTACATGTTGCGCAATCACTCATACTGTGCCTCCCGGACGGCTTATCTTCCAATTGAGACATCACACGTTTCACGGAACAATACATATCCTCGAATGAGGCGTAGGCTTGATAGCTAGGCTTCGCATCGGGATATATAGCCAGTAACCTAGCATTATAATCATCCAATAATTTATGAAAGTCCGTTCGAATATCATCTATTGTTACACAAGAACTGAGAAAGCCTTCTCTCACCGATTCGGAAGTATTAGCGACTTTAGAGCGATCATAAATTGACTGAATACGCTCGAAAAGTATGTTACGCTTAGCTTCTAAAATCACCAACTGTTGATCTTCCGAAGAAGCGATTGCTTTCGCATCACGCGGCATTGTTATGTTATGTAGTTACAAATAACCACACAAACAAAACAATGTACGGTAATTATTTAAACGAACAACTATATGTAGAAAAGTAATACTACTGATTGTGACTGTACTGTGACAACGGGTTTCGCAATATTTGCGTAGTAACGAAATAAGTTTTTTCGTAGTACCCACTAACCAAAGTAATTATATTGTACAAAATGTTAATAGCATTAATATCCTAACCAGTTTTATTGTTAAGTTTGAATATTGTTTAAGATAAATGAATAGGTATAAATATGCAACCTATAGCCCGCAATCGTCGAAACGTATTCGGTAAAGTTATGATATTTATACTGCGTAGGTACCTACAAGTAGTAAACCTATTTTATTTTTCTCTTATAGAATGAATGTCTACCCCGCGGTATTCGGAAAGTAACTTATTCCTAACAATTTATAATTGGAGGTAGGTGATTCCTATAAGGGCGGTTAAACTAAAAGAAATTGAGAAAAGAGAAGAGGTTGAAATATAGAAATTTACAATACGACAAGTAAGTTTTAAATAAGAATTATTTTTAATAATAGCAGATACGTAATTATGAACCTGCTATAGCGGCGTTGATGGAACCACGTATTGGGTTTACAACTTGATTATGTGGGTAGGCGGCTAGGTGCCACGACCCTAGTAGGAATTTATGATTGATTCCTACGTAAGAAATAAAGGAAAATGGATATATTATAGTAATATATCGGGCTACGAAGGACCAAAAATGTTATAGCGGTTTGAGAAACCTCTTCATCCTTGTGTCTATTATGAAAAGTGGACTGTATTTGAAGGGTTCTGGCAATAGTGCGTTGAAAATAAGCGGGAAAATATTCACGGATCAATTCGGGCGATCTAGTATGGAAATGAGGGAAGTAGTACGCCTTACCTTGTAGTGGTCGATGCCAGCCCACGTGTGGCAGCGAGCTGGTGTTCTTCTACTCCAAACTGGCGACCTTCAGGATCCACACACTTCACACAATTGTTTTATATCCGCGAGGCGGGTTAATAGACACGGTTCACAAAGTTCTCAGCAATCTAACTAATTAGATGCATCAGTCTCCAGCCTTGTGGCTTGGAAAGCTGGCGGTTGAGATACGAGGCCCGTTCACGTTGAAGTTTCGGTTCGTTCTGGCGACCTGTCATTAAGGCGTACATAAAGGGAAAAGGAATGAGGAAGGAACGAGATAATTAGGATATCGATCGCCCGCGAAATCTCAAATGCGTTTGTCTATGTGTTTTTGGTCATTGATTTATGACATTTACAAGAGATGGCGCTACCAATTCGAATATAACGAAACCGAAGTAGATAAAAATAATAAAGATATTATATCTTGAGTAAGCCGTACCAAATCAAGATATTATCAAAGCCTTGCCATATTATAACCTATCATCAGCCTTATCATGACCCCACTGCTGGGACACAGGCGTCCTCTCTGTGAGAGAGGGAATGAGCCTTATTCCACCACGCGGGCCCAGTGCGAGTTGGCGAATGTCACATGTCTTCGAATTTTTGGTTCTGGACATGCCGGTTTCCTCACGATGTTTACCTTCACCGTTTTTAGAGCAGTGGTGATGAAATAATTTGCACAAAATAAAGCACCTGCCTGGGTTCGAACCCACAAAAGTAAGTCGGGGCCGTTACCACTGGGCCACCACTGTTCTGTTCTAATTGTACTTCGGTACCATTAAATAAAAATAAACATTTTTAAGGTTTGTAGAACTGTAATTATATTTTTGGGGCATAACTATTTTTATTGTCTTCACAATCGTTTGACATAAATTTTGTATGAATGACATTTTTATTGCTCTAAGTAACTTTGTTTTTATTTCTATAAGTTTTTAGACATTCTAATTTTGTTTGATATTTCGAACATTAATATTCAACTTTTATTTACTTGATTTTGTTTTAAATTTGTATAATGTTGACATGCTTGCTTAGTGAGTTTAATTGCTTTCTACGCGAATTATAATAATTTAAATAAGTAAATATGACTTGAAATTTAATTACCAATAACAAAAACTATAACGAGCTTCTACCCCCGGCTTGGCCCGTGTGATAATTATACCGAGTTTATCAGGATAAAAAGTATATGAGTTAATCCAGGTTATAAACTATCTGCGTGCTAAATTCCATTCAAATCCGTTCAACCGTATTTTCGTGATTAAAACACAAACTTACAAAAATTACCGTTTATAATATTACTATTTGCTGCCCGCGGCTCCACCCGCGTGGTACTTCGCTCAAAATCTTTATAAATTACTAGCGGATGCCTCGCGGTTTCACCCGCGTAGATCTCATTCCCGTGGGAAAACAGGGATAAAAAGTAGCCTATGTCACCCGGGGATAGTGTAGCTTCCCAACGGTGAAAGAATTTTTGAAATCGGCCTAGTAGTTTTTAAGTTTAATCGTTATATACAAAAATACAAATCTTTCCTCTTTATAATATTGGTATAGATATAGATAGCGTATGTGTGATTCTGAGTTAGCTATATTTCTGTGAAGTTTCATCAAAATCGTTCAGTAGTTTTTGCGTGAAAGAGTAAGTCACAAACATCCATCCATTCATCCTAAAAAACTTTCACGTTTATAATAAGTAGTAAGATATGTAGGACGTAGGATTAAAAATCATTTTCTTCATACCTGTTTTGGAGTGATTACCGCCACCTATAAAATACTTACAGTACAAACATTTTCTTAATGTCACTCGGCAAACTTCGTGTTTCGTCAGTCGCCAGATTTCTATCAGTTGCTCTTTGCACTTGGTGCAGACCGGACACTCTCAATCAACTTGGAAGTATAAAGAGTTGTTAATACTCTTTTAACATAATATAATTTATTTCATAAATGGGAGGATAGCTGCTATTTTTACAGCAAGGCATTCAAAATAAAACAACAATAAAGTACTTAGTTCTGAAATCAAATTATTATACACGATGAATCTAATAATTGATAGACATGGAAATAAGCATTCGTTTGTATTCGGAAATGCGATGATTGTCGAGGGATATTAGGGAAATAGTTGTACTGTACCTCTATTGACTAAAGGGGGATAGCGGAACGTCGAGAAATTCTACGTGTTTGTTATTTCACTGACAATACTACCAACACGTAACACGGTACAGTAGACCAGCATACGTACTTATTATATCATAAAAAGGCGCCTTTACTCATTTACAACTATGGATTAAACTGGACTTCTGTACTAAACCGCTAAAAAACTTTAAAATAAAACCTACAGACACAACGTATAATTAAGCCACAAGTCGTAATAATAAAAACTTAGGACTTTAGCAGTAAAACGGGACAAGCCTAAATTGCTAAACAAAAATGTTTGCTAAAAAAATTTGGAGTCCTCAACTTGTATTAACAACTAGCTATTGCCCGCGGCCTCACTCTCGTAGGTTTATTACGTATCTTGCAAGAGCAAAACGATAGCGATTTTGCGCAATAATTTGTCTTCAAGAAGTTTAAAGTTTTCGGCGGTTTTTACAAGCTTATAATGAACTTGCAATGTATTTGAATTTTAAAGCAGTTATCCTCCACCGATTAAGATGAAATGTTGCATACACGTTTAGTTCGGATGTCAATGCATGGTTAGTTAAGTGACGTCAGTCTAAGTCCAATATGGCGGATGGCCGAAAATGGCGGGCTAGTTATTTTTTGTGCACTGCCATGATATGGGTATCAAATGAAAAAATGCTGAGAAATATACAAAAAAGCTTGTTTAAAAAAAAATGGTTTTGAATAATTTTATTTTAGAAATAAGTGCATTTGACAAACAGCGAACGATTAGCAAACGATTGTGTAGGATCTACCATACCTACGCTATAGGTAAAATAATCCGTCTTTTATGACATAAATCGTTTGATCGCGCAATGATTGCTGACTGCTGTTTCTTACGTAATAAGCCTGTTGTGGTCTTTCCTACGGAAACATTAAACTTTTCGGGCTGAATAATTACCTATAACATTCAGAAGCCGTGTAACTTTTTATCAATAAAAGAATGTTCGCAATAACATAACATCACCAATCACAAGGTTACGGACATAACCCGAAGAATAGCCAAACTTAAGTGGCAGTGGGCAGGGCACATTGATCGCAGAAGGAAGTGCCGTTGGGGCTGAAAAGTTCTAGAGTGGCGACCGCGTACCGGAAGACGCAGCGTTGTAAGGCCTCCCTCTAGGTGGAGCGACGACCTGGTCAAAGCTGCGGACGTCCGGTGGATGCGAAACGCACAAGACCGATCAGTGTGGCGACGCTTGGGGGAAGCCTATGTCCAGCAGTGGACGACTTTTGGCTGAAATGATGATGATGATGATGTATATAACATTACGACTTTATTCCCTAAAGAATTAGCCAGAGGTGCAACTAATACGATTACATTTCACCAGTTATATTTAAGTCTCGTGTAATTTGTGGCTATTACCATCTATCGGGAACAATTCCAGCCTCCAGTCTGCTACTGAGAAATTTAAAATGGAAATAGTCAATAAAACTTTGCCACACTCGGGAAACGAACCCCGGACCTCATACTCAGCAGCAGCGTTTGCGACCACTAGACCAACGAGGCAGTTTGTGTTCGTATTCAGATCAGTTATGCCTGTACAATCATACCTATAAACAAACAAACGTACCATTTTACCTCTATATCATACTATAGTCTCCGCCAGAAAAAAAAAGTCATTGATCCGATTTGTACGAATTAGAATTACGTAACCTGAATACTAATTTTATGTTTCTTGATATATTTTGTAAATTTTGGTCTCAAATGAAAGGTATGGGTGTAGAACCATTTTATCCGTTTAAATCATGTAAATCGCGTTTATGAGATATTAGTTCATTCATCATCATCATCATTTCAGCCGAAAGACGTCCACTGCTGGACATAGGCCTCCCCCAGGTGTCTCCACATTGACCGATCCCGTGCGTCTCGCATCCAGCGCCTTCCCGCAACCTTAACCAGGTCGTCGGTGATTTTTGGTGTAGCCGGATCTCGTCCGGAGATTCTTAGCACCCCTTGCCATGCCGTAGCCTCGACCGCTACCGTAGTCGAGGGTAGGCGAGCTGCCGGGTACTAGGGGCCATTTTTTATTTGTGCTATTCATTGGGGGGGTTTTTCCATAATCGCCACGCTTGGTAGGCGGGTTGGCGATCGCAGTGTGGTTGTTATAGAAGCACAGAGAACGCTGCTGCCCATTCTCTGGTTTGATTAGTTCATTACTGAATGCCAAGTGAAAGAGGACGCCCCTTACCGCGATTTGTTACGATACGGTTTTGATCGTGTTAGCGACACTGCCTTTACATTTTTTTCGTACCGTTTTGAATAATGGAATACATTGGTAGACAGGTGTTAACGACTTAATGTTTTTCGTTATCTGGCGGTGACTTCAGTTCAATAAACTTTACCTAGTGCTCCTTTGTTATTATATAAATATCTTTCTTAACCCCACAAAGGCTCTTTTCATAACTGCCTATTTATTTTCCGACTAAGCAAAATGATATCGATAAGATTTTTCCGTAGATTACTTTTCTTAGAAAACAGCCTCTTGGATAGAGTAGTTTCTTTTAGAAAACAGAAGGACGCATATTACTAAAAGAGTTATGAACACGCACTTTTTATCTATCTATCGATCTACTAAACGTTTTGAGAATACGTTCTTTGTGTGTACAGCTAAGGAGAGGAATTACCTGCCGGAGACTTTGCCTCCGGCAGGTAATTCCTCTCCTTGCTTAACTTGCATAACTTTGACAAATTTATGGTTTTGGGAATCAACTTTTACAAATTTTTACATAATCTTGGCATGGTTTTAAAAAAAAATAAACGCCATGGCCGCACCATCGAAACGGACACGAATGAAAACGGTAACAAGAAAACAAGTAAAATTTGAACAATCCCCGACACATTTTTTTACATGCTTTTTAAACTACATAATTTATCTAGCAGTAGACACGCTTCGATCGACAATCTATGGAACACGTAATTTTGGCAAAAATACCTCGATTCAATCAGTAAAACGCTCGACTGCACAGCATGATTTTCTTCTTGTTTACATCTTTTTAGTTCGCTCTATATGCAGTCGGGTTTTTTGATTTTTTTAATTAATGTTTTTATTTACAACTTTTTAGTTATTTTATTGTTAATTAAGTACATTTAAACATATAAGTATTATATATTCTTGAAATCACCTCTTAAAACCCTTTATTTTGATACCCCACATGATGGGTTTCGAAGAAAAAAAAAATTTGCCCCCACAAAATGACGCCCAAATTTATGTATCAAACATAGCTAAGAACACTCTCGAAATAATCACCTTTCAAACAAAAAAACTAAATCAAAATCGGTTCATCCGTTGAGGCGCTATGAAGCCACAGACAGACACACAGACACACAGATACACAGCAACACACGTCAAACTTATAACAACCCCGTTTTTTCCGTCGGGGATTAAAAATAAGTTAAGCTTCGTACATTATTCTTTAAATATTTTACGCTACCTTTTTTACGCAGCTCAGTATCAACCTTCAGTAGTAGCTTTTTTCTGCTGGAGTCTGTGTTTCCCGATAGCTACAACCTAGGGGTCTTTAAGTCAAGAGTGAATAGGTTTTTTCTAGGCAAGCGTGTTTAACCGTCAACCACATCATCGCATACCACCAGGTGAGAAAGTGGTCAAGCGCGAGCCCACAGAAAATAAAAACAATAATAAATCTTAATTTGCGTAATCCATTCAGTTCCTACTTTGAGAGATTACCCAAAAACAATCATTTTACCTGTTTTACAAGCATCTATTTAACTTGCAATATATGTATACATACATACATAAACTCACGCCTTTTTTCCATGGGGGTAGGCAGAAACTACAGAACGCCACCTGCTACGATCCTTACATACTTCTTTTACTTCACTCACATTCATACATCTAGTCATACACACACGCCTGTTATGAGTATGTATGTATGTATTTTCGGGTCTAATCTTGCAACTGAATTTTAAAGCAGGTTCTCCTCATCCTCAACCGACTAAGGTGTAATTTTGCATTTAATTTGGATGACAATGCAGGGTTAGTTAAGTCACGTCATTCTAAATCCAATATGGCGGACAGCCCAAGATGACGGACTAGTTATTTTTTGTGCACTGCCATGATATAGATAGTAAATGAAAGGGTTTGCTGAGAAGATTACGAAAAAAACTTGTTTTAAATGTTTTATTTTATTTAAAATAATTTAGATAATTGTTTAATTGCTTCTTACATACCTACATTCAGGGACTGAATTACCCAAAAATTAAGGTACCTTAAAATTTCAGTATGACGTCATACCGTTAAATAAGGGTTACCGAAATATTTTGATATCGTTATTTTTTTCAGTAGCGGAATTTTGAGGTAGGAAATGCATACCGGTACATTTCGGTAGAAGTACTATAACATTTTATAAATATTTCGGTAGCAGTATCTAAACCTTAATAAATAGGGGTTTTCTTTGACACCCCGCCTCGCCACTCTGTCTGTCGACCTGTCGCGTTATTATAACTCGTCGGTATTGGTTTTTATTTCCGATCGGAAAGGACACGACTGTAGCCGTACTAAGCCGAGTGCCTACCTAGGGTTTTCTTACGTTTCTCTGCTTTCTTTCGTTTCGTTTCTATGCTATTTTCTAAAATGCATATTAGTAGGTACCTACATTGCCTACGTTCCTCTAATAGGTTAATTTAGCAACATTACAATATTGGCATACATGACAATTACATGCCTGTAACTTGTATAAAATTGTGCTAGTAGCTTGCATGCCAATATGCCATAATAACTTCTGATTGGTTAATGTCATATTGTCATATATGCAAACTACTTGCACATATTTATACCAGATACAGGCATGTGTATTTTTATCCATACTCTATTAACCACGTCGGTAGTTAGTTGATTTCGACTAGGTACCTAAATAAGAGGACCCATAAGCAAGCTTACCTACTGACAATTTGCGAACGTTGGCGTGGCGTGTGATTTAGTAGGTTAGTAAGAAGGTATATAATGTAGGTAGGTACATTTATCTTACAAAGGTCACAACTTGCATGACAAGTTCGCGGAGCGCCCCGGAGCCGGACTCCAGCTTCATTTCCCTTAATTTTTACATCTTTAAATATTTTGGGCCCAGTAGGTGGACACGCCAAGCTAGGCCTAGCTAGGTGCGCAACTGGTTAAGTGCTGCTCTATGGGTGCGAAACGTGGAAGGTCACAAAGGATACAAAACAAAACATCTAACGCCAATTCAAAGTTTTCGTTTTTCAACCACTGTCTTCGTCGCATGGTCGCATTCTCGGTATTTACTGACCCGCGACTATCTCCAACGTAGAGATTTTGGAGAAATTCCACGAGAGCCCGATCGACCACTAGATCAAGCGTCGCAAGTGGAGATAGATTGGCCACAAGCTCCAAAGGGGTCTCGATCACATACCCAAACAAACTTTGGACTGGAATCCCCAAGGGAAAAGAAAGCTTGGCCGTCCCCATCAAACCTGGCGTCGCACCATGTTGGCAGAAGCGACGAGCATCGGAATGACGTGGAGCCAGGTGAAGCGCGGGGAGGTAGCCTTTGTACATGTACTTTATTATCACATTTATGTAATGTCGTTTTTGGTGTACAATAAATAATAAAGAAGCGTGAAGCTCAAAACCAATCGCGATGGTGGATATTTGTGGACGCCCGCTGCCCTTTTTTGTTAACCTTCAAAAGGCGCCAGGACTTTTGAGGAAAAGACTAGGGAGTGCGGGCTTTTCAACTCACTAAAACCACCCCGGCACACATCCGTTGGGAGACTAAAAGAGCGTCTCCCCTGAGCCTCGCTGTGCACGGCAGCACGTAATCACTGTGCCACCGTCTTTCCTGGATTCACTTGGTGGGTGGATAGAGTCTCCAGTCTGAGCGCCCATGACTCCGGAGACCAGCCGGCTTATAATGCAGGGAGGGTTTCGACGTTTTAGGCATCGGGCGATTGGCTTTCCGGCTTCTTCTTTTCCGAGTGGGATCGGGCCTCTCACGACCCCGCTCGGCGGCCTCCTTCTGGACCATCACGGTCTCATAGAAGGAGGCCATTTTCCTTCAGTTTTCTATCTCTACCAGCTTGACCCTCACCACTGCTAGAAAAGACAGGTCTCGCCCGATTTTGGCGACTAAGAAGTGCCGCTCAGAGGCCCACTGGGCACTCCTCGAGCGTGTGCTGTTACACACAGTGTTACCACAGTGGTAATTGTTGCCGTGGTGTCTCGCCCAATCCTATTCAGATACTCACCGAAGCAACCGTGCCCGGTCAGTACCTGGCTGAGCCTGTAGGAGATGCTCTTTACAGACATGCTTCAAAGTGCGGCAGGACGGCTTCGACAACGTGCTTGTGTGAAAATTGCGGCTGCTGTAGCCGCTTGCGCCACCGCTCGAGTGCGTGTCGCCGTTCCTGCCGTCTCTGCCTAAATACAGCGATTTCTG
Source organism: Orthosia cruda (assembly GCA_964057195.1). Classification (NCBI taxonomy): domain Eukaryota; kingdom Metazoa; phylum Arthropoda; class Insecta; order Lepidoptera; family Noctuidae; genus Orthosia; species Orthosia cruda. The sequence continues at coordinate 18,448,571 of OZ059844.1, forward strand.
GCGCGCTCGCTTCAATATCCGCCAGAATATCTAGCAGAGGAAAGCGTGCCAGGAGTGTTGCCGCCTCAATGGATATCGTTCCGTAACCTCATGCGATACGAATGATCATTTTCCGCTGCAGACTATTTAGTCCTGCAGCGTCGGACACCTGATAGTCTGCTTGAACTTGAACAGGCGTCCCATTAAGGGCCATCGATCGCACGACACTGTGTAGAGGCGGCGAACTTCTTCTCATAGTCCCGCGAAGTTGAGTAGTAGTGTCGCGTATGCAAAGCACCCACTGCCTTTTCAACGCGAGGGACTTGCAGGCGCTCGAAATGCTCTTCGAAGCCCCACCAACCATCCAGGGTTAGGCCAAAACAGTTAATGTACCAACCCACCTGGGCTTGCGCATCTCCAACTGTCACTGACAAGCTGGGCGGCTATCTGCCCTTCTCCAGTTTATGGAAACATAGCCTCAGTTTTATGAGGCGCTATCTACAAACCCAGCTCGCAGATCAACGCCACGATTCTTGCCACCCCGAGCTCGGCAAACTGGATGGTCTCGTCGAAGATGTCCCCGCCGGCTAACACCAGGGTGTTGTCTTCACGATATTAACGCTGACGGGTAGGTCCACACTAAGGATCAAATCGTATGCAAGATAGTCATCGTCATCATTTCAGCCGCAAGACGTCTACTGCCGGACATAGGCTTCCCCCAAGCGTTTCAGCCACATTGACCGGTTCCGTGCGTCACGCATTCAGCGGACAGATCAGATCGGTGGACAGATGCCAGATAATCTGACACCAGTCTTGATATAGGGGTATCGTATTACCCAGTTACTGGGTTATGGATGTCAGATAGGCAGTCCTTTCATGTAAAATACTGGTACTCAGCTGTATCCAGTTACACCGAAAGAAGAGCCCAACCTCTTCTTAAAATTAACCAATACACTCTTGACTTGACCCCAAGGTTGTAGCTGTCAGGAAACAAAGACTCCGGCAGGGAATTCCACTTCTTAGCTGTGCGCATAATGAAAGTATTCGCAAAGTGCTTTGTACGTATGGGTGGGAATGGCAATGTCCACCATTTACCGGTGGCGCATTGCCGTACGTCTTGTTGTCCGATGATGGAAAGGGCCAGGCGGAATCAAATTGTAAAGTTTCATCGCACACTCCCCGAAATGTAAAACCGACAGACTGGCCACTCGGCGTCGATGTTTAATCCTCTGGAGCTTTGAGGCGACCAGTGCATCGTTGCCGATAAGCCTCTTGGCCCGTTTGTCAATCGACTCAAGTGCATCAAGTTGATATTTGGCAGATCCGTCCCAGAAGTGAGAGCTGTACTCCATGCATGACCGAACATGCGCTTTATACAAGTTGAGCAGCTGTTCAGGCGTGAAGTACCGATTCACCTTTACAAGGATCCCCAACTTTTTTGGAGCCAACTGAGCCTTTGCCTCAATGAATGGACCAAAATTGAGGGTTGATGTTAACGTAACACCAAGAAAGTCGAGATGGTCCGTTATTGGCACGGTTACACCACGTAAAGATGGATTCGGGTGGAATAGGCTCTTTTTTGCGGCAAAAAGACACTCCTGAGTCCAATCAGCATTGAAACTCTAGTTTGGCATCGCCCCATTCGGAGACTGCCTCCAAAGACAGGTTCAAGCGCTCAACCATGGCCTCCCGGAGAGACCGGATCTCAGGCCTAGTAGCCCATGCGCCGGACACGTATCTCTCAGCAACCCCTGAGGGAATCCGGCGTTAATACCTAACTAACCGGACGAGTAGCCATCGATAACCACTCGGGTGGACCGATTCCTCAGGAAGTCAGCAATCCAGTCACACAGACCACTAGGCAGACCGAAGGAAGGAAGTTCATCAATAAGGCTCTCATTTCAGACTACATCATCATTACAGACGCTAGAAGATCCCCATTTGACCGATTTCGGCGGCAGCCGTATTGGTTGTCACTGAGGATGTCGTTGTCTTCTAGGTATGCCAGGAGCTTAATGTTCAGTACATGTTTCATACTCTAGATTGATTGATTTCATGTCAGTAAACATAATTAAATAATAATTAAATTTAACTCAAATATAGCCTCCGATAATTATTAATCCTATGTTTTGCCTTTGCCTAGTGTGGCGGACCACACTTGCAGATAGGGCAGTTTAAAAAAAGTATCAGCGATCTGTTACACGGCCGACCCCGTAGATATTAAAAAAAAAACGATTTTCTACCAAACCACTTATTTATTCACAAAAATCCACAATTACACTTTTTATTAAAGTTCTATTTAATAATACACGAAAATACACCAACCGAAATAACGACTTTCTATAATCTCTTGTATCTCTCGAGATAAGTCTAACGAATTTGGGTTTACGCGACAGCTTCCAGAATCGTAACTAACTGAATTAATATTAAAATTCCGCTAATGTGCGATAACTGCAATTCAGCATTGGCTTTGCAATGAAAACTGAGACTTTAACTAGAGAATGCAAAAGTCGGTTTTATTGCCTTGTAATAAGAGTTGTAACAGATCGACAAAATAAAAACATATTGCGCGGCACACAGTCGGCAACGAACAAAGAGTTTAGTAAAGGAGTAGGTTCAGCAAACAAATTGTACACAGTTCTAACGTGTTCGACACCCCCGCGCACCCGCGCCGCGCCCCTCGCATATTTTTCGGTACCGAAATCGTTTTAAGGTTAAACCGTTATTTAGCCCAACCTTTATTTATAAAGGTATCGGTATAGCTCTACCTTTATTTTAAACCGGTACCGATATTTTGTTGAGGTATCTTAACCTTTAACCGTAACCGCTTTCAGTCCCTGCCTACATTGTCTTGCCTTTTTTCCAACGGGGGAGGCATAAACTGCAGAACGCCTGCTACGATTGACATAAATACTAGGCACCTGCTCTTACTGAAAGACATCACCAATAAGACCGGGTGTTCTAGAATAAATGATTCCACGCCAACACGCGTTTCCATTCAAATTAACAATTTCCTAACTTACAAAGCGTATCTAGTATCTGCGTATACATGGTGTTTTGTCCAACTATTCGTCTGAGAGACAGACAGGACAATGGGTATACAAACTATGCGAGATTTATCACTGATAGCACCATGATGTATCACAGGGAACACACAAGCTTGACATATGAGAACAACAATACTAGTATGATATGTGAGGGTGTATCTATGTACAGGCTGGAGTGACGTGGAAAGCGAAAGTGTGTTTGCATTGAAACGGTATGAGCTTGCTTCGGTATATATGCTTTTGGCAGCCGGGGTTTACTAAGATAGAGAATATTATGCTTAGCAATTATAATATTTAGTTTGAATTTTGCAGCAGAATTTCCTCTAGTAAGACTGAATTTCGGGCTTGGTAGCCAATCTCAGCGAAGGCAAGCCATTCGCACAGGAGATATAATAGTACTCTGAAAAGACTCTTTCAACATAACACAATAAAGCAGTCCCACAAATTTATCGGGCAACGATACCTCAGAAACTCCTAAACTCGAAGGTCACTCTTACACGACAGTGTTCTCACTTTAGGATATTTTACCTTACTTTGAGGTATCTGTTTTTTTATCTGCTTACGACAAAGCCAAAAGGAAGGGTTATGATTTAAGCCGTCTATGTATGTAATTACGTATGTTCCTCCGTAACACCTAAACTATTCATCCGATTTTGATGAATAAGGTGTCTATCGTTTAGTAATTAGGGACCGGGTAAAACCGGCTAAAAAACACCGTAGTCGGGTTACAGTTTTAATTAAACTTTTTGTTTGTTTAGAATCAAAATTATTTATTTTCCAGCAATGTAGGTAGGTACAAGTTTGAGATGGTACAGAATTGGGTGTTTCCGCTACATTCTGCCTAACGGCATGCAAAAACATTATTTTTTGAAGTTACATTACAAAAAATGTCATTGAGTAGTTATCTAACAAGGCATCAGAAAATAAAATAAAAATCACAAATAACTTAATTGTCACATACACAGTCGATTACGAATCAATAAGCTCATCCAGGAATTATAAAAATTGTTATCATAAAGGTTGTCTGTAAGAGATTGCCCTGTGCGATAAGACCGCCCATTGTACACTTGTTTTTGTGAATGTTTTCCTGTACATATTTTGTGGTGTACAATAAAGTATATAATAAATAAATAAATAAATAAATAAATAAATAAATATCATTTAAAATGTCACATACATTTTATTAAATCATTTAAAATGTCACATACATTTTATTAAAACATTTAAAATGTCACATACATTTATTGGGGACTTTAGTTCAGCTGTTAGCAGAAACATATAGTGGGTAAATTCCAAAAAAATAACCTCATTAAATCTTTAACAATTAACTCTTTTCAAGACTGTTATTCAAACACAAGAATGTTTTTAAATATGATTGATTTTGTTTCGCCAAGCGAGGTGATTAATGTTTATACCTTCTTCGTATTATAATAGGCCTATAATTTGCCCTCTAGTGGGATTTTACTGGTATTATTATTAATTGATTTTTAGGTAAACCTCTTGAGTTCCCAAAACGTGGATACACGTGAGACAGGCGAGGCTTTCGTTAATTACATCATTTAACCCGTTAATAATATTTACTTTTGTTGTATTATTTATTCCAAGGGGACTTTCGGTAGGAGCTAGCGGAAATCCAAAAACAGAGGGAAGCAACACTCTCAGATGAACGGGTAAGGAGTTAGTTTAAGACGCTTATATCCTGTAGGCCCGGCTAATTACCGACCGCCGCGAGCGCCCTCTGTTGTGTCATAAAAGGAAACTTACGAACTAAGCTTACTATTATGTTCTGACGAACTTTGGGCAACTAGTTTATGTTCGCGGTTGCGCTTGGCGAATTATAACTGTTAACTTTTAGACGTTTCATTATTCTCTTAATTTTTTTTTGGGTTGATATACTCAGATCAATTTAATAAATAATAATTCTGTTAAAAAACACGTTTTTATACATCGAAAATATAAAAAAAAAACAGGAGAACAAGATAGGATTTACCCCCCCCCCCCCCTTAACTGTTTACCTCCCCCCGCAAAAAAAAACTCGAAAACGTAGCGAGCCAAACCCGCATTTATTTACGATTAATAAAACTCTAAAAAACAAAACAAAAATACCCTTATTCACATTGAAATAAGGTCGCTTTTCTTTGACAAGCAATAGTGACCCTTATTCTCATTAGTATAAGGTCCACATTGATCACCATTGTCACATAAACAGCTCAGAGAGACCGATAAAAGGCAAAAAAAATACGACCAACAAAAATTTTTAAACCCTCATATCTCAGAAACGGTTGGAGTTAGCGCATTTCTGACAAAAAATTTGCCCCCCTGGCCGCCGCTACTTCATCCAGGAGAACAAGATAGGATTAACCCCCCCACCCTTAACCGTTTACCTCCACCCGCAAAAAAAATTTTCATTCTAAAAATACCAACACGGAAATCGAAAACACGTGCAACAAACCTCCCCCCCCCCGCCCCCCTGCCCCTCACCACTCAGATTCCACAGAATTCAAAAACCTTATTAAAAGTCAAAGTATCACCGCCGCCGCCGTGCCCGTCGGAGTGGGGAGCGTGAGGTTTTTTCGTTATGGAATTTCTGGATTCGGTCCCCGCGCTCAAGGCCCGCGATAGAAGCTATGCAATAGCTTAATAGCCAGGGTGTTAAAGAATAACCAACTGAACCCATTTTCAGCATTTTTGTCTGTTTAGTTGTGCACGCATCAATAAATGTACGAAACCAATGTAGATTCGGTCTACCGGAAGGCCATTGTTCTGTCCTTGAAGGCGGTCTCCGAATGGGGTGATGTTAATCTGATCAGTTTCAATGCTGCTAAGACGTGTCCTTATTTCCGCTAAAAAGAGGCAATTCCACCCGGTTCCATTTTTCCGTGGTGTAACCGTGCCGTTAACGGACCATCTCGAACTTCTTTGAGTTACGTTGACATCAACCCTCAACTTCGGTCCGTTCATTGAGACAAAAGCTCAGTTAGGTGCAAAAAAGTTGGGGATTCTTGCAAAGGTGAGACGGTACTTCACGCCTGAACAGCTGCTCAACTTGTATAAATCGCAAGTTCGGTCATGTATGGAGTACTGCTCTCACCCCTCGGATGGATCTGCCAAATACCAGCTTGATGCACTTGAGTGGATTGACAGACGGGCCAAAAGGCTTATTGGCAACGATGCACTGGTCGCGTCAAAGCTCCAGAGCCTCGAACAATGACGCCGAGTTGCTAACCTGTCGGTTTTCTATCGGTTACATTTCGGGGAGTGTGCGACGGAACTGCACAATTTGATTCCACCTAGCCCTTTCCATCATCGGACTACAAGACGCAAGGCCATGCGCCATCGGTACATGGTAGACATCCCTCCCATACTCACAAAACGTTTTGCTAATACTTTCATTGTGCGCACAGCTAAGGAGTGGAAATCCCTTCCGGAGTCTTTGTTCCCTGATAGCTGCAACCTTGGAGTCATTAAGTCAAGAGTGAATAGGTTTATTCTAGGCAAGCGTGCTTCACCGTAGACCACATCATCGCTTAACATCAGGCGAGATAGTGGTCAAACGCGAGCTATAGATTATAAAAAAAAAGATAAAATGTATTTTCAAAATTGTGCGTAACTTGAAGTATTAGGTACTTAGTTTTTGTTTCATCGCTATATATATATAATATCAAAAGTTAGCTGAATTTAAAATATTCAAGGAGTAAAATATCACAACACACGCAATTCATATACTTGGACAGATGAACTCCATATTCAATAGATGTCCTTAATGAATTAATTTACTTTAATTAGAATGATGAAAAAATAGACTCAAACATAGGCGCTTAGATCACTTATTGCAGCACCGGCTAATCTATTAAGTTTTCTAGTCCTCGGACTAGGGTTATTAATCCCAGCTTTTCCTCGGATCCGCCATATTTATCTCAAATACAACTTCAATAATCTCAACAAAAACACTACAATCCAAACATCAGCTCTTGTTAAAACATTAATTTGAGTAGAAATAGGGTTGCCAACCGTACTCTAAAACAGAGTACTGTACTCTATTTTGTCAAACGTGTACTCTATAATCTACAAAAGCCACCGCCCGCTTATGTTGCATAAAGTTTTAATAAATAAAAGCAATAGAGTACGCTAAAATACTTTATTTATTTGACTCAACTGTGGATTAAACTTTCAGTTTTTATTATCATTTCGGTTATAATTGCAATGTGATGGGAAATTTTGGTTTCGCAAAATATTACAAATTCTTAAATAAATTTTAAATGATTTTATTTCTGTAAGTTGGTTTGTACAAACACTTTTACATGTCGAACATATTTTTTTAAAACTAGATGAGGTCGGCGTTTCCTATCTGACTACTCTGAGAAGAAAGGCCGACACAAACTCAGAGTCCAAAGTCCAGACAAAATCTTGGTTAGATAATGTGAAGACCATGTAGCCTAATGTCTGAAATGGTCTTTTGAGGAAAGAACCAGCCAGATTGAGTGGACCTGTCCAGTCAGTACACGTATTTGTCAATAACCGAGCAGCTCAACTCAGAATTTAAGGTGCTCAACGATTCGACGAACAATACCAAAGAAAGGATATTCGGGTAGGCCGCATAAACTACTCAAACTGCCAGACCATGATTAAAAACTAAGATAAAATTAAATTAAAACAATAAAAAGATTGATCCTTTTTTTTTAATGTGAAGACTATGTGTCTTCACATTCAAAATAAAAAAAAATATATAATACTTTAAAAAGTAAATATTCTTGTCATTGCAAGAAAACCAAAAAAAAATATAATAGCAAAATGCATGGTGCAAAATATAATAAAAAAACAAAATTAATTGGAGCAGCTCAATGTAATCTTTAGTTGTATAAAACGCTTTCTGGCACAACTTACATTTAATGAAAGATTTGAATTTATAAAGACTTATATTAAAGCTTATTATAAAAGCGTACAAATTGACATCCAAACGAGCCACCTATTTTTAACCGACTTCCCAAAAAGGGAGGAGGTTCTATGTTCGACTTCAAGTATGTTTTTTTTTTTTTTTGTGTATGTTCACCGATTACTCCGTCAATTGTAGACCGATTTTGAAAATTCTTTTTTTGTTTGAAAAAATATGTTCCGAAATTGGTCCCATTTTAATTTGGTGAAGATCTGATGAAGAACTTCGGAGATATAAAACAGAACTCTTCAATAAATAACAGCAAATCTCCCGGGATTGCTGCAATCGCATGTCTGTTTGTTGTTTATAACATTTCATAACATAACATCACGCCAGTTCGCTCTTAAGGGGTAAGCAGACCTCTCATTTCACCGGTTATGTTCAAGTTTCATGAAATCTATTCTGGCGAAATAGTTCACTTACTAACTTGCCTATTAGGTACGTACAACTAAAAAGTGAAAAATAAAACAACTTTTTGCAAAAAAATACTACCGACTTCCAAATACAAAACTACAAAGTCAAAAATAACTTAATTTTTTGAAGTCGGTATCTTTCGTAGGTACCATTTTTTTGCGTTATGGACACCGACTTCAAAAAATTTAGTTATTTTTGACTTTGTAGTTTTGTATTTGGAAGTCGGTAGTATTTTTTTGCAAAAAGGTTTTCTTGAGCCTTGTTGTAGGTACTACCAATTTGTGTTTGTTCCTAGTATTTATGTTATGGATATCACTGTATTTTTTAAACAATTTTATATTTTTATGGGCATATAAAAGATTTTCATAAATATACTGAGAAGGCACAGTCATTACATTAATCTCCTTAAATTTCTCTCTGAGAGAGTGTCTCGGGCTTAATTTATAAATTGATCGAACAGCTCTTTTCTGCAAAACAAAGATAGTCTGGATGTCGGCGGCATTTCCCCACAACAGAATACCGTACGACATTACACTATGAAAATAGCTTAAGTATACTAAACGGGCTGTCTCTATGTCAGTTAAATTACGAATTTTTCGTGTTTAGCTTAGCTTCTTTGACAATTTATCTATATGTGGGCCCCACTGAATCATCTCATCGGCATCTTAATTTGTATTCTTCATTTCTTTTTATTCTTCTTCGTCGGTTCAATCTGAGCAGAGCGGTCGTAGTCACCATGTTGCAGTGAGAAACTGGGTTGCTATGATTCGCCTCCCTCTCTGTCAGCGGTGAATTGTGTGCACTAATGCAACGGGCAGCCTACTGAAGACTTACTGACTGATTTACTTACTGACTTACAGACTGTCTTCTGTATGTGAGTTTAAATTATTGTAAACGCACCCACGATACAGGATGAAATTCCTAGTGTGGGGCAAAGATGTTAAAAAAAGCTGGTCGGTCCATCGCATACCCATGCGTCACCCGGTCTGCCGCGTGCTTTCGTTGCTGCCACTCTACACTGGACCACAAGGCGCTTAATTGGGTCATTAGCGAACAAGACCAAGGAATTGATATACTGTAGCATGGACTTTAGCCGATTGATATACTCCATTTCTAAGTAGTTTAAACAACGTATTTTTAAGAAGTTTATTTTAAATATCTATATATTATTTTTTGTATCTATAGGTCTACCTTGGTTTCCGTACGTCACTTCCAAGTGGACCACTGAAAATCAGCGCCGTGCTGTTGGTCCGCCACGGCAAGGCATTATGCTGAGTAGATGCCTTCTTGCCACAAACACTACATGTATCTGATTTTGTTTATACTCATATTTATTTTTTTGTGGCAATTTAATAAAAAAAATTTCTTCTATTTCTTCTAACAAAAGTTGACAACCCTAAGTAGAATACAACATGACATTAAACATTTAGCCCAAGTGCTGCCATTGTAGATTTGTGAGAGTTAATATTGACGCAATCCGGTTAGAACAATACAGTTATTTCGCAAACTATTCGACTGCTCGCCTTTGTTACCCGCTCCTGAAATTACAATGATAAATACCGAATTCTTGATTCATCTTTATATTAATTTAGTTAACCGTCGAGATTTGGGGTTTGTTTATACTGGAGGTTACTTTAACTGTATTTAAGTGAAGAGTAGTTAGGCAAAAACGCCTTCTTGGTCTAATGGCCATTTCATTAGTGGCGGCACCGACGCTGCCACTTGCGAACTGACATGACATCACACAAATCCTGCATCGCACAAGCAAAGTTTTCGGCGCGATTCGAACACATACAACGGTCCGACAATAACCGTCGGGCAGTTCCCCGGACCAGAAACAACACCCTTCTGGTCGGAGTATCCTACCTTTTCTATGGAGGTTTGTGGGACTTCACTCCTTGTTCCGCATGCTTCCAAACATTTAACAAATAACAATTTACATAGTGTCTGAATTTTAACAAAAAAAAACAAAAAATAGATAAACAAACAAAACATAGATAGCGTAAAGTCCTGGGTTACATTTCTGGGTCGAGAAAAGTGTTATTGATTTTTCCATCTGAAATTTCTCAGTAGCAGCCCGGGTTTGTGACCAAACTGCTGGCATTAAGCTCACCCACAATTACATGGGACATAAAAATAACTGCCCAAATGGTTGTATCTGGCATTAAAAGTTGTACTTAAAAATAACTGGATAAATTTGGGTTTACTATATACCTTTACGAACCCTTCGCGGAAAAACGGCATGATTTTATGTTATTTTTCTTTAATACCTACGTAAAATAACCAAAGAAAAACTTCGGTTGAAGTCTGCGTGGGCTTGTTTCGTCGCCTACGCAGTCTGTACCCTCGCAGCTCATGTGCTACGGCAAAGTTACGGCGTAGACTGTATGCTACGGCGTAGGTCTCATTGTATTACAAATTGCGATCGCTTTGTACGCCTTTGGACCGCAAGCCTTCAATTTGTTTACAGATTATCCGCTTTTGAAACGTATCTGGAAGGTAACGTGAACTAATCTGGGGTGGTCGAAATACGGCTACACCTTAGTTCAGACAGACACATTGTGCTTTAAAAAAAAGATATGTAGATACATAAATATAATATATTTTACAATAATAAAACCGATAACTTAACAAATAAGAACTTAACATTTAATAAGTGTGTACATTATGTTGGTTATTAAAAAATAAGCCTGTTGTTTTCCAAACGCTTTTAATCTCTAATAATAAATGAGGAAGTTGAAGGCGAGGATCGTAACAGGTGGTGTTCTGTAGTTTCTGTCTACCCCCATAGGAAAAAGGCGAAGTGTACATATATGATTAGGAACGTTTTGAATTGATTAATGATTATTATGTGCCGACAATTATGAATATTATAAAAAAAAAAATTGAGTTGTAAAAGTTTTTACTCAAACAGAAAATGGTTCGTCCATGAATTATAATGCTGGTCGTTCAGAATAACTAGTAAGTCGTATTCTCAACGTTATCTTCAAGATTTGTATTCGCTCACATTCAGTCACCCAATTAGTATTTTAGTTATGCAATATTTAATAAGTTTAATACATTTGACTTAAATTTACTATAACTGGTTTAGTGAGAGTTTTTTGAATTGATTGAACATCCTGGTCATCGGCGGGTGGGTGAGCCGTTGACCAGTGGCGGCCCTGGGACGGTGCGAGTGGTGCGACCGTACCTGGCGCCATCATAAGGGGGGCGCTTAAATCAAGAAATTTATAAAAATTATAAAAATGCAAACGTAAAAACTAGAAAGATGGATATCTAGATCTTATTTATCACACTGGTTATTCGTTTTTAATTTTAAAGCCTTAATTAACATAATCATTTTTGTCAAACAAGAAATGCTTATAAACTGTTATTATTTTTCATCTGTGCAATTACAACACGTCAGCTTGGACATTAGGATATTTGGTCGCCCTCTCAAACACCGCTACTGATTAGCGGCTTAAAAAAGGTTGATGAAGGGCAACTGCCCTGGGTGCCGCAGATATGAATTGCATTTAACTATGCCCCGTGAAACACGATTTCCTTTTATTTTTGACCACTGGTGCACCACCTTCGGTCTTTTGTATGGCACCACCGTTAGATTTTCGCAAGATCGATCAATTAAATTTGACAGAGGCTGGAATGAATAAGACGCCTCTTACTCTGTTTATGCCTAATCCATAATTGAGGGTACACGTGAAAAATACATACTTTGGGAGCCAACATTTTCGAGTTCGCTACGCTCGCTGTTTCTCTTGTTCTTGCTCTAGTGTAGCTAAATATTTACCAAAAAATCTGTAAAACACTGGGTGCCCAGAGTAGAGTTTTCTTTACTCCGTGCTCGCTATGAATCTTGTAACAGGCCGGATGCCTCCATTTTGCTTCGCTGCTCCGGGCTCTCGACAGGCTTCGTCCGCCACTGATCTTTCATACAGTAAATAAAGTATAATATCAATAGCTAAAAGAAACTATCGGTAGCCCTCCCTCAAACTGTTATGCATATTTCGATAAAGTTAACAACCTGAGACTTAATATTTTTTACGCAAATCAACTGTATGGAATGAAAGAACACGAAAGTTTTATATTTGGAGGGCGCCACTTTAAGATCTCGCAACAGCTCAAAGTTTTGCAAAGGCCGCCACTGACGTGGCAATGTATTTCTGTTTTCTGACATTATTTTTATTGACGTCAAGATCATGTTGATCACGCCCAAGTGGTGCTAACTAATAACGTGAATTTTCCTGAAAACATTCACAACATGTTCAATCAAAGAAATAATATTAATTCTAAAGGCACGAGTTAGCAAAATACATATGCCTTATATACCAGGTAGTAAACCAAATACAGGCCGAAATGCTCGTTCTAATTTAGCCACGATTATTTCATAGCCTGCAAGTAAAATAGCTTGGATTGAACTTTGAAGCCTTTAGCCGGCTTTAGGCTGGGCTGCGAATTTGACGGTGACATGATTAAAATATGCTTTTCGATGTAGGATATAGGACTACTACTGTACAACTAACTGTACTGTACTTGTGTCTGGTGAGTTAGGTAGGTATTTGGTTTAGGTACTATGAGGTACGGGACACTAATTACTGTGTAAAACAATCTTTAAAGATAAATTATTAAGGACTAATTTTATACCACGGCTTAGGTTTCATGTTCTATCCCTCAGTAACCATCCACTTTGCCGATATAAAAGCAGTCTATAATAGGGATGTTACGGAAGTGGTAATATCGGAACCGGAGGATTCCGACTTCCGTTTTAAATTTGCTTTATCGGAATCGGAACCGGAACCGAAATCGGAATCAGAGGCTGAGTCTGAAGAAAGATGTGTTAAGAGAAAGCAGGTTTAATATAATAAAATAATACATAGAGTGTTAATCAGCCTTTTTAATTTCAACAAGACACGACACCTAACTAGGCGTTGAAAAAACAAACAAGTTTTATAAAATCTATAATTCTAGAGATTGTACGCGTTGACTGGGGCCTCGTGCCGCTGCCGCCGTTGCGGATGGACCTCCGGTAACCTTTGATACAAAAGTTTCGCAACTGAAAGTGAAATCGGAGGTTTAAAAACAATCACAAACAATTGGAATTTATTTTGTATGTCCGTAAAAATCGGGGGCTTTTCAAAACTAGAAGCGACTTCCATAATTTAAATACACGCAGTAAGCACGAAATTGTAATACCCAAATTCAGATTAACGAAAACTAGCAAGTCTTTTCTTATAAACAGTATACGCTTTTATAACAAGTTGCCAAAGTCCGTTATAGAACTGACCGATGGAACGTTCAAAAACTACATCAAACGTATCCTTATTAACACAGCATATTATAAAATCAACGACTACGTTGAAGATAAAAACATTTGGCCTTAGCTCCTTCTGCGCATGCAGCTTCCCTGGTAACTTGTAAACGGCACAAATAAGTGGATGTCTCTAACTATTCTCAATCTCATTTTTTCTTTCCTTCTTTTAATTAGACTTTTTACAATGGTTTTCAATCATCTTTATAGCCCTTTGCTAAGAATAGTTACAGCACTGATAACAAAATTTGTGCCACATGTTAAATTTAGTCTTGTTATACTTATTTTTATTTAGCTTTTTACCTTTGTATAGATTCTTGAACATTGCAGGCCTTCTAAATGCTAGTTAACATTTGTTAACTTTTTTATAAAATCTTTTTATTTTTATTTTTTTAGTTTCTTACGACTTATTGTCATTAGTCGGGCCTACGTTGTCCCCCATATCTAAGTACTAATGCTGTAACATGGAAATATTGTAAAACCAAACCATTTTTAAAAGAGTAACCATGGAGTTTCTTGCCCGTTCTTCTCCATAGGAAACGACCAACCCGAACCGTGCACCTTTTGTCGACGTTTTATAAGTGCCCATGTAGGCCTAAGTGAAATAAAAAAAAATGATTTTGATTTTTGATTTTGTAATCGAAAGTTCCGACTTTTCGGAATCGGAATCGAACATCCGTAACATCCCTAGTCTAATTAAAACTGCGACAGTGTATTATCTCGATCAGCGAAGGAATGTTCTTAATCGGATCCATTCCAGAGAGTTATCTCTGGCAGACAGAGATAACCCTTTATAACTATTTAAACAAATATATAATTTCAATTCTGTATTATTATTATAAGATTTAATTAAGATACATTTCACAGACGACTTACTTGTTACTTTGTGTAAATTATTCCATCACCACTGCTCTCAAAACGGTGAAGGAAAACATCGTTAGGAAACTGGTATGTCCTACAAACAAAAAATCGAATACATGTGACATCTTGCAATCCGCACTGGACACGCGTGGTGATGGAATAATTTAGATGGATTAGATTACGGCCCATCCACTTTCACAGAGAGGAGGCCTGTTTCCCAGCAGTGGGAACATTAAAAGGCTGATGATGATGGCTTTTTTCGGCTGAAATGTCACAATTACCTCAAAGATAAATATTACACTATTTAATCAAAATAAAACTTAAATTACCACTTACAAAAGCATCCAAATTGGGATTGAATATATTGCTCATGAATTTGTAACTCGGTTAGTACTAACAGCACAGAATAAATAATAGTACAAGTACTTACAGGTTATATTTAGTCTTGTTATACTTATTTTTATTATTTTTTACCTTTGTATAGATTATTTTACCGATTGTTTTGTGAATGTGTGAACATTGTAGGCCTTCTAGATGCTAGTTAACATTTGTTAACTTTTTTATATAATCTTTTTCTTTTTTTTTTTTTAGTTTCATACGACTTATTGTCATAATTCGGGCCTACGTTGTCCCCCCATATCTAAGTACTAATGCTGTAACATGGAAATATTGTAAAACCAAACCATTTTTAAAAGAGTAACCATGGAGTTTCTTGCCGGTTCTTCTCCATAGGAAACGACCAACCCGAACCGTGCACATTTTGTCGACGTTTTATAAGTGCCCATGTAGGCCTATGTGAAATAAAAAAAATAAAAAAAAGATCTCTGAGGAATTTACCTTTTTACACGAGTGCCCAAAAAAGGGCAAAAAAGTGTTTTGTATTCAGGGTTCATATATGTTTGTGAGTTTCTTTATTCCACCCTAACTTCTAAACGGCTTAACCAATATTAATGTATGTGGTATCGTTAAAAGCGTTGCGTTATCCCAGGCAACATATGGGCATGGGAAAAAATTAAAAAAAAATGTAATGGGGAAGTCATGGTTCATGAAAAAAACGGAAATAATTTATTCATAATTTATTTACTACGTTTACTATCACCGCCTAGAGCTTGCTTAGTACAAAACAAAATATATAACAGTAGTATTCAATATGCATTCGTTCACTAATAATTATCTTAAAATTAACAAAAGGAATTAAATAAATTTATTTATTTTTGTTTCCCCAGTTAAAAACAAAAAAAAGTTACTATTCAATATCCCATGGAAAAACTTATCAAAAAATTTGTGCATTTACAAAAATATCGTTTTATCATCAAAAGGTATGAAATAAAATTAAAATAATTTAGAAAAAAAGCACGATTGCCTTGTTAAAAAGTCAATGAAAACATTTAAACCAAGCTGAAAACTGAAAACTGAAAACCAATGTTTTCAATCGGGGGACGGTTTCTTGGAACAGTTCTTTACAGGTCCCCCGAATTCGATCCCAGACCCTATTGCATTAAACATAACAGACTATCAAAATATGGGTGTACCCCTCTGCTTTCTCTTCGGGGAATACCGGTGATGTTATAATTATTATGTTGAAATCAAAGCAAAATATTGCTAATATTTTGCCCCATTTTCACTACCCCGCTGATAAAAAGGGTGTTATTACTAAAAAATAAGGTATTATTGTAGCATTAGTGGAGGAAAACTGTGTGGATCGCACATCGTTAAGTGCACAGGAAGACGGCCGGATATCTCTCCTTAAGGAAGTGTTCAGTACAGGAAAACTGCGCGCCGCTGTCACACCGGACCGTAGGAATATTTTTACTGCCATGTCAAAGATGGCAATAAAAATATTCTCACTATGTTAGTTACTAAGAACGTATTTTTAATCATTAAAGTTTTTGAATTACAATAATTGCTCAGTTATATTAAGTATGGTTTACTATTATACCTACTTTCAGATATATACATCCGAAAGAAGGTTTTGAAAATAAACATTTTCAATATAATTATTTTGTATATTCTATTGTCTTCCAACCTTACTTACTTGAAGTCCAAATTGAATTGAGTTCGTAGAATTATAAATTGAGCTTCAGATAAAGTGACATTCTATCAGAGATTACGAAAAAAACTCTATAACTAGAATTGTAAAAATGTACCTTTATGTTACTGATCATACTGTGTATTTTGTTAACGCATGTCAGTTCCATATCTTTTGGACCTTTTCTACAATCATAGTTTTAATACAATATCGCTTACCTTGCCCACATTCAGTCCTTGACTTCAAGTAACTTACAAGATATGCAAGACTCCACACGAGGTCGTTAGAGTTTTGTCTAAATATATTAATTTATCCTAAAATTATTTACCATATTCATTATAATATTAATAAATACAATTTCAATTCAATTCAGTATAGTTTCAAATTAATAGTTCAATCTATACAAATATTATAAAGAGGAAAGATTTTTTTGTTGGTTTGTTTGTTTGTACCGAATAGGCGCCGAAACTACTGGACCGATTTTAAAAATTCTTTCACCTATGGAAAGCTACATTTTATCGAGTAACATAGGCTATAATTTATTTTCGAAAACATTGGGGGTCCTTAAGAAAATTGAAATAATGTAACCCAAAGTATCAATATTTTACCTATAAAATTAATTATTTGGCGTGCGCTGAGAAAACTATGGATGATACTTAAAAATTATGTAGTATATGATTAAAGTACTCATTATTAACTACAAAAAAGTCTGCGAGAGAATATATCTCACTAACATAGTTAAGTCACAATAGCAGTTTTTGTGTTCTAAAATTTAATCAGATCGCCGGTAGAAACAAAAGTTGGTTACATGTTTATTGTAGTATTCATTCTTATTCAAATAAATAGTTTAACAAATTGGTAGATAGGTAGGTAGGGTAGGTGGGTATGTAGGTAGGGTAGGGTAAATAGGGTAGGTAGGTGCAGGGGAGTAGGTTGATAGGTAGGTGGCTAGAAGCATGAAATTTGGCAAAAAGGTTCTTCAAGTGACGTAAGTGAGCAATAAGAAAGTATTTTTGGAAATTCTACGACTTATCCGGTAAAAGGGGGTAGAAAGTTTGTATGAAAAAAAAAATCTTGTAGCTTGGCACAAATAGTAATCTAACTAAATGATAAAGGTTGCCATTTTTCGTTTTTCAAAACTATCCCCCGATTATTTAGGGGGTGTTGAAGTTTGTATGAAAAAATCTGATTTCTTGGGTCAATAAACTTGAAACTTAGCACAAATAGTAACCTAAAACAATATTGAAGGTTGTTATTATTATTTTTTGAAACTACCCCCAAAATATGATTTAGACGATGATAAAGTGTTTTTGAAGAATCTTATTTCTTGGGTTAATAAACTTGACTTATTTATTAATTTATGTAGGTACACACAAAACACTTAAAAGATAAAGTACATAGAAAGTTAGAATACCACAAAAGTGCTGCTTATTTCTAGAGAAATTTCTTCCAGCAGACCTACGACAGGAGAATTAGATAAGAAACATAGACACAGTGTGTATAAGTACAAGGAAAGGTAATAAAACTAAACTTAAACACACATAAAATATAAAATTACAGTAAGTGCCTAAAGATTATTATTATATATAAAAAAACATAACTACTATAAAATAAATAAATACCTATAATATATAAGATCACGGGACAGCAGAAAGAAAGTGTACTTTGACTTGATTTTTAAAAGTAGAGATACGTTTAGCGTCACAGATCTTAGGTGGAAGTGAGTTCCACAATCTTACTGTATGAACAAAAAAGGAGTGGGAATAGAAACGAGTTTTATGGGATGGGAAATTGAGATGGAGTTTAAGGAGGTACCTACACAGAACGTCAGCAGGGCGAGTAAACGAAAAACGGTCGCGCAGGTAGCCAGGGTATGCAGGGTTAAAAAGGATGTTGAACAGACAGGGGACATAATATGCGAGTGTTCCTGCGAAGACGGATAGGGAGCCACTTGAGATCCTTGCAGAACTGAGAGACATGATCGTATTTCCTAAGACCAAAAACAAAACGAATACACAGGTTTTGCAAGCACTCAAGCTTATTTAAGAGCTCTTCATTACTGAGGAGCTCTTAAATAAGCTTGAGCGCTACCATGTGGACGCATCAGATAGGAAGCATTGGTGTAACCTATGATCGGCTGAATTAAGGTTTGGGCTAAATACGTTTTAGTATTAAATGAAAGGAGACTTTGAAGATTTTTTAAAGAGTGGAAGGAAAAATGCACCTTACGACTACCTTCATTTACTTGCGCTCGCCAAATAAGATTGCTGTCAATTAAGACACCGAGATTCTTTGCCGTATCGGTGTAAGGAATGGTCGAGCCGTTAAGGGTTAGTGGCCTCAAGCGCAGTGCGATAACACCGACTGCCTATGATCATGGCCTTGGACTTGGGAGGGTTAATCTGTAAGCCATAAGATTTAGCCCATTCACTGATTCTCTCCAGGTCACGATTCATGTCATTAATCGTTGAGTCCGCGTCTGCAAGCAGGAAGTGTCCATAAAGCTGCAAATCGTCCGCGCAAAGACGATATGAGTCAAACCAGGCGAATGCAGAAGAAGAGAAGTTAATAGATTGCAAGATCCCAAGCAGAATGTCGAAATCCACAGAGTTGAACGCAGAACTGAAGTCAAGTAGGACTAACACGATTGGAGACTTATTGTCCATAGCTATGTGGATGTAATCAGTGACCTTCAGAAGTGCAGTTACAGTACTGTGACCTGCACGAAAGCCAGATTGGAAATTTCAGATAAGTGCTTTAGACGAAAAAAATCTGGAAATTTGACCATGAACGATGTGCTTGAGAACTTAAGATGGGAAAGGTAGTATGGAGATGGGTCGGAAGTGAGATAAAGAAGAAGGATTGGTTATTTTGGGAAGTGGAATTATGTGTGCCTGTTTCTGTTACTTAAATACCAACCTAAACAAACAATAAAGGTTGCCATTATTAGTTTATCGAATCGTCCCCAAAAAGAAGATTTAGGGGGTGTAATTTTTATTTTTGAAGATTCATATTTCTTGAGTTAATAAACTTGAAACTTGGCACAAATACCAACCTAATTAAACAATAAAACAACCTATATTATTTACTCAGGTTGGTATTTCTGCCAACTTTCAAATTATAAGTTTTTCGAAACAAAGCTAAGAATCTTACTGGACCGGGTTTTGTAATTCCTTGGGCATAAAGTAAATAATCAAAATTTTAATAAAACTACCCCTCAGATAGGGTTAACGGTTGTTAATTTTTTTTTGAGTCATTATACTGCGCAATCTGACTAACATAAACGAAAAATTAAAAAGAGAAGAAAAGAGTAAAAAAACATATTTGGGTTGTTCAAAACTCGACCCTCAACGGGGCAAAAAAGGGTAATTAAGTTTTAGAGGAGGATTTTACTTTGTGGCTGTAACCAGGAATTTATTATTCTATGGCAAATAACGAATTGTACCAATCCAATAAACCCTGTATATCTACGACACCCAAGTTTTGATTGATTTATTATTAGCTTATTTTTGGTCGCCTTCATTAACTGCACATAAGAAAATAATTTATAGGATAAACGAAATCACGCGGACGAAGTCGCCGGCGAAGTGCTAGTTTTAAATGTAATTGATGCATATTAAGTCCGATAACTTATTATTCTAATTAAGAGGAGGCATTTACCTCCTCCGGTTCAGTCCACAGCATTAAAAAAAAAAAAAGAAACAAAAAAATATTTGTGACCCGCACAGGAGACACGAGAAATAAGCATACATGTTGGGTTGGGTTGTTTTCTGTCCTTGGCTTTTGACGCCCAGTCTTGCCCTGCTGTTTCTTTAGCTTCATCAAGCCATCTTTACGTAAGCATTAAAGTGCTGACTACGTTTATTAAGAGGATACCACATATAGGCCCGATGCCTGCCTGGGTCGCGGTTAAATTTGAAAAGAGTTACCGCAGCACAAGCAACTGAAGGAACACGGGTGGGTTTTTGTCAGTAAAAACCTGAAACTCAATGCCACTTCAACCAGAGCGGGAAAAGTCATTGGATGATTTCACAAACAAAAAAAAACAAAAAAGGACAACGTCTGTGTGAACGATTATTAATGACCACAGTTGCTAACAGTTTTGCTAACGTGACCCATCTATTTAGGCATCGTGCATTTTCATCAGGATAAAAAGTAACTATAGTCACAAAGTACGTAAGCGTCGGCGCGCCGCAGACGGAGAGTCCACTACGAACAAAGCGTCATTTTGCACACATACATTGATATTGCTATTTTACAGGGAATATTGGCCAATATAGGACCGAGCTCTGTCGCGGCTGTCACGAGTGCTTTGTGCGGGCGTTTATCACGTCATTCATACATAAAGTACTGTAACGAGGTTGCATTGACTGGATTACCTTTATTAATTGTTACAGACCGAATATGCTTTAAATTTATTCTTTTAATTCGTTCTTTCATTCATTTTTAAAGGTCATTAAATTTATCAAGATGACTTGTTAGAAATTCAATATTTAGGAAAATTATTATTTCCTAGATATTTAATTATTTTAAGTCCTTAGACAAAATTCTATGAATTAAAAAGACTATGAAACTTGTCATAATAATATGGTTCAAGTCATCCAGCTCTCAAATATGTTTCCTCTGACTGCACAGCATAATTTTCTTCAGTCGGGTTTTATGTTTTTTTTTCTCTTTTATATTTTTGTCGAGCTTGGTGTTTTTCACATTTTAATGTTTTCAGTGAGATCATTATTACACCATTGTTACATCTTGTTACCATCCAATCTTCGTCGTATATGGAGTCGTGATCTTTAATGGATATATGATTTATGTTTTGACGAATTGTGAATTGATGTATTTATAAGATTTTAAGCTGACATGGTCGCAATCATTAGAATTAATATTTGTTTCGGGATATTTACCATGTATATTTTGTTTTTGGTTGAGAGCTCCATATTTCGGCACCGTTACAAGCGCCATGATCACGAGAACTAAAGTCTTTGCGGGTGGGTGTTATTTACGAGCTGACATATCTGTCTACCCTCTTCCTCACTCGTTTTTCACGCACGATGTCGCTACCACCAGAACTCGTCTCACTAGTTACTCGACACTGTTCAGCACTCGTCTCACTAGTTACACGATATTGTTCACGACAAACGATGCTCACGGCCAGCAAAGTGTACTATTTTGTTGAACTATCTGTCATAATTCATAGGTGCATCGTGGCCTGACCATTTCCACTTTAACAGTGAGTTAAAGCATGCTACGTTGGTCCGTTTCCTTATATCTGAGCTCTTTCATTTATCCATGCGTTTTAGATTTAGAATGCTCCGCACCATTGCTCTCTGGCAAGTTTGAATTTTTCTTTTAATTCTTCCATTATCGATCCATGTTTGGCAGACGTATGATAAGCAGGGCAGTAGACAGGAATCCAAAACAATCTAATTCAAATTGGTGGGTAGGTTTGTCTTTAATAGTTCTTTGTAGCTCCAAAATGTATTCCAAGTCATGGCTACACGTCTGTTTAATTCATCTACATTTCAAGTTTTGACTAAATATAGGTAACCAAATCGCTCATCGCACAATAACCGAGAGTCGAGTGGTTACCCGAACAATTCGTGCTATTTTGGGATAAATCAATTAACATTAATTCTCCCATTCACCTTCTACGAGGCTCTCCTGTTATCATAATCGTCTACAGACAGAAAGATAACATATCCTTATTAGCTGTACTTACAATGTTTCAGATTGCGTAGGTTTAAACAATTTCTTGCAATATCTTCTTTCCCCGGCCCCGACGGAAAAAGAGGGGTACGTGTTATATGTTTGACGTGTGTGTTTGTGTATATGTTTGTAGTATCATAGCTCCTGAAAGGATGAACCGATTTTTATCACGTTTTTTTTTTGTTTGAAAGGTGACTTTATTGACAGTGTTATTAAGGCTAGCTTTTCCCTACGAAGTAGGTATTTATCGCGCCACTGTTACCGCGAAGCGAACGGCGCGCTCGCGTTTGCGTTATTTGACTACCTAACTATTTATGTTTTTGAAAACATAAACGGACGGATTAAAAAGAAACAAAAAAAAAATATTAACGTTTGTTGAATCTAAATCCAAGATGGCACCGATCGAAATTGGCAGAATGTTAGTCATGGGTGTCATTTTTATGGTTTTTGGGGTCG
The DNA here is from genome assembly GCA_964057195.1 of Orthosia cruda. NCBI lineage: Eukaryota > Metazoa > Arthropoda > Insecta > Lepidoptera > Noctuidae > Orthosia > Orthosia cruda. The sequence continues at coordinate 18,471,301 of OZ059844.1, forward strand.
CTGAATGAGAAATTGTGGTCAAAATAAAATTCCAAAATTATGCCGACACGATTTTTGAAACGTTCGTCATGGGTGTAATTTTCATAGTTTTCGTGGTGGGTAGTTGTGAATACGTGGTAAAATTAAAATATAAGATGACGCCAACCGAAATTTCTGAAAGTTTCGTCATGGGTGTCATTTTCAGGGTTTTCCGGGTCGCCAATTGCGAATTTGTGGTCAAAATAAAATTCCAAGATGGCGCCGACCGAAATTTCTGAAATTTTCGTCATGGGTGTTTTTTTCAGGGTTTTTAGGGTCGCTAAATGCGAATTTGTGGTCAAAATAAAATTCCAAGATGGCACCGACCGAAATATTTCAAACTTTCGTCATGGGTGTCATTTTCAGGGTTTTTGGGGTCGCTAAATGCGAATTTGTGGTCAAAATAAATTTCCAAAATGGCGCCGACCAAAATTTTTGAAACTTTGGTCATGAGTGTCAGTTTTAAAGTCAGCTCCATCCAATAATAGAAACTTTTTTTTAAATTAGGTCCATGAAAGTGACACTCATGACGAAAATTTCAAAAATGTTGGTCGGCGTCATCTTGTATTTTCATTTTGACTCCATATTAGCATTTACCGACCCCAAAAACCATGAAAATGACAACCATGACGAAAGTTTCAGAAATTTTGGTCGGCGCCATTTTGTGTTTTTATTTTGACCCCAAATTCGTATCTAGCGACCCCAAAAACCATGAAAGTGACACCCATGACGAAAGTTTTAGAAATTTTGGTCGGCGCCATTTTGTGTTTTCATTTTGACCCCAAAAACCATGAAAGTGACACCCATGACGAAAATTTCAGAAATTTTGGTCGGCGCCATATTGTATTTTCATTTTGACACAATATTAGCATTTATCGACCCCAAAAATCATGAAAGTGTGACACTCATGACGAAAGTTTCAGAATTTTTTTCGGCGCCATCTTGTATTTTCATTTTGACTCCATATTAGCATTTAGCGACTCCAAAAACCATGAAAGTGACACCCATGACGAAAGTTTCAGAAATTTTGATCGGCGTCATCTTGTATTTTCATTTTGACTCCATATTAGCATTTAGCGACTCCAAAAACCATGAAAGTGACACCCATGACGAAAGTTTCAGAAATTTTGATCGGCGTCATCTTGTATTTTCATTTTGACTCCATATTAGCATTTAGCGACCCCAAAAACCATGAAAGTGACACCCATGACGAAAGTTTCAGAAATATTGGTCGGCGGCATCTTGTGTTTTCATTTTGACCCCATATAAGCATTTATCGACCCCAAAAACCATGAAAATGACACCCATGACAATCATATCAAAAATTTCGGTTGGCGCATTTTGAATTTTTATTTTGACTAATATGCCCAATATATTATTTTATTTTGTCTAATAACCCAAAAAAACAAAATAAAATACCCCCATGACGTATATTTCGGTCTTCTTTGAAGTCTGTTAAAAACCTTTCCTGATTCTGTTATACTGTGGTCTCGTAATAAATCGGTCGATAGATTAGCGAGAAGTCCAGCACGAATAAAACTGGCATAGGTCCTGCCTCGTCAAGGCCTCGCGGGCGACTGAAAAGCCGTACGGCGGCCGCTGTGTTATATATAAATTTATTATTAAAACAATTAAACTATTTTATAAATTCTACAATGAGAATAAAGTTATATAAGCTGTTAAGTATTTTAGATATGTTTTTTGGGAGTAAATATTTCATAATCTTCAAGAAAAATAATATAAATCATCAAAAAAACATCGTTTCAGCCTCCTCTTCCGATTTTTTTTGATCGAGTGAAGTTTTTGATATCATGTTTGAGTCTCAGAAATGAAAAGGACATATAGTGAACTACAATATATTTTTTTTTTGCATTTAAAAAATCACTATTTGTTTGTTTAATAATGAATCAAAGAAATGTAAAAGTCGGGCTACCTGCCCTTAAAATCGGTTCAGCCGTTCAAAAGTTATGGGCGTTTTACTGTTTGAATCGGGGTGTTGTCGCAAGATATCGTGTATGAATAGATTGTCGATCAAAGTGTGTCTCCTACTAGATAAATTATGTAGCATGAAATAAATATGTGTCGGGGGTTTATAAAATTTTACTAGTGTTATTCAAAAAATATTTTGATACTGTGATGGAAGTGATTTTAGTACTATTGAAATCGACGACTTCCAAAAGACACTACAAAGTGAAAGATAACTTCTATTTCAGAAGTCGGTGTTCGTGTTTTCGTTTCTTTGTTTTATGACCCCGACTTCCGAAATTGAAGTTATCTTTCACTTTGCAGTGTCTTTTTTGGAATCCGGTTGTATTTTTTGCATTTTTTTTTCTATTTTGCACTTTTTAGTTGTAGTACATAATGGCCAAGTTAAGGTAGGTATAATGTCCAAAGTGTTGCCAGAATAGATTACCCAAATAATATGAAACTTCGACATAACCGGTGGACTGAGAGTGTATCAGGGTATTGAAGAGTCCTGGTGTACTCGTATATCTCCAAAGTTCTTCATAAAATCTTCTTAAATGAGACCAATTCGGGAACATAAAGAGTAAAAAAAAAAAACTTTCCACAATTGATGACCATGGCCATGGACCACTTCCCTGATGGTGGAAGTCGGAATCGGTCCAGACGTCATTGAGTAATCGGGGAACATACATAAAAAAAGATTCCGATGAATTGAGAACCTCCTCCTTTTTTTTTAATCGGTTAAGAGTTCTATTGTAAATTAATTAAAAAATTAAATTTTCTTTATTAGCAGGTTATATATATGTATATGTGATAGTAGACTTATTTACAATGGATACTTATTTATTACTAGCACTCCGCCCGCGACTTCGTTCGGGTGATTTCGTTTATCCTATAAATTATTTTCTTATGTGCAGTTAATGAAGGCGACCAAATATAAGCTAATAATAAATCAATCAAAAATTGGGTGTCGTAGATATACAGGGTTTATTGGATTGGTACAATTCGTTATTTGACATAGAATAATAAATTTCTGGTTAGAGCCACAATGTAAATACCTCCTCTACAACATAATTACCCTTTTGTGCCCCGTTGAGGGTCGAGTTTTGAACAACCCAAATATGTTATTTACTCTTTTCTTCTCTTTTTTAATTTTTCATTTACGTTAGTCAGATTGCGCAGTATGATGCCTCAAAAAAAAATTAACAACCGTTAACCCTATCTGAGGGGTAGTTTTATTAATATTTTGATTATTTACTTTATTCCCAAGGAATTACAAAACCCGGTCCAGTAAGATTCTTAGCTTAGGGTTAGTTTCGAAAAACTTATAATTTGAAAGTTGGCAGAAATACCAACCTGAGTAAACAATAAAGGTTGTCTTATTGTTTGATTAGGTTGGTATTTGTGCCAAGTTTCAAGTTTATTAACCCAAGAAATATGAATCTTCAAAAATAAAAATTACACCCCTAAATCATCTTTTGGGGGATGATTCGATAAACTAATAATGGCAACCTTTATTGTTTGTTTAGGTTGGTATTTAAGTAACAGAAACAGGCACACATAATTCCACTTCCCAAAATAACCAATCCTTCTTCTTTATCTCACTTCCGACCCATCTCCATACTACCTTTCCCATCTTAAGTTCTCAAGCAATCGTTCATGGTCAAATTTCCAGATTTTTTTCGTCTATAGCACTTATCTGAACTTTCCAATCTGGCTTTCGTGCGGGTCACAGTACTGTAACTGCACTTCTGAAGGTCACTGATTACATCCACATAGCTATGGACAATAAGTCTCCAATCGTGTTAGTCCTACTTGACTTCAGTTCTGCGTTCAACTCTGTGGATTTCGACATTCTGCTTGGGATCTTGCAATCTATTAACTTCCATTCTTCTGCATTCGCCTGGTTTGACTCATATCTTCGGGATCGCTCTCAGTGAGTCCGCTTTGAAGAGATCTTCTCTGATTAGTGTGATCTCACTACTGGTGTTCCTCAGGGTGGTTTTCTCTCTCCTCTTCTTTTCTCTATCTTCATAAACACTGTTTCCAAGGTTATCACCTCCAACTTTCATCTTTGCGCGGACGATTTGCAGCTTTATGGACACTTCCTGCTTGCAGACGCGGACTCAACGATTAATGACATGAATCGTGACCTGGAGAGAATCAGTGAATGGGCTAAATCTTATGGCTTACAGATTAACCCTCCCAAGTCCAAGGCCATGATCATAGGCAGTCGGTGTTATCGCACTGCGCTTGAGGCCACTAACCCTTAACGGCTCGACCATTCCTTACACCGATACGGCAAAGAATCTCGGTGTCTTAATTGACAGCAATCTTATTTGGCGAGCGCAAGTAAATGAAGGTAGTCGTAAGGTGTATTTTTCCTTCCACTCTTTAAAAAATCTTCAAAGTCTCCTTTCAATTAATACTAAAATGTATTTAGCCCAAACCTTAATTCAGCCGATCATAGGGTACACCGATGCCTCCTATCTGATGCATCCACATGGTAGCGCTCAAGCTTATTTAAGAGCTCCTCAGTAATGAAGAGCTCTTAAATAAGCTTGAGTGCTTGCAAAACCTGTGTATTCGTTTTGTTTTTGGTCTTAGGAAATACGATCATGTCTCTCAGTTCTGCAAGGATCTCAAATGGCTCCCTATCCGTCTTCGCAGGAACACTCGCATATTATGTCCCTTGTCCGTTCAACATCCTTTTTAACCCCGCATACCCTGTCTACCTGCGCGACCGTTTTTCGTTTACTCGCCCTGCTGACGTTCTGTGTGGATCCCTCCTTAAACTCCATCTCAATTTCCCATCCCATAAAACTCGTTTCTATTCCCACTCCTTTTTTGTTCATACAGTACGACTGTGGAACTCACTTCCACCTAAGATCTGTGACGCTAAACGTATCTCTATTTTTAAAAAGCAAGTCAAAGAACACTTTCTTTCTGCTGTCCCGTGATCTTATATATTATAGGTATTAATTTATTTTATGGTAGTTATGTTTTTTATATATAATAATAATCTTTAGGCACTTATTGTAATTTTATATATTATGTGTGTTTAAGTTTAGTTGTATTACCTTTCCTTGTACTTATACACACTGTGTCTATGTTTCTTATCTAATTCTCCTGTCGTAGGTCTGCTGGAAGAAATTTCTCTAGAAATAAGCAGCACTTTTGTGGTATTCTAACTTTCTATGTACTTTATCTTTTAAGTGTTTTTTGTGTACCTACATAAATAAATAAATAAGTCAAGTTTATTAACCCAAGAAATAAGATTCTTCAAAAACACTTTATCATCGCCTAAATCATATTTTTGGGGTAGTTTCAAAAAATAATAATAACAACCTTTAATATTGTTTTAGGTTACTATTTGTGCCAAGTTTCAAGTTTATTGACCCAAGAAATCAGATTTTTTCATACAAACTTCAACATCCCCTAAATCATCGGGGGATAGTTTTGAAAAACGAAAAATGGCAAACATTATCATTTACTTAGATTACTATTTGTGCCAAGCTTCAAGAATTTTGGCCGACGGAATTAGATTTTTCATACAAACTTTCTACCCTCTTTTACCGGGTAAGGGGTAGAATTTACAAAAATACTTTCTTAGTGCTCACTTACGTCACTTGAGGAACCTTTTTGCCATATTTCATGCTTCTAGCCACCTACCTATCAACCTACTCACCTGCACCTACCTACCCTATTTACCCTACCCTACCTACATACCCACCTACTCTACCTACCTATCTACCAATTTGTTAAACTATTTATTTGAATAAGAATGAATACTACAATAAACATGTAACCAACTTTTGTTTCTACCGGCGATCTGATTAAATTTTAGAACACAAAAACTGCTATTGTGACTTAACTATGTTAGTGAGATACATTCTCTCGCAGACTTTTTTGTGGTTAATAATGAGTACTTTAATCATGTACTACATATTTTTTAAGTATCATCCATAGTTTTCTCAGCGCAAGCCAAATAATGAATTTTATTGGTAAAATATTGATACTTTGGGTTACATTATTGCCATTTTCTTAAAATCTCTTTTCCCCAATGTTTTCGAAAATAAATTATAGCCTATGTTACTCGGTAAAATGTAGCTTTCCATAGGTGAAATAATTTTTTAAATCGGTCCAGTAGTTTCGGCGCCTATTCGATACAAACAAACAAAAAAAATCTTTCCTCTTTATAATATTGGTATAGATGAAAATCTGTCTTTCTTAAGGCTTAAGCAGATTGGCACCAGGAGACAATGTGACAACAATATCACGGCCATATTTACATAGAAATTGTTCTACGGTTATTTATTTATTTATACAAATATTATAATGAGGTAAAGTAGTATAGGTTGTAGGAGGTAATCTCTGGATATACCGATTTATATTTATATGATTTATATGAAATTTGACATGGAGATAGTTTGAGACCCTGGAAGGCGATTTTTTGACACAAGATTGTTTGTATCGCCTTGGGATGATAAAACACTTTTTACGCGGGAGAAACCGGGACAGAAGCTAGTATATTATGTTCGTTATTGTACACCACAGAAATTTATGTAGAGGACAAACATTTTTAAAAGCAAGTGTACAAAGGGCGGTCTTAAATCGCTCAGGGCAATCTCTTACAGAGAACCTTTGGATTGACTGAACAGTTAATGTATCCGTAGACCAATTTCTGTGGAAAGGGTGGTCGCATCGGCGCATCGCGTCTGTCTGTGGAAGCCTTTATGCTGAACTTTACCAAAACAATGCATTAACAGCCTGTTTTGGTACCCCCGAATGATACTGCCAAAACAAACACCACAATAAATTGGATTAATCTAAGCAAGCAGGAGACAATTAACAGTTTCATTAATAAGAGCGGAACCAGTAAAAGGTTTATAGTTATTGCTGCGTGTATGCGGCGGAGTTCATGTGGCAGTAAACTTGTCGTGAATTGACGTGTTACGTGACAAGGCTCGTGGGACATGTTGGCGTTGTCTCTGGAATGACAACGTAGCTGCCATGGGTACTATAGGATTCAGGCGTTCCTAAGGTAACCGAGGTTTTTATTCAGGAAAATGCATATTGATAAATCAATATATGTAATACATCTGTAGAGAAGTTATTTTTGTACATAGAAAATATCTCCAAAAAAATAAATTGCCAGGATGTTAAAGGATAACCAACAGTACCCATTGCCAGCATGTTTGTCTGTTTAGTTGTGCACGCGTCACGTATGTACGAAACCAATGTAGATAGCTTTTATACATAAAAATTGTGCGTAACTTGCAGTATTACTTAGTTTTTGTTTCATCGCAATCGGTTTACTCTATATACAGTTAGATGAATTTAAGGTGTTCAAGAAGAAAAAAGATTGGTAGGTAGGGTAGGTTAGGTAGGTAGCAAGGTAAGTAGGGTAGGCTGTTGACGGGAGCGAAGTCGTGGGCACAGCTGGTCCATACTAAAATTATTAATGCGAAAGTAACTCTGTCTGTCTGTTAGCTTAGAACAGATTTTTACACGGGTAGACCATGTCGTGGATTAGGACATAGGGTCTTTTTTATCCCGGGATTGAGTTCCCTTGACATTATTTTTAGGGTTCCGTAACCAAAGGGTAAAAACGGGATACAATTAATAAGACTCCACTATCCGTCTGTCTGTCACCAGGCTGTATCTCATGAACCGTGATAGCTAGACAGTTGAAATTTTCACAGATTATGTATTTCTATTGTCGCTATAACAACACATACTAAAAATAGCTGATCCAAACTGGAGACAAGTAGCTGAAGACAGAGTCAAGTAGGCATCACTGGAGGAGGCCTGCACCCATTCTGGGGTTCCGGTAGATTAAATAAAAATTAAGTAACTATACGTAAACACTATGATATAATACATAGGCAACACATAAAGTTATATTAAATAGGAGAAAAATAAATAACATAGAATAAACTAAATATAAATTTACTGGAAATAAAAAGGCATTTTTATTTATTTTATTTTTATTTATGCGTATAGAGGTAAGTGTTTCTTATTAACATACGTAATGCTTCCATTAAGACATAACTAAAAATTTAAGCTACGAAATCCAATAATTTATTTTAAGTCTATATGTTTTTATTAGTATTACTAGATCCTGCCAGCGGCTTCGCCCGCGTGAATGTCGAAAATTATCCCAAGAGAACATAATATTCCCGGGATAAAATTATCCTGTGTGCTATTCCAGACTATAATCTATCTCTGTGCCAAATTTTATGTAGAGCCGTTCTGGCGCGTTTGAGTAAAATTAAATTAAAAATTAAAATGTTTATTTCAATCACAAAGGGCATTCCGATACATATTTTTGGAGATCACCTTTTAAGCAAGGAATTGCTTGTATTAGGAGACTCCGCACTTCCACTTATCATTACTTTATGCAATTGAAATGTAGACAATGTAAACATGCAAGACTAAAAATAAAAGTAAAAAAAATAAAAGGGTAACTTAAAATTATACAAAGAGTTCTTCAAATGAATGAGCGTTAAAAAAGGCCAGATCGCGTATGAAAGTGTGGTATGTGTGTCACAAGTGATTGTGTGAGTAAGTGCGTGAGTATGGGTGTGAGTGTGAATAGTGAGGTTGTGTGGTGTGCGAGTTATTATATGCAAAGTTTTGTTCACCTGTCCTAATGTATATCCTGTCCTTATAAATACGAAAGTGTGTCGGTATGTTTTTTTTTTTTTTTTTTTTTTAATTATTAGTTACGCTTACACGCCTAGACGGCTGAACAAATCCGAATGAGATGTGGGACTTTAGTAGATCATATCCTGGGTTAGGACACAGGATCCTTCCGACCCGACACACCCATGGGATCGAGACCTGGTTATGCGGGTGAAACCGAAATGTCATGCCAGTATAGCCATGTGTAAGCGTAAGTATAAATGTCCAAATGTAGGTTGTCGGATTGCCGGATTAGCCCTGCGACAATGTCTTGGGATCGAAAAAAGCCAATGAAGACTTCTTTCACTAACTATGCTCACAACAACCTAAATGTAACTAATTTGGTCATTGCAAAGTAGATACAATAGATTCTACATCGTTGTAGGTTTTAGCTTTAAGCCAATCGGTAACAACTTTTTTACAGTCGCGGAGCTTCATGGAATAAATACGTAATTCTTTATTCAGCAAGTTGTATAGGTAAGAAGATTGCCTTGAGTATTGTCTTCTAGCGAAAGCAGATCTAGCTTTGACAGGTGGAGCGACTAAATAGCTCCTTCTGCTTTTAGGCTTAGAGGGATCATACGGGAGGGAGGTGTGTTTTCTTAATATAAGTTGGAGCAAATAAAGCTTTCTTACAGACAAGAGATCAGAAAACTGGTAGAGGCTTTGGGTTGGGTATCTATAGGGTTTAAAGAACATGACCTTGAGTAAGGTTCTCTGCGCCCTCTCAAGTTCTAAAAACTTCATTTTTGTTGTCCCTCCCCAGCAAGACAGACAGTACATGAGGATCGATTGGGCCAGTGATTTGTATACCTGCTTCAGAAGTTGCTTTGAAGCCGCATGTCGCAGTGTTTTAAAAGTCCATACCAGCTTCCTAACCCTCGTCATAATAAGTTCGGTATGCATGTGCCAGGACAGGCGCTGGTCAATCATAACACCCAGATATTTAGTGTGTTGTAACCTGTCAATTTTTAGACAAGAGCAGTCGGGGGTTAGGGGGATAGGACAGTTGTGGATTTTTATTTGGAAATCTTGAGACGGTTGCGTGCTAATATACTTTGTAAAGCAGATGTAGTTGGATTTGGAGGCATTCAGTGTGAGGAGACTATGATTTAGCCAAGCTGCTATCTTCGCAAGGCCATCCTCGGCCAACCTTCTAACGTCAGTCCAAGTCTTAGCTGTGAAGACAATGGCAGTATCGTCAGCGTATGAGAATATGAGCCCGCTATCAATCCTCATGTTGCAGAGGTTATTGATGTAGATAAGAAATAAGGTCGGCCCGAGGACACTGCCCTGGCCGACTCCGAAAGTTACAGTTGACTCGGAACTGGTGTACTTCCCAATTTTAACCGTTTGTTTGCGATTTTTGAGATAGCATTTAAAAAGTTCAAGAGCGGGTCCCCTTATACCGATGCGTTCTAGCCTATGTAAAAGTAAGGGGACAGACACTGTGTCAAAGGCCTTTTTGAGGTCCAGAAAAACAGCTAGACACTTAGCTCCACCATCCACTCCGTCCACTAAAGCAGAGGTAAGTGACAGAACTGCATCCTCAGTAGACTTTCCCTGTCTAAACCCAAACTGAGAAGGCGACAGTATTTTATATTTAGAGAGGAATTTAATTAGACGTGAATTTATAAGTCTCTCAAGGATTTTTGAAATGGACGGTAGGACTGAAATTGGCCTATAGTTAGACGGGTCAGTCCTGTCCCCAGACTTGTACACAGGCGTTATAAGGGCTACTTTCAAAGCATCCGGGAAAATTCCCTGCTCGAAGCATAGGTTAATTAAGTGGGTTATGATTGGTACAATTTGTTCGTGTGCAGATTTTAGGAAGTTGACTTGAATTTTATCCCAACCGGGAGCGCTATCCGATTTCAAGCTCATTAAAGTGGCTCGAACTTCGTCGGGGTCTGTGTCGAGAAGAACAAGAGATGAGGCCAAAGGACTGTCAGTCGAGAATGAGTCAGGATTGATATTTCTCCCTGCTGAGGACTGAGAAGTTGTGATGTTTTCAGCAAGAATTTTGCCTATGCTACAGAAGTAATCATTAACCTTGTCAACAGAGTTTTGTGGGGTAGTGAGTAGCTCTAGTAGTTCCAAATTATTTGTTTTTTTGGGTTTGCGCTGTGTGATGTTGTTTATGATATCCCATGTTTTTTTAGGATTCCTGTTCGCTTTAGAAAGTTGATCTCTGTCATGCTTACTTTTTTGTTTTCTAATAATGGCATAACAGTAATTACGATACCTTTTGTAAGTGATTTTTAGAACCTCGTTGTATGGGTCAAGTCTAAGTCTCTTTTGCATACGATTTCTATTCAAGATACAGCGCAATATGCCAATTGTCATCCACGGTTTTAGGATTCTATTTTTCAAAGGAATATTCAGAGTAATTGTACTTAGTGTGACACAATTTTGTAATATTTCGATTAGGTTATTAGTAAGCGTGTTAGGGTTATCTAGTTTTAATAGGTCTGATAGGTGACTGGCTTTGAGTAGCTCAAGCCCCTTTTCCAAATTAAAAACCGTTTTGGTTTTTGAGCATCTTATTAAGTTAGTATGGTTTGAGATTTTTAAGAAAGTCATGAAATGGTCAGTAATAGTCGTGTGAATAATTGCGATAGTTGCAGTTTGGCTGCTAGGTTTCAGTTTTATTATGAAATGGTCAAGGCAGGTTTTGTCTCTCGTGGGGAGCGAGTGACCAGGGAGTAGACCATGCATTGCCAACATATTAAGATAGTTAAGTCTGTTTGTACGTTCGTGTGACTGCTCATTTTGATTGTGTATCAGATTAATATTTATGTCTCCAGTGATTATTATGGTTTTAGTTGATGCAATGGTAGTTAGGTGATTGTTCAAAGAGTGAATAAATTGGTCTGCGTTCGTAGTTGAGGGGGACCGATAAATCGCAATAACTATAAGGTCAGACGTAATATGAATCTCTAAGCAAGACGCGTGAGCTAACTTTACTTCTCTTGTGTTGTTTTTATTTGTACTTTTAATATAGGCGACCACTCCGTCAGCCTTATTCAGATGGTTTGTAGTTTGGTACGAGTTATAGTTTTTTAATTGAGGTATTGGCTTGTTGAAATTCAACCTACATTCGGTTAAGATTATCAGATCGATATCTGTTTTAAGATTGAGTAAGTTTAATTGAAGATCATCAAAATTGGAGTAGACAGATCTAATATTCTGCGAAACAATGGTAAAGTCGGAAAAGTTAGGCGCTATGTGCTTAGTAAAGTCAGCAATTTCACAGTCAAACACTTTAGCTATTTTGGAATTATCGATGTCATTTAAAGTGAGTAGAGTATTATTCATTTAGATAAGTTTTATAAATGCAGGATAACGTATATATATTCATATTATTATTTCTAATGTGGGTGAGGGTGGATGTATGTGTCTGTATGTGTATAGAGGTATAAGTGGTTTGAAAGTTTGTGAATTTGGTACGCGGGTTGAATGTAGGTTTGAGTGATGTAGAATATGTGGTATGGCGCGATTGGTAAGCAAAATATAACTTATTATTTAATTTAATTCTAATTAATTTAATGAGTTTAAAATACTGATAAAAGTTCAAATATGTGAAACATAATAAGAAAATCAAATCATTACAATAGGTTGCTTGTAAGATGAAGATTAGTCATTTAAGCTGTAAAAGATTATGTACCTGTGACTCACAATTTATAACAATAGTGGGAGAATCATCATCCTTCTTAATATGCACTTTCCCGTAGGCTGTCCAGCAGTATTTATATTCCTTGGATTTTGCCAGGTCACGTGCAAGAAAGTGTAATCGAGCGCCTTTTGCAGTTAACTGTTCCGAGACATATGTTGGTGTATTCTCATCTGTTTTAAATCCGAGATGCTTCGCACATAATTTCCCATTATGTTTTCTATTAAAGGCTTTAGTCGACTTCAAGAAGTTTGATTTAAGAATAGTCGACTTTAGCTCAACTATAATAGGGCTATTCTTTGTGTTAGTTCGTTTGTTTTTGACTCGATAAATGTCATTAATATCCGGTTTTGTGATATTACAACCTACTTCGTTGGATAAACATATTGCCATTTTTATTAGGTCTTCTTTGGATTCTTTAGCTATTTTTGGCACATTTTTTATCTCTAAATTCGCCTTTCTGCTGGATCTTTGCAGGTCTTCTATTTTGTCCTCTAATATTACGATATAGTTTCTATCCTTCTTTGATTGATCCTCGAGATGTTCAATTTTGGACTTTAGTTCTTCATTTTGTGCCGTGAGAAAGGCCATGGAGGATTCTATGTTGCTATTTGTGGATTTGATTTCCATTAAAGTCGGGTAGATCTTCTTAATCTCTTCTTGTTGTGGTGACATTAAAGATGATATAAGTGTTTTGACTTCCTCTTTGAAAGCACGGAAATCAGAATCGTAGTCATAATGATCCTCTCGCGATCTCTTGTAACGTCGAGATACGAAGTTAGGAGGGGTTTTTTGTTCAAGTTGAACGGAAATGTTCGATTCAGATAGGGATTTGCCACTCATTTCCTCCATTTCGAGTACCAGGGTATAATAAATCAGTGAGGATACGCTACAGTTTGTACTTGCTTATCTTGTTGGCTGGCTCAGCTGTTTGTAGTACAACGAACTGCACAACTTTGATTGAGTAAAGTCAGCTCATGTACCAGGAGAAGATAAAAACAAGGCGGTCCTGCGCGGGCTGACGTGCGCAGAGATAAGGTATTGTAGCAGTGTGATGTGCAGATATGCTAACGTACACAGCGGTTGTACACTCCACACAGCAGACTGTCCTTGGCGGTCCAATGATGTGCAGGTAGGCAGAGCTTTGCGCTTCCTAGGGGCGTTGCCGTGCGCGTGGGCAGGTAAACAAATAATTCGTACCTTTAGAGTGGCCGATTTACTTCGTTGTACTAGGGTACTAGGAGTAGCGAAGAGGTCGGTGAATGTTATAACTAGTAGGTCGGACTGTGGTTCTTCCGGTTTATGCACTCCTATTTTTATGCGCGACTTAACTTAGTTGAATTTTGAATATATTATTTAATTAATAAAGAAATACGGGTTTTGTACACGTCTACACCAGTTGGCGGTCCAGAGGGAAGGGGAACGGTAACAAACATACATCCACACTTCCACACACAAATCCATCCAAACTTTCACATTAATAATATTATATATAATAAGATACATACTTAAATATTTCTTAGATTTAAACTGCTACTGGCCAGTAACACTTTGACCCATCCGGAAATCGACCTCATTGCACAGCATTAGCACTTGCACTATTAAACCAAAGGGGAAGATTATATGCGTATAGTTATTTAGATATTATATGGGAAGCCTTCTTTAAGTTAGGTAAAGGAAGGAAGAAAGAAAGTAAGAAAAAAATATTTATTTGTGATTCGCACAGGAGACACGAGAAAATAAGAAAAAATTAAACAAAAATAAAACTCCGTGCGAGACCAAACAGGTTCCAAACACAGCATGTGCAGCGATACCCAAAAAGGAAATAACCCTGCGCTGATATTTTGATTAACTAGCCAATCTATTACAAAAGTTGCATGCCAATGCAATATAATGTACTTATGTGACTTAATTACGTACTGTTTGCATGCAGCCACTAAAACAAAACAAACACACCTTTACAATTAGTCACTTTGAAGCCACAATTTCAACAATTCTTCCAGAGAATTCGTAACGAGAACATTCTGTATATAATCTCCAACACAAATCTCAAAGGACGGCAACTGAACGCTCTGTTTTTGTAGTCACTTTGGTTACTTTGAACTGACGTGAGGAAAACCTGAATTTTGTGGCACAGTAAACCCATTTTAATCTGTGAAGGACTGTTCTTCAGGTCCCACACGACGAAATATCCTGCATGAAGTGAAAATCTGGGAACCATACATAGCTGTATGATTTAAACCTCCCGGGGCTGCTATTTGGGCATCATACTTGGAAATATTTGACATTTTAACATTAGCTATTAACGATAGACATGCTCGACTCGCCATTCACAACAGCGTGCTGTTGCCTACACTTATGTATGGAAGTGAAGGATGGGTATGGCAAAAAAAGACATGAAAGTAGGATTAATGCAGTAGAAATGTGCTCCTTGAGAAATGAGGTGATAATACAACATTGTGGTTTAAAAGAAGATATAGTGACTAAAATTTAAAAGAGTATGTTAAGATGGTTTGGCCATGTTGAGAGGATGAATGAAAGGCGACTAACGAAAAGTATTTACAAGGCAGACTTGAATGAAAACGGCGTGTGTGTATGACTAGATGTATGAATGTGAGTGAAGAAAAATAAGTATGTAAGGATAGTAGCAGGTGGCGTTCTGTAGTTTCTGCCTACCCCCATGGGAAAAAGGCGTGAGTTTATGGATGTATGTTTGTATGTATTGACTTGCTCTGTATAGCTATGTAGTTTCTGCCTACCCCCATGGGAAAAAGGCGTGAGTTTATGGATGTATGTTTGTATGTATAGACTTGCTCTGTATAGTTAATAGCTAGTCTATAGGCCAGTTCAAGTTCAAAGTGTCCCTTCCAAATCTAGGGTTGTACTAAAATATACCTATTTCAATACATCCGGTATTTCCTGGCCATTCAGATCGTACTGGCTTATGTTTTCACCGCAAGAACTATTCTCGTAAAGCTCTCATCGATACGAGAAATCCTTCACATGTTTGTCTTTTAGAGCTATAGTTATCGCATTTCAGCATGGCAATAACGGTCATTGACCTAAGTTTGTTGACAAACTAAGTAACTACAAAGATCATGATGGGTTAAAAAGGAAACTAAGTAATAAACATAAGTTCAAAAACTAAAACCAGACTACTGAAAAATCACGCACTAAAAAGTATGAAACCAAAAAATATTCTTATCTGAAATTGTTATGTACAAACTATTCCGTAGAGGATTAAAAACAATACATCGTAACAAAACAATACATTCTGCAGTGGAATGGCCGATTTTTTTTTTCTTTTTCTTGACTTCGTGCTCCCTAGAGAGAGCCATATTCAATTTAATGTGACGTCACTTAGCCTATAACCAACGGACAACTAAGACGCTTCCAACGACAATTACGACTCATTTGTCTAATTATGATTGCTAGTTTAGAAGTTATGAGGGAACAGATTAACATACATACATACAAACATACGTTTTGTTTCACCATAGTCGGGTAAAAAGAGGCCATGCTGCCTATACTCCCATCCAAATCCGTTTAGCCGTTGAGGTGTGCGCAATTAATTATTAACAAATATACCAACATACAGATTTTCGCATATTCTAGCTTTCTTGATTTCTAAAACGGAAATAAAGTCCTTAGCCTCTTGAGTCTAAATCTATCGTGATCTTCAATATGTTTTACTGATGAAAACGATACATATGTAATTTATTGTACAGGTTTCCTAAAAAAAGATATTAAAGAAAGGTCACTGACCGCTACTGCCACACGAAAACGCACCAACTATACAAATCTTCGCCAAAGACAAGCAACAAATGCTTTCAGACACACACAATAAGTCCAGTCTCTACTCTCTAGGACCGGTATAAATCTGTGCGAATTCGCCACAAATCGTATCGGATACCAACGGACGTCGGTACAAGAGAACGGCTAGTGAATCGCTTCCTACGAGTTGTTGGGTCACATCTTGCGAGATGACTAATGGATTGTTTGAAACTGTTTTTATTTTAAAGTTAGTTGAAAGTGGGTTATGGATATTATTTAGTACTTCTTTGTTTTGCTCGCTCGCAGTTTGTGGCTACATAATAACGGAAGCACGAACTTCAAGGCTTAATAACGCTTGCCGAGGTTGGACCGTAGATGGATGACCATACATTTCATACAAAGACTCCTCTTTGTATGAAATGCCTCCTCTTTGGATGGTCGTGGCTCGGTAACACGTTGGTCTCGTCTGTCATTTGGTAGTCACACAGTCATAAATTGTCAGAAGTAGGGTATCGTATTACTCAGTTACTGGTTAATAGAGGTCAGATCGGTCAATGTAAGAAACTGGCATCCAGGCGATCCGCCTAGACTGGACTGGAAGCCGACCCCAACTTAGTTGGGAAAAAAGCTAGGCAGATTTAATAATTAAATTGAAATAAAAATTGTTTGACTAACAATAATGCTTTACGAGAAGAAACTTTTTTTTTATAGTCTATAGGGTTGCGCTTGATCACTATCTTACATGATGGTAAGCGATGATGAGGTCGACGGTGAAGCACGCTTGCCTAGAAAAAATCTATTCACTCTTGACTTAAAGGCTCCTAGATTGTAGCGCTGTGTGTGTAACTGTTGCGCACTAAGAAGAAACAAATGCGAAACGAGGGGTCTTGTTTTCATGTTAGGCAATTAAGCTAAATGGCATCGTCTTATCGGTGACAGCAAACGATCCCAATTCAGGTCCGTAAATATCTAAGATCCCATTTACGGCACCTATGGAAAGATACAGACCTCCTTATATAGACCCCATCACGGAACATCATAAAGTAGCCCTTATATTTATTAAGCCATGAAAATCGCCTTCATAGATAACGGTCTTCATTGAATTTTATTGTCATTTGATTTTATTTTATTTGTATTGATTTTGAAGTTTTATTATTATTTGTTAGACATGTTAATTTAAAATTCTATTCTATATAATATCTTCTTGATGTATAAAATCTTTTTATTTTTGACATTTTAATTTTTATTTACATATTTTTTATTAATTATGGCATTAAATTTAGTCAATTGACTATCAATATCAAGTGAAAATATTTTGTAAATGTTTATGTGTACCTTTTACTAACACTAGTTATATAAGTAATTGTTACTAACAAAAATTGGACTGTAAATTTAAATTATAAATACACTCGTAACATTATGATAATAATGATAACTTTTTAGAATGCAATAAAAAATAAAAGTCCATAATTTATTTGTTGCTGTCGCTCAAGGAGCTCGCGGCTAAATAATAACAGCAACACGGGTCGATCGTCGAGGTTAAGCAACACTTGCCAAGGTTGGCCGTAGGTGAAGAAGAAAAATCTTGACAATCGTTACGGGTAGTCAGAAGCCAGGGAAGCAGAGACGGACTTGCCAAGGAGTATTGCATTACCCAGTTACGAGGTTGTGGAGGTAAATACGCAGTCAGCTCAGCTTCGCCTTATATAACATTGTCTGGGATAAATAACTCCCTACTGTTTGTCCATTAAGTTCAATATGTGTTAATAGTGTAGTAGTTAGTACTCATCAGAATTTGGATTTGGCGGGAACCTGTCTGTGGTGTCATGGTATTATGGCGATCAAAACCTATGCCTAACTATTGCAATCCGCTATTAAGGTAGCGACTTATACGACACCGCTCCCACTTGGCAAAATATTGGTCTTGAAATGTGAGCTTCAGGGCGTCTTCTGAAGACATACTTTCCATTGAAAACACAAATTAGCAGACAGCTCGCTGTAAGCGAGCTTACCGCCATCGTACTACTCAGCAGCTGACGTTTCGCTTACCGTATGCTTACCACGCCAGTGGCAGATAGTCAAGTATAACAAGAGACATCTAAAAACGTTACATTTTCATGAGAAAACTTACATTATATATTATATTATTTGTTAAATACTCGTGAGTGTGAGTGAATATGAAATAAGTCAATTTAGGTTTCACAAAATCAGATGCAACAACACGACGAACGAAAAGTTTCTTAGATGTATTCCTTTTCACGATAACTTTTTGTTTATATTGCAATATTTTATATTAATTCCTAAAAGCAACTTAAAAGTTACATTATGAGTCGTGTTATATGGAGGTTACATAAGAAGGTCAAAAGTAACGTAAAATGTAAAAAAAGTTACATTCTGGCAACGCTGTACCAAGCGCTTCAAGCGGGCGGCCCGCGCCTGTACGCACGCAGACTGCCCGCTTGAAAGCACGTTGCTAGCTTCTCGAAAAAGATTAGGCAAAAGCGGTCGGCGCGGGAACAGCTAGTTGATTGCTAGCTGCCAGCGCTTGGACAGCGGGCAGTCATCTCCGTTTAAGGCGGTGTTGTGCGAGATCAGTGTTGGAGCGGAGTCGTGTAAGTAAGCAAAGAAACGAGTGAGTCGCTGACCTGCAAAGAAGAGCAAAATCTGTATAGCTTTTATCCATAACATAACATCGCGACTATATTCCCTGAAGGGTTGGGTAGAGGTGCACATTAGCGATGGGCAATCGCCCATCGCCCGTTGCAAAAAAAAAAACAATCGACTGATTCGAAAATTGATTTATTGCTCATTCGATTGTCGATTTAGTAGTTGCTCACATTTATTATTCGAATAACAATCGACAAACTACTAACGCGGGTTGAACTGCGTAAGGCCGCGCGGGGCGGGGTTGCGTCAATTGCGTTTATAAGTATTAGTACTTATTACTACTTATTAGTTAGTCTTGTGGAAATCCAATTTTAATAAATAAAACTTTTTCACCAAATTTTTATTTTAGTCTACCCATCTATTCGCAATTTCGTAATAGATGTTCCCGCAACTGATGGAGAATTGGAGATTACTAGATAGATTGTATAATATATTAGCTACAATCGCTTATTTCGACTTTTATCGACTAAACTGAACATTCGACTAATTCGATTACTTTTAGTAGTAATCGTCCATCACTAGTGCACATATAGTTCACCCACATTTTGCAAGGTATGTTTAAAGTATTAAACAAAACTGGTGAAATGTGGGTGTACTCACTCATGTGGGCGTACCACAACTTCACTTTTGTAATACACCCAGCATATAAATGCATCTTCACTCGGTGACTGCTCAAGCTACTAAATAAGACAGAAGGCCTGTGTTCCAGCAATGCAAACTGGCTGAATGTAATACTTTTAGAAACATTGACACGCTAAAACTTAATTACTGACAACCAACAGTAAAATACATCAACCAAAAACCAGACAGTACTAAAACATCTAAAAGAATACAGAAATAAAAGATCCAATTGTTTCAAATTACACGTAAACTTGGACAGTTAAAATAAAATACGGAACAAACATCCCGACCATCAATTTCTTTGTTAATTGAACAGTTAGGTGCGATTCCCCCATTTTCCCCTTTCCCTCTGACCCGTTTCTCCCAACTCTTTCCAATAAAAATAGAAAACTATGTACCTTTTATATGTTCCTGATATCTTACACAGGTGGTAAACGTTTAATTTCGTTCTGGTGTCGAGGTGCTAGGAAATTACAGTTTAAACTTCCTTGTTGATTGTATCTTTGATTATTTTGTGAGATAAATTTTGTATTTAAATAAATAAATAGAACGGAAGTTGTCAAAGTAAATTCTTATTTCTCAAACATGCTTGGAAATATGATCATTATTTTGACAACCTTCTTCGATATAAATCGCAATTGCTGTACTGGCCATATACATGCGAGCAGCGGCCGGCAAAAGTTGTATGAAAATCCATATCTGTCGTGTGTAGCGGCCAAATAAATTACATAGTAAACTCATATCTGTCGTGTAATTTAAAAATGGAACGATCTTTTTCTCCGAAACATGGCAACCAAGGAGGTAACTTATCAAAGGTTTTATTTAAATTTCGAATTGGCTTGCTTAAAGAAAGCTGTTTATTAAAAAAAAACAAATGAACACTTAAGGCTTAGGCTTAGCACGCACTGCGATTTTTATTTGCGCGATTTTTTTTTGTATTATGCCCGCGTGATTTTTTTACCGCAACGCGTGCGGCTTCATATAGGCCGCAGAAGGGGCGAATAAAAATCACGCGAATAAAAGTCGCAGTGCGTGCTAAGCCTAACGCGGGAATCATTATTGTTGTTCGTTGTTCGTCATTGATTTTGAAAAGTAATAATTGTATTTGACAAAATGAGTTCTAGGTACTACTTAGTTTGAATTTCCGCGCATTATTTGAGAAAAGCACTATACAAGCCTTGGCCACAACTAGGCATTGATGGACTTACGTATGTGTGCCTCGGCTTCGCCTCGGCCCACATTTACACGTTCGTCCATCAATGCCTCTTTTGCTGGCCGCTGCAGTAATGTACTATTTAAACAAAACCGGATGTTATAATATTTTAAAGAAATAAAAAGGAAACAGTCAAATTAAATCCTTATTAAATGTCAACTGGAAATCCGTTCATTTTCAGAGAATTTTAAAAGGATTTGATCAAATTATAGCTTAATATAAATTGAACCACCGCAACATTTTAATAATAAGAAAGGAAATAGTCAAATTAAATCCTTATCAGCTGTAACAGAGTGTTACAATATTAAAAATAAAACAGAAACATTGAATCGACTAATGGTTTCGCGCCCATAATATATGTAAAATGGGCAGTCTGAAATCGCTCAGGGCAATCTCTTACAGATAACCTTTGGATGGACTGAACTGTTAATGTATCAGTAGACTAATTTCAAAAGAAAGGGTGATCGCATCGGCGCATCGCGACTGTCTGTGAAAGCCTTTATGCTTGACTTACCTAAAACAATGCATTAACACCCTGTTTTGGTACTCGCCACAATAAATTGGATTAATCTAAGCAAGCAAGAGACAATTAACAGTTTCATTAATAAGAGCGGAACCAGTAAAAGGTTTATAGTTATTGCTGCGTGTATGCGGCGGGGTTCATGTGGCAGTAAACTTGTCGTGAATTGACATGTTACGTGACAAGTCTCGTGGGACATGTTGGCGTTGTCTGTGGGATGACAACGTAGCTGCCATGGGTACTATAGGATTCAGGCGATCCTGAGGTAACAGAGGTTTTTATACAAGAAAATACATATCTGTAAATCCTATTACTATTATAAACCTGAAAGTTTATGAGGATGGATGTATGGATGTTTATTATTCTTTCACACAATAACTACTTAACGAGTATTAATGAAACTTTACAGAAATAATATTAAATCAGAATAACACATAGGCTATAATTTATAAATATATTGGGAGAAGTACTAATACGCGGGCGGGCGGCGCCGCGGGCTGCAGCTAGTCCATTCTAAAACTGTTAGTGCAAAAGTAAAAGTCCTCTTTCTGTCCAGATTTTAGCCGGGAGTAAGTTTCCTTGGGATTAATTTCGACTTTCAGCGCAGCTTCTGACCAATAACACTTTGACCGAATCGGGAATCGAACTCAGAGTCTCATTTCACAGCTGTATTACTTACACTACTAAACATAAGGGGAAGATTATATGCGTATTTAATAGTTATGTAAATATTTTATAGGAAGATTTCTTTATTTTAGGTACTAATTAACTAGCGAATCTATTACAAAGTTGCATGTCAATGAAATATAATGTACTTACTTACGAACTGTTTAAATGCAGGCTCTAAAACAAAACAAACACACCTTTACAATTAGTCACTTTGTAGCCACAATTTCAACAATTCTTCCAGAGAATTCATAACGAGAACACTCTGTATATAATCTCCAACACAAATCTCAAAGGACGGAAACTGAACGTCCTGTCTTTGTAGTCACTTTGGTTACTTTGAACTGAAGTGAGGAATACCTGAATTTTGTGGCACACTAACCCATTTTGATCTGTGAAGAACCTGTTCAAGTCACACACGACCAAATATCCTGAATGAAGTGAAAAGCTGGCAACTGTACAACTGTTGCTAGAAGTAGTAGGTAATAGTACATTACTGCAGAATCCAGTAAGTAAGCCTTCCTGGCCAAGTATGAGTTAAACGGACCGAACCGCAGGTGAGGTCCGGTTATATACGAGGCCAGGATGGCTTTCTTACTGGTTGAGGCTTGTATAATGCTTTTCTCAAAAATGAAAGAAAGTTTAACAACAAATTCGTTTAATTAATATTTTATCTATTTCGGTTTCGTTATATTCGAATTACAAAATTGACAGCGGTTTCATTATGATACCCATAACGGCATCGGGTTGCATTATGCGAATCGTCATAAATTCTAAAACACAAGCAAAGGCATTCTGAACATACAGCCACGTACCTATAATATTACTTCGAAATCGAGACAATGTAAATGATGTTTTTAAAAATGGAACAAGATTAATACAAAAGTAGGTATGACTATTTGGCTGTTGTGGCAACAAGATCTTTGCCTTATACCTAATAAAGACTAATGAATAAAATAAAAAGTGGACGCGGGATAAACCATAGTCAGTGTGTAGGTAAGTTTCTATTAAAAATACTTATTTGTCTATATCTGTGTTTTGTTCCTTCCTTCGTAGGTAAAATCTTGTATGCAACAGTACGTTATTGGTTTTTTAATAACTCGTGCCCACCAATTACACAAAAAAAAAAAATGAAAATGTGCACTCGTATTAAAAGACTGACCATAACGTAACAGTTGCATAAATAGCTATTAGGTTACATTCATATTAGGGCAATTGCTAATAGATATTGTGATCGTTTTACCGGGGGCATTTATTTATATTTGTTTGCTGTACAGCTTGATTACTAAAATATATCTATCTCATAAAATGCCATACCAAAAAGAGAGGTAGATATATATTTGGAGCCTCCCTCATAATATATATCCTGGTACTGTTATGTAACTGATATAAAGTTTCATATCGATAACGAAAACGGTTTTCAGATATCGATATCAGTAGTACAGTTTGCAAAAGTTAACATGTTATTTAGATGAGCATACTAACAACGAACGCGAAATAATACTTAGAAAGAAAGGTAGCGCATATGGTTCCTATAGTTTGTAAAGTTTGCGTTTTGTTCGTAGTTTTTACGTTTTTGCATTGTTACGGTTTTAATTTTTGAATTATTCGTTCTCGCACGCTAGTAAGGTTTTTATTACATACAGTTTTTGTAAAATCGGTTATTTTGATATAGATATCGATATGATATGATATCTAACACATATCCGATATAAGTTACGTTTTGATATATCCGACCTATCCCTACTGTCCAGTAAGTAAATTACATACTTACTTACTGGACAGTCGGTGATTCCAAATTTAAAATCTCGCTTCTTCCTGGACAGTTATGAATAAGTCTCCGGTAGAATTCACTTTCTGGATACTTTTTAGAGATGTTATGACAACATTACGTACCATTTTTGAGAAAAAGACTTTTTCAATACAGTTGTTAAACATGGCGTACTTTCAGAGTCTATAATTATGATTCGAAAATTAAATCTTTTTCATCACACTTGCGCGTAAAAAGTATCTAAACATACAGCTTAACTTGGCCGTAATGCCCCATATAAAACCCTCGAGCTTTCTTTTTGTCATGAAACCCTAGGGCGGTAGGTAATATTTTTTTAATTTATGGCACAGCACACAGGTCATGCAAGTTCAAGCAAGGAGTTTACACGCAATTGAAAAATTGTCTAAAAATGGTATCTAAACAGGAATGTCTTTGCAATCTCGCTACATGTTACTTAAATACTCAACTAACGTTTTTAATAATCGATTTTAATAGTTATATTCGTAGTATGAAAACGTCGAAATTATTTAATTCTTTTTACACTCCGTCATGGCTGTAAACATACGTAAGTATTTGCCCTTAAAGTTTCTGTACGAAACACTGTATAATCTGTGGTGTGGGCAAAAATTCGCCAACCGCTTAAAAAAAGTTCGCGTATTCCTAATAACAGCTGTGCTGACTTGTGTATTAAAACTATAATTCATAATTATTACTCGCAAATGTGATGAAAAACATTGTTTGTATCACGGGCGGTACGGGAATTACGAACTTCGACTCAGAAAGCCCTCAGTCTTCGACTTCGGGCTTCTACTAGAGTCTCAATCGTAATTCCATACTTACCGCTCTTAATATACAATGTACTATTGCACATGCATCTTTCTGTTACGCGGTCGTGACTTTTGTTTACGAGCTCGATCACTAGTTTTGCAGTTGAGTTTCAAATTTATAAGTAAATTTAAATAAGTTTAGTAGCAAGGAGTTTTCATACATAGAATAAAATGGGATAGATTTAAAACGAGGAAAAATTAATGATTCCGTACGTTTTATCATTGAATTCTCAAAAGTCTTTTAAATGGTTGTTTAATATAATATTTAATTACCAGTTTTAATTTAATTATTTTCACATCAACATTTGTCAAAAATCGAATAGGCTGTATAGGCTATTTTGGTTGTAAAAAAATATATTCGCGCCCTTTTTTTTATGATTAATCAAATCTAATTCTTTGATTTGTTTTTACTATTTCTCACAACTGTATTGAAAAACGTCGTGTGATACACGGGTGTGTAGGTTATTGCAAACTCGTGTCATTAAAAACCCTCGCCTTCGGCTCGGGCTTGTTAGTGACGGCTCGTTTGCAATAACCTACTTTCCACCCTTGTATCACAATGTACTATTTCAACACACTTGCTCATAAAGTGGCTTTAATTTCACCGCAATTAGGCACATAATGACACCTATAATCAAACTGTGACTTTTTCATTGCTATTATTCACAAGTGAGTTAAAGAGTTTTTTTTTATTTATTGTTTGAGTTGCTTTGTTCTTAAAAAAGTTTTGATACAAAAAGGTCGTGCTCAATAGTACAAATAAATTAATATATCTATTGCTGGCTCATTTAATGCAATTTCGTATTTAAATAGATAATTCCAACTTGTACGTGTTTAATAAATAAAACTTTCACTCAAATAAAACTTTTGTTTTCCTCTGTAATAAAGAAAACTTGATATTCCCCATTTAGCACGTGGCTAAAACGCTATCCGCGAAAAGCCAAAAAATAAGAAATCTCATTCTTTTAGTCTATGGTCGATCGCCATTGTTAGAAGCGCGTGCATAGGAAAATTGATTAATTTTGCCCGCCATTGCGAAAAAATCTCACAACTCGTTTTCTACTATTTTCTTCACAAGTGTGTTGAAAAACGTCGTATGATTCACGAGTGTATTGATGATTACCGTCCTCGGCTCTCTTAAGACCCTCACCTAACGGCTCGGGTCTCAATGGCGCCTCAGCGGTAATCACCAACATTACACACTTGTACCATAATGTACTATAACC
This sequence comes from Orthosia cruda, assembly GCA_964057195.1. Classification (NCBI taxonomy): domain Eukaryota; kingdom Metazoa; phylum Arthropoda; class Insecta; order Lepidoptera; family Noctuidae; genus Orthosia; species Orthosia cruda. The sequence goes on from OZ059844.1 coordinate 18,496,929, forward strand.
TTCCGGAACTGCTATTATGGCATCATACTTGGAAATAGCTGACATTTTAACATAGTTAAAACACAACACCAACAACAGCACTTAAATTGCACTCTTCTAGTCCGTATTCTATGTCGATAAAAATATATAACAAATTACCGGAAAGCATAAAACAAGTAAATAAAACCAATAAATTTATAAATAAACTAGAGGACGCCTCGCGGTTTCACCCGCGTAGTTCCCGTTCCCGTGGGAATACAGGGATAAAAAGTAACCTATGTCACCCGGGGATAGAGTAGCTTCCCAATGGTGAAAGAATTTTTTAAATCGGTCCAGTAGTTTTGGAGCCTATTCGGTACAAACAAACAAACAAACAAAAAAATCTTTCCTCTTTATAATATTGGTATAGATTAAAGCAATTCTCAATTATTAAAAGTTATTACACCATTAACGAATATCTGACGGATGAATTTAATAAAAGATAAGACAAGTAAATGACATTAATAATAACAAATTGACTCAAAATATAATATGTACATATTGAGTATTACTTTTATTAAACATGTAGACAACTGTTAACTTACATAAATAAATAATTAATTGACTCAGAATTATAATATTATATGGAAATTTAAGTATTAATTTTATTAAACATAAAGATTACTGTTAACTCGTTATGTAAAATGGCACTAATAATTAATTGACGCACAATAAAATATGGCCATTTTGAGTATTAATTTTAATAAATATAATCTATGAATATCAAATCAATTCAAATTTAATCGAATAAATAAATAAATAAAATAATACATAATTTAAAATCCACACAGAAAGACACACACATATTGGTACATTTAACCACATAAAAGCAGTTAGATGGCAAATAGATAACTGAAATGTTAATTATATAGGAAAATTTAAGCGCTATTCCGCTCTCCTAGACACTGACTGTATCTAGAATGTTGCTGTGCCCGACAGGGCCCATAATTGTTTCTGTAACTTATATTTACCACCTGTATGTACAAAATGGATGTAATAAATTTCATTTGAATTTGAACAGAGCAAAAGCCAGTTGAAGTTCAAAGTGTTACCACAGACGTGCAGCCTGCTGTAAATCTAGGGTTGTACTAAAATATCCGGTATTTCCTGGCCATTCAGATCATACTGGGTTATGTTTTTACCGCAAGAACTATTCTCGTAAAGATCTCATCGACACGAGAAATCCTTCACACGTTTGTCTTTTAGAGCTATAGTTATTGCATTTCAACATGGCAATAACGGTCATTGACCTACCTAAGTTTGTTGAAAACTAAATACAGAATAACAGAGGATAACCGTGGGCGTATGCCATCTACCGTAACAAAACATTCTTGTCTTAGGGCCATATTCAATTTAATGTGACGTCACATAGTCTTTAACCAGCGGACAATCAAGACGCTGCCAACGACACGTTATTTGTCTAATTATGTTAAAGAGTTTAAAAGTTATGAGGGAACAGATGAACATACAACATTCAACATTCCGTTAGAGGTTACGAAGTCTCTTCCTTCCTCATCTAAATTAGCTGAAGCTCTTCTTAAAGAAAACTTTACTGAAGACATACCAATCTTTAAATTTAAACCAATATGTATTGATACAATTAAAAACGCGTTCAAAAGTCTCAATATAAAGAATACTGAAGACTTGTGGGGGATATCCGTTAGGGTTCTTGGAGATATTATTGACTCAATTGCTCCTGTCCTAACAGGCATATTCAATCAATGTTTGGACAGCGGCACTTTTCCTGACTTAATGAAACACAGTAAAGTAGTACCAATTTTCAAATCAGGCTGTAAGAGTGATCCTTCTAATTATAGACCTATATCCGTGCTTCCAGCATTGAGTAAAATCTATGAAAAAATCATGCTGGAACAGATGTTGTCTCACTTCAATTCAAATGGGATCCTGCATAGTCAACAGTTTGGTTTCACGAAAGGTAGGTCGACAACGGACGCGGGAGTAAAACTCATCAGCCACATCTTGGAGGCTTGGGAGAGGTCCCAGGATGCCATTGGCATTTTCTGTGATCTCTCAAAAGCTTTCGACTGCGTCGACCACAACACACTGATCTGTAAATTGCACCACTACGGAATTCGTGGAAAATCTGCTGATCTCGTGCTTTCCTATTTATCAAACAGACAGCAAAAAGTAAATGTTAATGGGGCGACGTCCTCCGGGTCTCTAGTCAAGATGGGCGTGCCCCAAGGTTCAATTCTCGGCCCTTTCCTTTTTCTTGTTTACATTAATGATCTCCCTTTTATGATGGCCAAATTATCGGATATAATTCTATTTGCTGATGATACTTCGCTAATTTTTAAAATAGATAGGCAAGATACGGATGTTTTAAATGTCAACGAAAGTCTAATTGTTCTCTCAAAATGGTTCGCAGCTAACAATCTTTTACTGAATCCGAAAAAAACAAAATGTCTAAAGTTCTCTTTACCAAATGTACCACAACATGACCTAAACTTAAATCTTGACGGCAAAAATCTTGAAGTTATAACGGAAACTGTATTCTTAGGGATTACTATCGATTCAAAATTGCAGTGGGGCGCGCACATTAGAACTCTTTCGGGTAGGTTAAGTTCGGCTGCATATGCAGTAAGGAAAATAAGGCAGCTAACCGATGTAGCTACAGCTAGGTTAGTATACTATGCTTATTTCCACAGTATTATGTCTTATGGCATTCTGCTGTGGGGATCAGCAGCAGACGTTGACTCAATTTTCATCCTACAAAAGAGGGCAATCCGCGCAATCTATAAAATGGGTCCTCGCGAGTCCCTCAGAGAAAAATTTAAAGAGATCGATATACTGACTCTACCTTCACTTTATATTTTGGAATGTATTTTGTATGTCCGTAAAAATCGGGGGCTGTTCAAAACTAGAAGCGACTTCCATAATTTAAATACACGCAGTAAGCACGAAATTGTAATACCCAAATTCAGATTAACGAAAACTAGCAAGTCTTTTCTTATAAACAGTATACGCTTTTATAACAAGTTGCCAAAGTCAGTTATAGAACTGACCGATGGAAGGTTCAAAAACTACATCAAACGTATCCTTATTAAAAAAGCATATTATAAAATCAAGGACTACGTTGAAGATAAAAACATTTGGCCTTAGCTCCTTCTGCGCATGCAGCTTCCCTGGTAACTTGTAGACGGCACAAATATGTGGATGTCTCTAACTATTCTCAATCTCATTTTTCTTTCCTTCTTTTAATTAGACTTTTTACAATGGTTTTCAAACATCTTTATAGCCCTTTGCTAAGAATAGTTACAGCACTGATAACAAAATTTGTGCCTCATGTTAAATTTAGTCTTGTTATACTTATTTTTATTTACAATGTATAGATTCTTTTACCGATTGTTTTGTGAATGTGTGAACATTGTAGGCCTTCTAGTTGCTAGTTAACATTTGTTAACTTTTTTATAAAATATATAATCCTTTTATTTTATTTTTTTAGTTTCTTACGACTTATTATCGTATGTCGGGCCTACGTTGTCCCCACATGTCTAAGTACTAATGCTGTAACATGGAAATATTGTAAAACCAAACCATTTTTAAAAGAGTAACCATGGAGTTTCTTGCCGGTTCTTCTCCATAGGAAACGACCAACCCGAACCGTGCACCTTTTGTCGACGTTTTATAAGTGCCCATGTAGGCCTATGTGAAATAAAAATATTGATTTTGATTTTTGATTTTTGATTTCATACATACTTACAAACATACCGGTCAAAAATATCATACTCCTTTTTGCTTAGCCGTAATCGGGTAAAAAGAGACATTCGTATATTCTAGCTTTCTTGATTTCTAAAACGGAAATAAAATCCTTAGCCTCTTGAGTCTAAATCTATCGTGATCTTCAATATGGTTTACTGATGAAAACGATACATAGGTAGTTTTTTGTTCAGTTTTCCTAAAAAAAGATATTAAAGAAAGATCACTGACCGCTACTACCACAATAAAACGCACCAACTATAAAAATCTTCGCCAAAGACAAGCGACAAATGTTTTCAGACACACACAATAAGTCCAGTCTCTACTCTCTAGGGCGGGTATAAATCCGTGTGAATTCCCCACAAATCGTATCGGTTACCAACGGACGTCGGTACAAGAGAACGGCTAGTAAATCGCTTCCTAAGAGTTGTTGGCTCACATCTTGCGAGATGACTAATGGATTGTTTGAAACTGTTTTTATTTTAAAGTTAGTTGAAAGTGGGTTATGGATATTATTTAGTACTTCTTTGTTTTGCTCGCTCGTATTTTGTTGCTACATAATAACGGAAGCACGAACTTCAAGGCTAAGTAACGCTTGGTTGGTCCGTGGATGGTTGACCATTCATTTCATACAAAGAGGAGTCTTTGTATGAAATAGATGGTCGTGGCTTGGTAACGCGTTGGTCTCGGCTGTCATTTGGTAGTCGGACAGTCATAAATTGTCAGAAGAACGGTATCGTATTACCCAGTTACTGGTATATACAGGTCAGATATATAGTCGGTGAATGTAAGAAACTGGTATCCAGCCGATCCGCCTAGGCTGGACTGGAAGCCGACCCCAACGTAGCCGGGAAAAAGCTAGGCAAATTGACTAATTAAATTGAAATAAAAATTGTTTTACTAATAATAATACTTTACGAGGAGAAACTTTTTTTTTATAGTCTATAGGGATGCGCTTGACTAACTCACCTGATAGTAAGCGATGATGTAGTCGACGGTGAAGCAAATGCAAAACGAGGGGTCTTGTTTTCATGTTAGGCAATTAAGCATAATGGCATCGTCTTATCGGTTACAGCAAACGTTCCCAATTCAGGCCCGTAAATATCAAAGAACCCATTTACGGCACCTATGGGAAGATACACACCTCCTTATATAGACCTCATCGTGAAACATAATAAAGTAGCCCTTATATTTATTAAGCCATGAAAATCGCTTTCATAAATATACTCGTAACATTATGATAATAATGATAACGTTTTAGGATGCAGTAAAAAATAAAAGTCTATAATTTATTTGTTTCTGCCGCTCAAGGAGCTCGCGGCCAAATAATAACAGCAATACGCGTTGATCGACGAGGTTAAGCAACATTTGCCAAGGCTGGCCGTAGGTGGGTGACCATCTTTTACATGCAGATAGTCAAGTATAACAAGAGACATCTAAAAAAGTTACATTTTCATGAGAAAAGTTACATTATATATTATATTGTTTGTTAAATACACGTGGTTGAGTGAGTGAATATCCAATACGTCAATTTATGTTTCACAAAATCAGATGCAACAACACGACGAACGAAAAGTTTCTTAGATGTGTTCCGTTTCACGATATTTTTTTTTGTTGAAACAATATTTTTTATTAAGTCCTAAAAGTAATGTAAAAGTTACATTTTGAGTCGTGTTACATGGAGGTTACATGAGAAGGTCTAAAGTAACGTAAAATGTAACAAAAGTTACATTCCGCTGTACCAAGCGCTTCAAGCGCAGACTGCCCGCTTGAAGCACGTTGCTAGCTTCTTGAAAAAGATTAGGCAAAAGCGGTCGGCGCGGGAACAGCTAGTTGACTGCTAGCTGCCAGCGCTTGGACAGCCGGCAGTCATCTCCGTTTAAGGCGGTGTTGTGCGAGAGCAGTGTTGGGGCGGAGTCGTGTAAGTAAGCAAAGAGTCGAGTGAGTCGCCGACCTGCAAAGAAGAGCAAAGTCTGTATAGCTTTTAAACATAACATAAGTTGGGTAGAGGTGCACATTAGCGATGTGCAATCGCCCATCGCCCGTTGCAAAAAAAAACAATCGACTGAATCGAAAATTGATTTATTGCTCATTCGATTGACGATTTAGTAGTTTCTCACAATTATTATTCGAATAACAATCGACAAACTACTAACGCGGGTTGAACTGCGTAAGGCAGCGCGGGGCGGTGCATGCGGGACAGTGTTGCGTCAATTGCGTTTATAAGTATTAGTACTTCAATTCGTTTACTTTATTAGTTGGTCTTGTGGAAAAACAATTTTAATAAATAAAACTTTTCTTACCTAATTTTTATTTTAGTCTACCCGTCTATTCGTAATTTCATAATAGATGTTCCCGCAACTGATGGAGAATTGGAGATTACTAGATAGATTGTATAATATATTAGCTACAATCGCTTATTTCGACTTTTATCGACTAAACTGAACAATCGACTAAAGCGACCATCACTAGTGCACATATAGTACACCCACATTTCGCCAGGTATGTTTAAGGTCTTAAACATAACTGGTGAAATGTGGGTGTACCACAACTTCACTTTTGTAATACACCCAGCACAAAAATGCATCTTCACTTGGTGACTTCTCAAGCTACTAAATAAGACAGAAAGCCTGTGTTCCAGTAGAGCAAACATTATAGGCTGAATGTAATACTTTTAGAAACATTGACACGCTAAAACTTAATTACTGACAACCAACAGTAAAATACATCAACCAAAAACCAGACAGTACTAAAACCTCTAAAATAATACAGAAATAAAAGATCCAATTGTTTCAAATTACACGTAAACTTGGACAGTTAAAATAAAATACGGAACAAACATCCCGACCATCAATTTCTTTGTTAATTGAACAGTTAGGTGCGATTCCCCCATTTGCCCCTTTCCCTCTGACACGTTTCTCCCAACTCTGCCCAATAAAAATAGAAAACTATGAACCTTTTATAACCAGGTGGTAAACGTTTAATTTCGTTCTGGTGTCGAGGTGCTAGAAAATTACAGTTTAAACTTCCTTGTTGATTGTATCTTTGATTATTTTGTGACAGAAATATTTAATAGTACATTATGGTACAAGTGTGTAATGTTGGTGATTACCGCTGAGGCGCCATTGAGACCCGAGCCGTCAGGTGAGGGTCTTAAGAGAGCCGAGGACGGTAATCATCAATACACACGTGTATCATACGACGTTTTTCAACACACTTGTGAAGAAAATAATACAAAAAAATCATTTACAACAGTGAAAACGAGTTGTGAATTTTTTTTCGCAAGGGCGGGCAAAATTAATCAGTTTTTCCTATGCGCGCACATCTAACAATGGCGATCGGCCATAGACTAAAAATAATGAGTTATCTTTTTTTTGGCTTATCGCGGATAGCGTTTTAGCCACGTACAAAATGGGGAATTTCAAGTTTTCTTTATTACAGACAAAAACAAAAGTTATATTTAAGTGAAAGTTTTATTTATTAAACACGTACAATTTGAAATTATCTATTCAAATACGAAGTTGCATGAAATGTGTTGCATTTTTACTATTGAGCACGATCTTTTTTGTATCGAAACTTTTTTAAGAACAAAGCAACTCAACCAATAAATAAAAAAAAAACTCTTTATCTCACTTGTGAATAATAGTAATGAAAAAGTCACAGTTTGATAACAGGTGTCATTATGTGCCTAATTGCGGTGAAATTAGAGCCACTTTATGAGCAAGTGTGTTAAAAAATAAATAAATAGAACGGAAGTTGTCAAATTAAATTCTTATTTAAACAAAACCGGATGTCATAATATTTTAAAGAAATAAAAAGCAAACAGTCAAATTAAATCCTTATTAAATGTCAACTAGAAATCCGTTCATTTTCAGAGAATTATATAAGGATTTGATCAAATTATAGCTTAATGTAAATTGAACCACCGCAACATTTTAAATAATAAGAAAGGAAATTGTCAAATAAAACCCTTATTAGCCGTCGACAGAATGTTACAATATTAAAAATAAAACAGAAACATTAAATCGGCTAATCGGTTTCGCGCCCATATTATGTACGATGGGAAGTCTTAAATCGCTCAGGGCAATCTCTTACATACAACCTTTGGATGGACTGAACTGTTAATGTATCAGTAGACTAATTTCTATAGAAAGGGTGGTCGCATCGGCGCATCGCGACTGTCTGTGGAAGCCTTTATGCTGGACTTGCCTAAAATAATGCAGTAACACCCTACTCCCGAATGATACTGCCAAAACAAACGTTACAATAAATTGGATTAATCTAAGCAAGCAAGAGACAATTAACAGTTTCATTAATAAGAGCGGAACCAGTAAAAGGTTTATAGTTATTGCTGCGAGCATGCGGCGGGGTTCATGTGGCAGTAAACTTGTCGTGAATTGACATGTTACGTGACAAGTCTAGTGGGACATGTTGGCGTTGTCTCTGGGATGACAACGTAGCTGCCATGGGTACTATAGGATTCAGGCGATCCTGAGGTAACAGAGGTTTTTATACAAGAAAATACATATCGGTAAATCAATATATATAATTAACCTGTAGAGAAGTCATTTTTGTACATAGAAAATATCTCCAAAAAAAAAATAGCCAGGATAACCAACAGTACCCATTGCCAGCACGTTTGTCTGTTTAGTTGTGCACGCATCACGTAATATGTACGAAACCAATGTAGATAGCTTTTATACATAAAAATTGTGCGTAACTTGCAGTATTACTTAGCTTTTGTTTCATCGCAATCGGTTCACTCTATGTACAGTTAGATGAATTTAAGGTGTTCAAGAAGAAAAAAGATTGGTTGGTCGGTAGGGTAGGTTAGGTAGGTAGCAAGGTAAGTAGGGTAGGCTGTTGACGGGAGCGAAGCCGCGGGCACAGCTAGTCCATACAAAAATTATTAATGCGAAAGTAACTCTGTCTGTCTGTTAGCTTAGAACAGATTTTTAAACGGGTAGACCATGTCGTGGATTAGGACATAGGGTCTTTTTTATCCCGGGATTGAGTTCCCTTGACATTATTTTTAGGGTTCCGTAACCAAAGGGTAAAAACGGGATCCAATTAATAAGACTCCACTGTCCGCCTGTCTGTCACCAGGCTGTATCTCATGAACCGTGATAGCTAGTCAGTTGAAATTTTCACAAATTATACTATTACAGTTTAAAAATATGTTTTATTTTACGGTAATATCGTCGAAATAATATGTATATTCAGTTACAGAGATCTAGGCATATTTGGCTTTGAGGTCAATCTCTAGAATGTATATTATGTATGCGTAAAAAGCAAAGCCAAGCAGCAATAGCTGATCCAAACTGGAGACAAGTAGCTGAAGACAGAGTCAAATAGGCATCACTGGAGGAGGCCTGCACCCATTCTGGGGTTCCGGTAGATTAAATAAAAATTAAGTAACTGTACGTAAATACTATGATATAATACATAGGAAACACATAAAGTTATATAAAATAGGAGAAAAATAAATAACATAGAATAAACTAAACATAAATTTACTGGAAATAAAAAGGCATTTTTATTTATTTTATTTTTATTTATGCGTATAGAGGTAAGTGTTTCTTATTAACATACGTAATACTTCCATTAAGACATAAATAAAAATTTAAGCTACGAAATCCAATAATTTATTTTAAGTCTATAAGTTTTTATTAGAATTACTAGATCCTGCCAGCGGCTTCGCCCGCGTGAATGTCGAAAATTATCCCAAGATAACATATTCCCGGGATAAAATTATCCTGTGTGCTATTCCAGACTATAATCTATCTCTGTGCCAAATTTTATGTAGAGCCGTTCTGGCGTGTTTGAGTAACAAACATACATCCACACTTCCACACACAAATCCATCCAAACTTTCACATTAATAATATTATATATAATAAGATACATATTTAAAAATTTCTTAGATTTAAGCTGCTACTGGCCAATAAAACTTTGACCCATCCGGGAATCGACCTCATTGCACAGCATTAGTACTTGCACTACCAGACCAAAGAGGAAGATTATATGCGTATAGTTATTTAGATATTATATGGGAAGCCTTCTTTAAGTTAGGTAAAGGAAGGAAGAAAGAAAGAAAGAAAGAAAGAATAAAATATTTATTTGTGATTCGCACAGGAGACACGAGAAAATCTTCGCCAAAGACAAGCGACAAATGTTTTCAGACACACACAATAAGTCCAGTCTCTACTCTCTAGGACCGGTATAAATCTGTGCGAATTCGTCACAAATCGTATCGGTTACCAACGGACCTCGGTACAAGAGAACTGCTAGAAAATCGCTTCCTACGAGTTGTTGGCTCACATCTTGCGAGATGACTAATGGATTGTTTGAAACTGTTTTTATTTTAAAGTTAGTTGAAAGTGGGTTATGGATATTATTTAGTACTTCTTTGTTTTGCTCGCTCGCAGTTTGTGGCTACATAATAACGGAAGCACGAAATTCAAGGCTTAATAACGCTTGCCGAGGTTGGACAGTGGATAGATGACCATCCATTTCATACAAAGACTCCTCTTTGTATGAAATGCCTCCTCTTTGGATGGTCATGGCATGGTAACGCGTTGGTCTCGGCTGTCATTAGGTAGTCAGACAGTCATAAATTGTCAGAAGTAGGGTATCGTATTACCCAGTTACTGGTTTATAGAGGTCAGATCGGTCAATGTAAGAAACTGGTATCCAGCCGATCCGCCTAGACTGTACTGGAAGCCGACCCCAACGTAGCCGGAAAAAAGCTAGGCAGATTGATTCATTAAATTGAAATAAAAATTGTTTGACTAACAATAATGCTTAACGAGAAGAAACTTTTTTTTTAATAGCCTATAGGGTTGCGCTTGACCACAATCTCACCTGATGGTAAGCGATGATGTGGTCGACGATGAAGCACGCTTGCCTAGAAGAAACCTATTTACTCTTGACTTAAAGGCTCCTAGATTGTAGCGCTGTGTGTGTAACTGTTGCGCACTAAGAAGAAGCAAATGCAAAACGAAGGGTCTTCTTTTCATTTTAGGAAATTCAGCATAATGGCATCGTCTTATCGGTGACAGCAAACGATCCCAATTCAGGCCCGTAAATATCTAAGAACCCACTAACGGCACCTATGGGAAGATACAGACCTCCTTATATAGACCTCATCGTGAAACATAATAAAGTAGCCCTTATATTTATTAAGCCATGAAAATCGCCTTCATAAATATACTCGTAACATTATGATAATAATGATAACTTTTTAGGATGCAATAAAAAATAAAGGTCCATAATTTATTTGTTTCTGCCGCTCAAGGAGCTCGCGGCTGAATAATAACAGCAATACGCGTTGATCGTCTAGGTTAAGCAACACTTGCCAAGGTTGGCCGTAGATGGGTGACAATCTTTTACATACCGAGACTCCTCCGTGCCTCAGAAAGCACGATAAGCAGTTGCTCCCGGCTGTCATTTGAAGATCTTTGACAATCGTTACAGGTAGGTAGTCAGAAGCCAGAGAAGCTGAGGCAGTCTTGCCAAGGAGTATCGCATTACCCAGTTAATGGGTTGTGGAGGTAAATACGCAGTCAGCGCAGTTCAGCTTCGCCTTCTGTGTAACATTGTGTGAGATAAATAACTCCATACTTTTTGTCCATTAAGTTAAATATGTGTAAATAGTGTAGTAGTAATCCTCAGAATTTGGTATTGGCGGGGTCCTGTCTGTGGTGTCACGGTATCATGGCGATCAAAACCTTTTCCTAACTATTGCAATCTACTATTAAGGTCTTAGCGACTTATACGAAACAGCTACCACTCGGCAAAATAATGTTCATTGAAATGTGACCTTCATGGTGTCTTCTGAACACATACTTTTCATTGAAAACACAAATTAGCAGGCAGCTCGCTGTAAGCGAGCTTACCGTCATCGTACTACTCGGCGGCTGACGTTTCGCTTACCGTATGCTTACCACATCACGCGCTTCAAGCGGGCAGCCCGCGCGCTGTACGCATGCAGACTGCCCGCTTGAAGCACGTTGCTAGCTTCTCGAAAAAGATTAGACAAAAGCGGTCGGCGCGGGAACAGCTAGTTTACTGCTAGCTGCCAGCGCTTGGACAGCGGGCAGTCATCTCCGTTTAAGGCGGTGTTGTGCGAGAGCAGTGTTGGGGCGGAGTCGTGTAAGTGAGCAAAGAGTCGAGTGAGTCGCTGACCTGCAAAGAAGAGCAAAGTCTGTATAGCTTTTAAACATAACATAAGTTGGGTAGAGGTGCACATTAGCGATGTGCAATCGCCCATCGCCCGTTGCAAAAAAAAACAATCGACTGAATCGAAAATTGATTTATTGCTCATTCGATTGACGATTTAGTAGTTTCTCACAATTATAATTCGAATAACAATCGACAATCTACTAACTACTAACGCGGGTTGAACTGCGCAAGGCAGCGCGGGGCGGTGCATGCGGGACAGTGTTGCGTCAATTGCGTTTATAAGTATCAGTACTTCAATTTGTTTACTTTTTTAGTTGGTCTTTTGGAAAAACAATTTTAATAATATAACTTTTTACCTAATTTTTATTTTAGTCTACCCATCTATTCGTAATATCGTAATAGATGTTCCCGCAACTGATGGAGAATTGGAGATTACTAGATAGATTCTATAATATATTAGCTACAATCGCTTATTTCGACTTTTATTGACTAAACTGAACAATCGACTAATTCGATTACTTTTAGTAGTAATCGCCCATCACTAGTGCACATATTGTACACCCACATTTCGCCAGGTATGTTTAAGGTCTTAAACCATTAAACATACCTGGTGAAATGTGGGTGTACTCACTCATGTGGGTGTACCACAACTTCACTTTTGTAATACACCCAGCACAAAAATGCATCTTCACTCGGTGACTGCTCAAGCTACTAAATAAGACAGAAGGCCTGTGTTCCAGCAATGCAAACTGGCTGAATGTAATACTTTTAGAAACATTGACACGCTAAAACTTAATTACTGACAACCAACAGTAAAATACATCAACCAAAAACCAGAAAGTACTAAAACATCTAAAAGAATACAGAAATAAAAGATCCAATTGTTTCAATTACACGTAAACTTGGACAGTTAAAATAAAATACGGAACAAACATCCCGACAAGAGACAAGAGACCGAGAAATTGATGATTTCTTTGTTAATTGAACAGTTAGGTGCGATTCCCCCGTTTGCCCCTTTCCCTCTGACCCGTTTCTCCCAACTCTTCCCAATAAAAATAGAAAACTATGAACCTTTTATATGTTCCTGATATCTTACACAGGTGGTAAACGTTTAATTTTGTTCTGGTGTCGAGGTGCTAGGAAATTACATTTTTTTAATTAATATAATTTACAGATGTTATAATATTTTAAAGAAATAAAAAGGAAACAGTCAAATTAAATCCTTATTAAATGTCAATTGGAAATCCGTTCATTTTCAGAGAATTTTAAAAGGATTTGATCAAAGTATAGCTTAATATAAATTGAACCACCGCAACATTTTAATAATAAGAACGGAAATAGTCAAATTAAATCCTTATCAGCTGTAACAGAGTGTTACAATATTAAAAATAAAACAGAAACGTTAAATCGACTAATGGTTTCGCGCCCATAATATATGTACAATGGGCAGTCTGAAATCGCTCAGACAACCTTTGGTCCATCTGAACGGTTAATGTATCAGTAGACTAATTTATATAGAAAGGGTGGTCGCATCGGCGCATTGCGACTGTCTATGGAAGCCTTTATGCTTGACTTTCCTAAAACAATGCATTAACACCCTGTTTTGGTACTCCTGAATGATACTGCCAAAACAAACACCACAATAAATTGGATTAATCTAAGCAAGCAGGAGACAATTAACAGTTTCATTAATAAGAGCGGAACCAGTAAAAGGTTTATAGTTATTGCTGCGTGTATGCGGCGGAGTTCATGTGGCAGTAAACTTGTCGTGAATTGACATGTTACGTGACAAGTCTCGTGGGACATGTTGGCGTTGTCTGTGGGATGACAACGTAGCTGCCATGGGTACTATAGGATTCAGGCGTTCCTAATGTAACCGAGGTTTTTATACAAGAAAATACATATCGGTAAATCCTATTACTATTATAAACCTGAAATTTTATGAGGATGGATGTATGGATGTTTATTATTCTTTCACACAAAAACTACTTAACGAGTATTAATGAAACTTTACAGAAATATTATTATATCAGAATAACACAAAGGCTATAATTTATAAAGATATTGGGAGAAGTACTAATACGCACGCGGGCGGCGCCGCGGGCTGCAGCTAGTCCATTCTAAAACTGTTAGTGCAAAAGTAAAAGTCCTCTGTCTGTCTGTTAGCTTTTCATGTCTAATGGTTGAACAGATTTTACACGGGTAGATGATGTCGTAGATTAGGACATAGGGGTTTTTTTCCCGGACGTGAGATCCCTGGGAATTATTTTCGACTTTTACTCGGGTGAAACCACTGGCAGAAGCTAGTATTTCATAATCTCTCTATACAAATAAATAAAATTTAAGTGTCTGTATTAATATCAAAATCACAATGTTTTATTGAATGCATGTGAAAATATATACGGTACTAATAAGAAATACGTAATTTTAAGATTGTTTCTGTCTGTCTATTTGTTCCGGGTAATCTCCGAAAAGGCTGGTCCGATTTTGATGAGACTTTCACTGGTAGATAGCTGATGTTATACGGCATAATATACGCAGATAGACACAAACAGTAAAAACGTGCAAAAACTTTGCACGTTTTTACAGTGGCATTACACCAAAATGTGTTACAATACAAATTTAAACAACCGAGTGGAATGCCCCAGAAATTTAATACCACGCCATCTATTGGCATCAATTTTAAATGATCCGTTCAAAAACTCTTTGCAATGTGAATTAAGAGCCTATTATTCCATAATTTTGTGCCCTTGAGAATAGATTAAACAAGAATTCACAATATTTATGTTCAATTCAATAACAAACAGATCATATCACGCCATCTAGTGATATTTATTCGAACCAAACTTTCTTTCTTAGCGTTGGGACCCCGTTAAGTAAGTGTTTTTTATTATCATATGTAATGCTACCGTTAAGATAAAATTACAAATTGAAGCTACAAAATCCAGTAATTTATTTTAAGTTTATTTGTTTTTTTTGTTATTATATATTTTAATATTTCTTAGGCTTGCGCTAGTTCTGGCCAATAACGTTTTGAGCGAACCGGGAATCGAACTCAAGGCCTCATTGCACAGCTGTATTACTTGCACTACTAAACCAAAGGGGAAGATTATGTGCGTATTTAATAGTTAACTCAATGCTCAATCTATCTATACTAATATTATACAGAGGAAAGATTTGAATTTGTGTATGTAACGAATAAACTTATAAACTACTGGACTGATTTCAAAAATTCTTTCACCGTTGGGTAGCTACACTAGCCCCGTGTGACATAGGCTACTTTTTATCCCTGTATTCCTACGGGAACGGGCACTGCGTGGGTGAAACCGCGAGGCGGCCGCTAGTACTTGATACATTTATTGCTTTCACATGTGAACTTCCATGTTTACAAATTCAGACCATTGTGGACCCTTTCGGGCACTGCAAAAGTAGGAGAGAGAAAGAGCGGTATATATATTTTATGAAAAGTCTTCTTTATTTCAGTTACTAATTAACTAGCTTAAATTCAGGCACTAAAACAAAACAAACACACCTTTATAATTAGTCACTTTGAAGCCACAATTTCAACAATTCTTCCAGAGAATTCATAACGAGAACACTCTGTATATAATCTCCAACACAAATCTCAAAGGACGGAAACTGAACGTCCTGTTTTTGTAGTCACTTTGGTTACTTTGAACTGACGTGTGGAAAACCTGAATTTTGGGGCACACTAAACCCATTTTGATCTGTGAAGGACTGTTCTTCAGGTCCCACACGACGAAATATCCTGCATGAAGTGAAAAGCTGCCAACTGTACAATTGTAACTGTAACTTCCCGGAACTGCTATTAAAGCATCATACTTGGAAATATCTTATATTTAAACATTAGTTTTTAACTATAGACTCGCTCGACTCGCCGTTCACAACAGTGTTCTAGTGCCTACACTTATGTACGGAAGTGAAGGTATGGCAAAAAAGACATGCAAGTAGGATTAATGCAGTAGAAATGCGCTCCTTGCGAATTATGTGTGGTGTACTTTAAATTATAGATTGAGGAATGAGGTGATAATACAACATTTATTTATTTATTTATTAAAACTTCATGCAACATACAGGTCCATAGGCGGACTTAATGCCTGAGGCATTCTCTACCAGTCAACCAAGAGTGGTGGAGAGATAACATGGCAGGTGCATAAAAAATAGATATTATTATTAAAGTAAAATTGAAGAATAGTTAAAATAAACATATATATATATTTCCTATAATAAATATATATATATATATATATATATTTAAGTGATAGAAAGGTGATTGAGTCGACTCTGCTATTGGTGTAGAAAGTAATACCGTAACTTCCGCTTAAATGCATATTGACTGGTGGCCGTCCTGATATCGAGAGGTAGCGCATTCCAGAGAAGAATGGACTGAATATGAAAGGAAGAATGAATAAAATCAGAAGTATGAGAAGGACAAAACAAAAGAAGATTGTTAGACGAACGCAGATTCCTAGCGTGTGAAGTACATAAATATTGAAAGTGAGGTGTGAGATAAGAAGGAGGAGTGGGAGAGTTGAGTAGGGAGAAAAGCGTGGTCAAAGCGCGCAAATTTCGCCTCTGCCTAATGAGCATCCACTTGAGTTCAGATCTGCAGCTCGACACATGGTCATATTTCCTCAGGTTGAATATGAACCGGATGCAGTTATTTAGGAGCCTATCAAGCTTATCCAGGAATACCGGCATTCAGGTCAAAGTAGCACACGTCACCATAGTCTATTATAGGGAAAATTAAAGTCTGCACAAGCATAGTCTTCGTTTTTGCAGGCAGAAAGTTCCTCAGACGGTACAGGCAACGCAAGGTCCCATTGACTCTTTGACTGACACTAGAAACCTGACTTTGCCAGCCAAGCGTCGAGTCAAGATGTAGACCGAGATCTTTTACACTAGGGCTGATGGGGATAACGGTGCCATTAAAAATAATAGGAGGAAGAGAGCTAATCTGCACCCGACCCATCATGCGCGAGCTCCCGATCAAAATGGCCTGACATTTTGAGGGGTTTACAGACACCCCAAATCTATCAGACCAATTCTTGACTGCAGCTAAATCCCGGTTCACATCGCCTATAGCATCCGACAAACCTTCTACCCGCGCAGCCGCATATAGTTGAAGGTCATCGGCATAAAGATGATACGAACACCGAAGACAGTGAGTTATAAAATTTATGAAGATGGAGAATAATAATGGAGAAAGAATACCGCCTTGCGGAACACCAGCAGCCAAATCACACCAACTCGAGGCACTCTCGTCAACGCGAACCGACTGCTGACGTCCCCGAAGATAAGAAGAGAACCATTCCAGAGCCTCGGAGGAAACCATAAGATGTGAAAGGATAGAAAGGAGAATATCGTGACTGACGGCATTAAAGGCATTGGAGAAATCAATTAACACCAGAACAGTGACCTTGGTATCCTCCATCGCTTCTCTTATGTCACCAGTCACTTTGAGGAGAGCAGAGGCAGTACTGTGTCCCGGCCTGAATCCAGACTGGAATGAGCTAACAAGGTTATTCCGATGAACAAACCCTGAGAGCTGTCTGTGGACGAAGGCCTCCAGCACTTTGGATAGAAAAGGAAGAATAGAAATTGGTCGAAAATGGTTATATAGGGAGGGATTAGAGATTTTAGGAAGTGGACGAACGTAGGTCATACGCCACAAGGAAGGCAATTGTGCGGAATCAAGAGAAAAGTTGATTATGTGGGTAATAGGGGGAAGGAGAAAGTCGAGGATTAGGGTGACCATATAACGACTGATGCCGTCAAAACCCATAGCCTTGGATTTAATGGACAGGATGATTTTTTTGATTTCATCCAAGGTGGCCGGAGAAAAGTGGAACTGAGAACTGTTCTATAATAGGACCAGGTAGGCCAGTAATGAAATCAACCGTCTGGGATAACATTTGTGAATCCAAATGGCAGGTTGTAGTGAAGTGACGGTTGAGATCATCCAAGCCGATTGTCTTAGGAAAATCAACATGACGTGACCTACCGATACCAAGAGTTCCAAGGAATTTCCAGATATCAGCCGGAGAAGAAGAAGATATGTTTTCAAGAATATGGCGGCGTTTGGCATTGCGTATCACCTGATTACACCGATTCCTTGCAGTTTTGAAAAGGTTCCTGTTTTCATCACAGCGGTCCTTTTTAAATTTACGAAAGGCCCGGTCCCTGCACCTCATCGCCATACGAACCCCTGTCGTCATCCAAGGAGCAGGTGGACGCCTAAGTTTAACCCTCTTGACAGGAGCGTGTCTGTCGTAGAGTGCAAGGACCGTACGGTTAAACAAATCCAGCTTATCGTCCACAGTCACTTCCGCAGCAATGTTTTCCCAATCTAATTCCGATGCATCCTGTCGTAGTTTTTCAACATCCATGCGGGCAAAACAACGCATGTGCAGAACTTTGGGGGGCAGTTTAGGTGGTTTTAGGGTATAGGAGAGGAATATGAGGTCGTGATTAGAAAAGCCAGGTGCAGGATACTGACCATGAGAGGAAACAAGGGAGGGAGTGGACGTGAGGATTAAGTCAAGCCAAGTGTCATCACCCAAGACATTGAAGTTTGTTGGTTGTAGAGGAAGAATATGGAGATCGGCGGACTCGATGATATGAAGGAGTTTGTGGGAACGAGGGGCTGGACGAGAAAGGTCAGTGTTGAAATCTCCCATGATTATACAATGTGCATACTCTGACCCTACAGACTCCAGCGCTAATTCGAAGTTGGAAAAGTAGTCAACGGCGGGCGGACAGTAGACAACACCAAGCAAGGTCTTGACTCCCTTGGCGTAAACCTCAAGAAATAGATACTCAATGGAAGCACTATAATTTGAAGGAGATGAGGCAAGGACTTTGAAAGGGAAATCACTACGAAGATAGATAGCAACACCGCCCCCTCCCCTTCCAATCCTATCGTTACGGTTAAGAATGAAACCGGGAAGAGGATAGGTGGTAGAGAGAAGATGAGGTTTGAGCCAACTCTCAGAAATCAGAACGGCGTGTACATTGGCGTCGGAAAAGATGTCAAACAGATCACTGTAGTGACTTGGCACACTCTGAGCGTTGATGTGGCAGACATTAAACAAATGACGCTTTTGATGGCTGAAGTTCCGACGCAGAATGTCACCAAGGGTGTCAGTCAGAGAACTAAAACTTGCATTAGCGGTTGAGGTGAAGGAAACATTAGCAAAGTAAAAAGAATCGTCATCAGAAATCATGGTGTGTGTAAGATACAATATAAATAATAATAATAACCTAAATAAATATAAAATAATTAACTATGACACCAGTTTAACGGTGCTACAACACTATCTGTCCACCACCCACCAGCAACATAGGTATAATACAGACTTACTGATAGAACAACATATTGGCAAAATTATGGTTAAAAATAAAGGTATTATATACACAAGGAAAAGCAAAGCGTAGAATGAAACTAAAACTACACAGTTGACAGTGGTACAATAACAAAAACAAATTGCAAAAAATCACCAAACACAACATTGGACGTTACAATGACTTTACATTTACAACAAGACACGACAGACAGATGATACTGGTGACAGTGACTATGATTGAAAAAAAACAAACATTATTTACAGCAAAAACAAAACGCAAATCACCAAACTTAACATTGGACGTCACAATGACATTACTACATATTGACAGACAACGACTGACAGATGATACTTACTGGTGACAGAGAATAAGATTACAATCTATTGACAAAAAAAACAAACACAATTATTACAATCAAAGCAAGCAAAACACTGTGCAATTACCACCAAACTGATAATAATGACTACTAAATAAAACACGGAAAGCGGGTACTCGTGCACGACAAAAGTTGCGTAATAATAATGTGAACTAAACCGTCACAAGTACAATAGACACTGTGTTATTGATATCAGAGTTAAGACCAGCCTTTCGATCCCCAGCTAACCCAACCAGCGGCTAAACACTGGCTAACCAGCGGCTCCAAAACCCGGCAAAACACGTCCGTTCAACAATTCTCAGTTTACAAAATATGGTCAAATAATTAACTCGCAAACTAATTTGAGCAGTTGTGAGGCTGAGAAAATAGGAAAAATATAATAATATAATGATAATAAAATTAATAATGCATTCCTCTAAAACAACAAGCTAGCACATCCAACTACTGGCAGAGTCAACCACGGATCAAAAACTAGGTCTTATAAAAATGTGCCATGCAAACGCTCAGTCACTACGCACAGTACGCACTCCACTATTGCCACTCGATGCACCAGACGATTCCCCAGCCCTCTCTGTGGTACCTTGTCAACAAGGGATTGAGCTCCTCCATTGCAGTAATTTTATGCCATGCTCCATCAGGGGTTCTTATGACAATAACCCCGTCTTGTGTCCAGGACGCCGGCATCCCAAAATGCAAGCGTGCTTTAGTAAAGAAGGCCTGCCTATTTCGGGTCAGGAACTCCTTAACCGAGACCGCAGAGCCTTTAAGTGCTGACTTTGCTTTCCATACAGCGGATCTATGTTCAACATTTGCAAACTTTACCAAAATAGGCCGACTGTGTGTGGGTCCCCTGCTAGATGCACCAAGTCTATGGCACCCCCTGATGGACGATGCAGTAATTCCTGACAGAGCCATCTTGTTGCTGATAACGCCTAGCACTAGAGCGCGGCAATCCTCCTTATCAACCTCTGCAAAGCCGGTGAAGATAAGCGCCTTCCGTCGCGAACGTGTCTCCAACCCGTCAACCACTCTGGAGCACTCCATAATCTGTGTCCGCAGAAGCCCCAGCATAGCAAACATTAGCTCTCTAAATGTCCGGAGCTCCTCTCGGATCTTAGCCACAGTATCCTTTGCAGGTCCTGCACACTGGATCTGGGCCTCAAGCTCGTTCATTTTTCTGAGGAAGCACTCCGCCAGGTTCTTCTGGGCCGACTGAATCTCATCCAGCTGAGACATATTGAGGTGTAGAACAAAGAAAATGCTTTGACAGTTGAAAGTATTAGAGATAACTGGTAGGTGGTGTAGTTTAAAGTGCTATAATAACATGGACTGTTTTACCAATGTAAGATCAGCTGCTTATACTGTTCTTTTAGCTAACTTAATCTTTAAACTTAAAAAAAATGCTGAATTATATTTTAAAATGAATTTACTAAAACTAATTGAAAAAAAACGCGTCTTAACTTTTTCTACACCTACCGCCGAAAAAGCCGCAGAAAACATTGTGGTTTAAAAGAAGATATAGTGACTAAAATTGAAAAGAGTACGTTAAGATGGTTTGGCCATGTTGAGAGGATGAATGAAAGGCGACTAACGAAAGGTATTTACAAGGCAGACTTGAATGAAAACGCCGGGATGGGACGCCCTAGAAAGACATACATAGACCTTATAGGTGATTTTCTTCAGAAAGGCCAGGTGCGCAGTACTCATAACCGGCGTGTGTGTATGACTAGATGTATGAATGTGAGTGAAGCAAAAGAAGTATGTAAGGATAGTAGCAGGTGGCGTTCAGTAGTTTCTGCCTACCCCCATGGGAAAAAGGCGTGAATTTATGGATGTATGTATGTATAGACTTGCTCTGTATAGTTAATAGCTAGTCTATAGGCCAGTTCAAGTTCAAAGTGTTCCCACTGGCGTGCAGCCTGCTGTAAATCTAGGGTTGTACTAAAATATACCTATTTCAATACATCCGGTATTTCCTGGCCATTCAGATCGTACTGGCTTATGTTTTCACCGCTAACTATTCTCGTAAAGATCTCATCGACACGAGAAATCCTTCACACGTTTGTCTTTTAGAGCTATCTATCGTAACAAAACCGTAACAAAACAATAGATTCTGCAGTGGCTGGGGCGAAAAAATTGTGCCCCTAGAGGGAGCCATATTCAATTTAATGACCAACGACACCCCATTTGTCTAATTATGATAAGTAGTTTAAAAGTTATGAGGTAATAGATGAACATAAATACATACATACAAAAAAAAACCGGTCAAAAACATAACCCTCCTTTTTACTTCGCCATAGTCGGGAAAGAAGGGGCCATGAACTGCATATATTCCCATTCAAATCCGTTCAGCCGTTGAGGCGAGCGCAATTAATTATTGACAAATATCCCAACATAGAGACTTTCGTATATTCTAGCTTTCTTGATTTCTAAAACGGAAATAAAGTCCTTAGCGTGTTCAATTTGTTTTACAAATGAAAACGATACATAGGTAGTTTATTGTTCAGGTTTCCTAAAAAAAGATATTAAAGAAAGGTCACTGACGTTACTGCCACAATAAAACGCACCAACTATACTAATATCGCCAAAGACAAGCGACAAATGTTTTCAGACACACACAATAAGAGCAGTCTCTACTCTCTAGGGCGGGTATAAATCTGTGCGAATGCGAATTCGCCACAAATCGTATCGGATACCAACGGACGTCGGTACAAGAGAACGGCTAGTAATTCGCTTTCTACGAGTTGTTGGCTCACATCTTGCGAGATGACTAATGGATTGTTTGAAACTGTTTTTATTTTAAAGTTAGTTGAAAGTGGGTTATGGATATTATTTAGTACTTCTTTGTTTTGCTCGCTCGCAGTTTGTGGCTACATAATAACGGAAGCACGAAATTCAAGGCTTAATAACGCTTACCGAGGTTGGACAGTGGATGGATGACCATCCATTTCATACAAAGACTCCTCTTTGTATGAAATGCCTCCTCTTTGGATGGTCGTGGCTCGGTAACACGTCGGTCTCGGCTGTCATTTGGTAGTCAGACAGTCATAAATTGTAAGAAGAAGGGTATCGTATTACCCAGTTACTGGTTTATAGAGGTTAGATCGGTCAATGTAAGAAACTGGTATCCAGCCGATCCGCCTAGACTGGACTGGAAGGCGACCCCAACGTAGCCGGGAAAAAAGGTAGGCAGATTGATTAATTAAATTGAAATAAAAATTGTTTGACTAACAATAATGCTTTAAGAAAAGAAACTTCTTTTTTTTATAGTCTATAGGCTCGCGCTTGACCACTATCTCACCTGATGGTAAGCGATGATGTGTTCGACGGTGAAGCACGCTTGCCTAGAAGAAACCTATTCACTCTTGACTTAAAGGCTCCTAGATTGTAGCGCTGTGTGTGTAACTGTTGCGCACTAAGAAGAAACAAATGCAAAACGAAGGGTCTTGTTTTCATGTTAGGAAATTCAGCATAATGGCATCATCTTATCGGTGACAGCAAACGATCCCAATTCAGGCCCGTAAATATCTAAGAACCCATTTACGGCACCTATGGGAAGATACACACCTCCTTATATAGACCTCATCGTGAAACATAATAAAGTAGCCCTTATATTTATTAAGCCATGAAAATCGCCTTCATAAATATACTCGTAATACTCGATAATATTGATAACTTTTTAGGATTGCAATAAAAAATAAAGGTCCATAATTTATTTGTTTCTGCCGCTCAAGGAGCTCGCGGCTAAATAATAACAGCAACACGGGTGGATCGTCGAGGTTAAGCAACACTTGCCAAGGCTGGCTGTAGATGGGTGACCATCTTTTACATACCGAGACTCCTCCGTGCCTCGGAACGCACGTTAATCAGTTGCGCCCGGCTATAATTTGAAGATCTTTGACAATCGTTACGGGTAGTCAGAAGCCAGAGAAGCTGAGACAGTCTTACCAAAGAGTATCGCGTTACCCAGTTGCTGGGTTGTGGAGGTAAATACGTAGTCAGCTCAGCTTGGCTCAGCCTTCCCTTCTGTGTAACATTGTCTGAGATAAAGACCTAACTCTCTACTTTTTGTCCATTAAGTTAAATATTTTTTAATGATTTGGCGGGCACCTGTCTATGGTGTCACGGTATTATGGCAATCAAAACCTTTTACTATCTATGCAATCCACTATTAAGTTCGTAGCCGACATATACGACACCGCTCCCACTCGAAAAAATAATGTTCATTGAAAGGGCGTCCCTCTGTACACCAAAATAGCTAATTTCAGTCAGCTGTTTTACATTGAAAACACAAATTAGCTGACAGCTCTCGTACCAATCAACAGCTGACGTCTCGCTTAACGTATGCTTACTACGATGCTTCAAGCGGGTGGCACACTCTGTACGCACGCTGACTGCTCGCGTGAAGCACGTGGACAACTGGTTGCCTGCTAACTGTCGACGCGTGGACAGCGAGCAGTCGTCTCCGTTTAATGCGGGGTGTTGTGCGGGAGCGGTGTTGGAGCAGGGTTGTGTAAGTCAGCAAAGAGTCGAGTTATTCGTCGACCTGCAAAGAAGAGCAAAGTCTGTATAGCTTTTAAACATAACATCGCGACTATATTCCCTGAAGGGATGGGTAGAGTTGCACATACAGTACACCCACATTTCGCCAAGTATGTTTAAGGTCTTAAACATAACTGGCGAAATGTGGGTGTACTCACTCATGTGGGTGTAAAAGCTATTACATGTAATAGGGGGCAAGTTAGATATATTAATATTCATGAAGGTGTACCACAACATCACTTTTGTAATACATCCAGCACAAAAATGCATCTTCACTTGGTTACTGCTCAAGCTACTAAAAAAGAGAGAATGCCTGTGTTCCAGCAGTGCAAAAATTATAGGCTGCATGTAATACTTGTAAAAACATTGACACGCTAAAACTTAATTACTGACAACCAACAGTAAATAAAACCCATCAACAAAAAACCCGTTTCTCCCAACTCTTCCCAATAAAAATAGAAAACTATGAGCCTTTTATGTGTTCCTGATATCTTACACAGGTGGTAAACGTTTAATTTCTTTCTGGTGCCAAGGTGCTAGGAAATTACAGTTTGAACTTCCTTGTTGATTGTATCTTTGATTATTTTGTGAGAGAAATATTTAAAATAAATAGATAGAACGGAAGTTGTCAAAGTAAATTCTTATTTAAACAAAACCGGATGTTATAATATTTTAAAGAAATAAAAAGAAAACAGTCCAATTAAATCCTTATTAAATGTCAACTGGAAATCCTTTCATTTTCAGAGAATTATAAAAGGATTTGATCAAATTATAGCTTAATATAACATAATGGTTATACTATTATTATTCCATTTATTCATTTAATATACATATTTTTACATTTTTAAATATTATTCTATGAAAAAATAAAATAAAAAAACATTTAAAAATACAAAAATAGTAGCCCACCGGTATCGGGAATAGGGTCCAAGCTACCGGTGGTCAGGGCTCCTGAGAGAGGAACCTCCTAACGATACGCGCCGTGTCCAGGAGTACCGCTTTCTGGATCAAGCCCTTGATCCAGCTGCCCAACGAGAGCCTCCTCAGATGTTCGTCGAGGCTCTTGGCTATTATGCCATTGGCCGTAACGACTATCGGCACAATGATCGCTGTATTCACGTCCCACATGTCGACAACCTCGCGAGCCAGATCAAGATACTTGCTTTTCTTATCTCTCTCAGCCTTCACATGGTTCTCGTCATGGGGGACCGCTATATCAACAATCATTGCGCGACGCTCTAGTCGGTCTATCACCACTATGTCAGGCTTATTGGCAACAATAGTCCTGTCAGTGATGATAGACCGATCTCAATACAACGTGACATTGCCATTTTCGAGAACTGGGTCGGGCACATACTTATAGTAAGGCACTTCCGATTCCACAAGATTGTATTTAAGAGCAAGTTGCTGATGGATAATCCTGGCTACAAGGTTGTGTCTATGCAAATAGTCTCCGTTAGCTAGACTAGAACAACCGGAGATAATGTGACGGATGGATTCCCCCGGACGGTGACATGCCCGACAGATGTCAACCGTACCGTCTTTCACAATGTATTTCCGGTAGTTGTTTGTCATCATAACTTCGTCCATTATCGCAAAGACAAAAGCTTCGGTTTCCCCGAAAAGGTCACCAAATCGCAGCCAGGCCACGGACGCTAAAAGATCTACATCGGGGCCATGTAGGACCCGGTAGAAGCGTCCGTGAAGCTCCTTGCTCTGCCATACCTCCCTGCGGTCATTAGTATCTAATACTATAGGTATGCGCCAGTTCTCGTTAGCCAAGGAGATCGGGGTAAGGCCCTTGTCCACTGCTACCACATCTCGATGCATACCCACGTCAGCGGCCTGGAAGTATTCCCTAAGACTGCATACCTCGCGGTTGCGTAGGGTCTTAGCACTTAAAAAGCCACGACCCCCGCTCTTCCGAGGGATATACAGTCTCATAACCGATGAACGTGGGTGATGCATACGATTTGCGGTAAGCAGCGTGCGGACCCTCCTATCCAGGGCGTCAAGTTCTGTCTGAGTCCATTTGAGTATGCCGAAAGAGTACATCAACACCGGCATGACCCAGCCGTTGAAGGCGCGCACCTTATAGGTTCGCTGTTTTCCTGAATCTGTCGACATCCTGGATAGTGAAGGACCGTCCTCCACTGCCCTATACATGACGTCAGGAAGGCGCGCATAGTTGCATCAATTTTATACAACACCAGCACCCTCATGAGCCATGTATGTGGCACTGAGTTATAGGCCTTCTTGTAATCTATCCAACATGTCGCCAGATCCTTGCGGGTACGGCGAACCTGTTGGCAAATGGCAATGTCTATAAGGAGCAGCTCCTTAGTACCGCGGGACCCGTTCCTACATCCATTCTGAGACGCAGACATGATGGCGTTATCTTCTATATATATATATATATATATATAAAATAAGAAACTGACTGACTGACTGACTGACTGATCGATCAACGCACAGTCTAAACCGCTAGGCCTAGAAGAATGAAATTTGGCAGAAAGGTTCCTCATGTGGCGTAAGTGAGCACTAAGAAAGGATTTTTGGAAATTCCAACCCAAAGGGGGTAAAAAGGGGGTTGAAAGTTTGTATGTAATTGCCACAGTTTGTAAGTTGGGCACGTTAAATTTTAGATTTACGCTCTTGGTTGATAAAAAAAATAATGTATTTATTGGTTTTTGGAAACTCGTCTCCTAAGGGGGTAAAAGGGGGTTGAAAATTTGTATGTAATTTCCACAGTTTGTAAGTTGGGCACGTAAAATTTTAGATTTACGCTCTTGGTTGATAAAAAGAATTAATGTATTTATTAGTTTTTGTATATTCGACCCCTAAGGGAAGGGGGTAAAAAGGGGGTTGAAAGTTTGTATGTAATTTCTACAGTTTGTAAGAAGAACTCTTGAAATTTTAGATATACGCCTTGGTTGATAAAAATAATTAATTCATATATTGGTTTTTGGAAATTCGACCCGTAAGGGGATAAAAAGGGGGTAGAAAGTTTGTATGAAATTTTTACAGTTTGTAAGTTCGACACGTGAAATTTTAGATTTACGCTTTTGGTTCGTAAAAAGAATTAATATATTTGTTGGTTTATGGAAATTCGACCCCTATGGGTATAAAAAGAGGGTTGAAAGTTTGTTTGTAATTTCTTCAGTTTGTAAGTTGGATACGTGTAATTTTAGATTTACGCTTAAGGTTCTTAAAAAAAAATAATGTATTTATTGGTTTTTGGAAACTCGTCTCCTAAGGGGGTAAAAGGGGGTTGAAAGTTTGTATGAAGTTTTTACAGTTTGCAAATTGGACACATGAAATTTTACATTACGCTCTTGGTTGATAAAAATAATTAATGTTTTTATTGGTTTTTCTAAATTCCAACCCTAAGGGGGTAAAAAGGGGGTTGAAAGTTTCTATGTAATTTCTACAGTTTGTAAGAAGAACACTTGAAATTTTAGACTCTTGGTTGATAAAAAGAATTAATTCATATATTGGTTTTTGGCAATTCGACCCGTAAGGGGGTAAAAAAGGGGTAGAAAGTTTGTATGAAATTTTTATAGTTTGTAAGCTGGACACGTGAAATTTTAGATTTACGCTTTTGGTTAGTAAAAAGAATTAATGTATTTGTTGGTTTATGGAAATTCGACCCCTAAGGGTGTAAAAAGAGGGTTGAAAGTTTGTTTTTAATTTCTTCATTTTGTAAGTTGGACACGTGTAATTTTAGATTTAATCTCTAGGTAGATAAAAAACACATGTATTTATTAGTTTTTGGAAATTCTACCCCAATGGGGATAAAATAGGGATTGGAACGTTATAATAAATTTCTTCGGTTTGGAAAGTAAAACATCTAAAATTGTAGGTTTTCGCTCTTGATTAAATAAAAAAACAATTAATTATTTCCGGAAATGCCACCCCTAACGAGGCTAAAAAGGGGGTTGAAAGTTTGTATGTAATATCTATAGGTTGTAAGTTAGAGTTGGAGTTGTTAAAACGAATTCATGTAATTATTAGGTATTAGAAATTCTACCCCTAAGGGGAATAAAGTAGGGGTTGAAACTTTATATGAAATTTCTTCGGTTTGGAAGGTAAAATATCTAAAACAGTAGGTTTACGCTCTTGATTAATAAAAAAGTAATGAGTTTATTGATTTCCGGAAATTCTACCCCTAATAGAGGTTAAAGGTGGCAATTTGTTGGGCTTATATATTTGAAACTTGGCATAAATACTAACAGCAAATATTTTATATTTTTTCCTAAAATACGATTTAAGGGATGTTAAAGTTTGTATGGAAAATCTCATTTCTTGGATTAATAAACTTGAAACTTGGGACAAATACTAACCTAAGTAAATAATAAAGGATATCATTATTAGTTTTTCGAAACTACCCCTAAAAGATGATTAGGGAGGGGGGGAGTGTTGCAGATCTTGGTTTAATAAACTTGAAATTTTGCACAAATACTAACCCTAATAAATAATGTGGGTTGCTATTAGTTATTCGTTTTTCGGAACTATCCCCAAAATACTATTTAGATTTTTGAAGTATTTGATTAAACATAGCTTCTTTTAATGATGTAGGTGAGCTCTAAGGAGGGAGTTTTGTAAATTCAAGCTTTAAAGAGACATTTAATTGTGTAGATATTACTGACCTCCAACTAAAAACACTTATACAAAGTGAAAAATACATTTCTTTTTCGAAGTTGGTGTCTTTGGTAGGTACCAATTTTTTTCGTTATGGACACCGACTTCGAAAAAGAAAGTTATTTTTCACTTTGTAGTGTTTTTAGTTGGATGTCGGTAGTATTTTTTTGTAAAATAGATTTTTTGTTTTTCACTTTTTAGGTGGACCTAATAGGCAATTTGCCTTTAGTAAGGTACTTAATTATTTTTTGTGTATATTCACCGATATCTCCGTCAACAAACACTGGACAAACGGTCCAGTTCGGTAGTTCCAAATCGAGGAAGAGGTCATCTCAGTGCCGTAAGATTCTTCAAAAAACCGTTGACACACCTAAAACAACTTATGGGGGTAATTCTGAAAAACTAATGATGGCAATTTATTATTGCCCAAGAAATAAGATTTTTAACAGACTTTCCAAAAAGGAGGAGGTTCTATTATCTCTAAATCCTAACTTAAACCGTATATATCTACGGTATCCCATTTATTATTGAATTAACAATAGCTTTCTTTTGATCGCCTTCACTAACTGCACATAATTTAGTTGAATATAACAAGTAAAATTTCAAAATTTAAAAAACCCCCGACACATTTATCTTGCGAAAACATCACGATCTAAACTGTAAAACGCGCTTAACTTTTGAACGGCTGAACCGATTTTATTCAAACATAGCTAAGAACACTCTCGATACAATCACCTTTCAAACAAAAAAAAACTAAATAAAAATCGGTTCATCCGTTGAGGCGCTATGATGCCACAGACAGACACACAGATACACAGATACACAGACACACAGATACACAGTAACACACCTCAAACTTATAACACCCCTCTTTTTCCGTCGGGGGTTAAAAATACAAAATCATGCGAACGAAGTCGCGGGCGGAGTGCTAGTTGTCTATATGTTGATTAATTTTAGCTCTCAGAATGGATTAAGAACTTTATAGACCGTCGGTAAACACGTTATCGGTCTATAATTTTAGGAGCTGCAGTACTACCCGATTTATAGAGCAGGTGGGTTATTCCTGTCGTTAGGAACTGGGGCAGTGACCCTGACTCTAAAGCAGACTGGAACTGAGATGACAAACGAGCGTGCGACCTTTGAAACCACTAGTTCACTTAGAAACACCTTCTAAATCCAAAAGTTGTGCAGTCCGTCTGGCCCTGGAGATTTCCAGTTGGGCAACGGACGGACTGTACGAGCTACATCTTGGGGGCTGATAGTAATGCCCCCATTTGTGGTATCGGATCGCACGCTTGTTCGACCTCCCGAGTCCAGTCACCCTCGGTGTGACTGACAGGCACCGACCAGATATCGCGCCAGAAAGAATACATGGCGTCATTATCTGGTAGTCGCATATCAGTCACACCTTGGTCAGGTCGCTCCCAAGCCCTATAAACCCACCTTTCGTTGCTTTGAAATGTGAGATTCTGAGTGTATCGCTCCACTCGCCGCTTGTACCGACGAATACGGCTTCTGCTTCAGGAAGTCAATACGCTCTGTGACGCGGGACACATAATCTCGAGAACTGATATCAGTCCCCGAGAACGCCCGCTTCACAAAGCGCATCACTCTAGGGCGAGTGTTGGCCTCCCTGAAGCAGATAAGTTTGCCGATGAGTGCTCTAGCCTCATCGATACGACGCTCAATCCTGGACTGCCAAGCTGGTACAGCTGGTCGTGTAGCTCTGTCACTTTTTGGGAATTTGACGTTAGCTACACGACATGCCGCAGCAGCCGCACAGTACAGTATTGAGTGGGTATCGGCAAGGTCTTCGCTGCTATCAAAAACATTTGATAGCTGCGAATCTAGAGCACACACCAGCGCCCTATTTTTCTTATGCATGGGCAGACGAGGTAGTCGAGGTGTAAGCTCAGGCGGTGTGGAGCGATACTCGCTGAAAGCACATTCCAAAGCGCTCCTTAAACGTGCATTGCTTTGGGAACTAACAGATATAGCCCTGTCGTCGACATCCTCATCATCATTATCTGGTCGCGGTGAAACACTGGGTTGCAGTTACACAGCGGCCAGTGGCAAGGCAGGCGAGACACGGCTATTCCGTGATTCATTGCGCAGTCTATCAAGTACGGCATCATCCAACATACGGTTACGTTGGATGACCCGCACCTGATCCGACAGACGTTGGGCCGAAACGTTGACAGCTGGCTCAAGCACCTGAAACAGAGAGAGCATCCGACCACGGTACGCAGTCAGGTTAATTCCCCTCTCTGTAGCCCCAAAGTATGCGCGCATAACGTTTTCAATGATCGATTGCGTCCATCGCAAACGCTGCACACTTCCACCGGGAGCGGGGACCCTGTCAGAAACTGATGGGCCACGAGATCCCTGGCCGGCGTCGACGCGCAGGTGGAGAAGTATTCGTCGCTCGAGCTCGACGCAACTGCAGCGTCCGGGATCGCTTGACTTACGATTGTAGATGGTCCCGGCGGCTGCGAGGCGGAGCTGAGCGACGAACCCGAAGATGTTGGGCGTGTGTTCTTGTCACTGGCCTGGCTTCGTGTGACCATATTTTCATTGTCTCAGCTTGTCAAATAATTTTTCATGTTGATTTTGTCGGATTATATTGTAATTGTTGTAGTTTTACATTATCTTTTTTTTTGACTTTGTTGTAGTGTGTTTAGTCATTTTTCTATTGTATTATTCTATATTAATATTGTATTAGTTTAAATTGGAAAATTGAGATAGAAAATTTTATGTGTCACCTTGACACGTCAGGCCACAGATTATATTTATTACATTAATATAAATTGAACCACCGCAACATTTTAAATAATAAGAAAGGAAATTGTCAAATATAGCTCTCAACAGGATGTTACAATATTAAAAATAAAACAGAAACATTAAATCGACTATTGGTTTCGCGCCCATATGTACAATGGGCGGTCTTAAATCGCTCAGGGCAAGCTCTTACAGACAACCTTTGGATGGACTGAACGGTTAATGTATCCGTAGACCAATTTCTGTGGAAAGGGTGATCGCATCGGCGCATCGCGACTGTCTGTGAAAGCCTTTATGCTTGACTTACCTAAAACAATTCATTAACACCCTGTTTTGGTACTCGCCACAATAAATTGGATTAATCTAAGCAAGCAAGAGACAATTAACAGTTTCATTAATAAGAGCGGAACCAGTAAAAGGTTTATAGTTATTGCTGCGTGTATGCTGCGGGGTTCATGTGGCAGTAAACTTGTCGTGAATTGACATGTTACGTGACGAGTCTCATGGGACATGTTGGCGTTGTCTCTGGGATGACAACGTAGCTGCCATGGGTACTATAGGATTCAGGCGTTCCTAAGGTAACCGAGGTAAATCCTATTACTATTATAAACCTGAAAGCTTATGAGGATGGATGTATGGATGTTTATTATTCTTTCACACAATAACTACTTAACGAGTATTAATGAAACTTTACAGAAATATTATTATATCAGAATAACACATAGGCTATAATTTTTAAATATATTGGGAGAAGTACTAATACGCGGGCGGGCGGCGCCGCGGGCTGCAGCTAGTCCATTCTAAAACTGTTAGTGCAAAAGTAAAAGTCCTCTTTCTGTCCAGATTTTAGCCGGGAGTAAGTTTCCTTGGGATTAATTTCGACTTTCAGCGCAGCTTCTGACCAATAACATTTTGACCGAATCGGGAATCGAACTCAGAGTCTCATTTCACAGCTGTATTACTTACACTACTAAACATAAAGGGATGATTATATGAGTATATAATATTTATGTAGATATTCTATTCGAAGCTTTCTTTATTTTAGGTATGAATCTTTTACAAAGTTGCATGTCAATGAAATATAATGTAGTTACTTACGAACTGTTTAAATGCGGGCAACAAAACAAACACACCTTTACAATTAGTCACTTTGAAGCCACAATTTCAACAATCCTTCCAGAGAACTCATAAGAGAGCACTCTGTATATAATCTCCAACACAAATCTCAAAGGACGGAAACTGAACGTCCTGTTTTTGTAGTCACTTTGGTGACTTTAATCTTACGTGAGGAAAACCTGAATTTTGGGGCAAACTAAACCCATTTTGATCTGTCAAGAACTGCTATTCAGGTCCCACACGACGAAATATCCTGCATGAAGTGCAAATCTCGAAAAGGGTAAAATACTTTAACCTTCCGGAACTGCTATTAAGACATCGTACTTGGAAATAGCTGACATTTTAACATAGTTATAACACAACACTAACAACACCACTTAAATTGCACTCTTCTAGTCCGTATTCTATGTCGATAAAAATATATAACAAATTACCGGAAAGCATAAAACAAGTAAATAAAACCAATATATTTATAAATAAATAAAAACAATTATAGCATACAGATTTACGCATATTCTAGCTTTCTTGATTTTTAAAACGGAAATAAAGTCCTTAGCGTCTTGAGTCTATATCTATCGGGATCTTCAATATATTTTATTGATGAAAACGATACATAGGTAGTTTACCTAATGATTTTAAATAAACTTTATTATTGTTCAGGTTTCCTAAAAAAAGATATTAAAGAAAGATCACTGACCGCTACTGCCACACGAATACGCACCAACTATACAAATCTTCTCCAAAGACAAGCGACAAATGTTTTCAGACACACACAATAAGTCCAGTCTCTACTCTCTAGGGCGGGTATAAAACTGTGCGCCACAAATCGTATCGGTTACCAACGGACGTCGGTACAAGAGAACGGCTAGTAAATCGCTTCCTACGAGTTGTTGGCTCACGTCTTGCGAGATGACTAATGGATTGTTTGAAACTGTTTTATTTCAAAGTTGGTTGAAAGTGGGTTATGGATATTATTTAGTAAATCTTTGTTTTCAAGTTATGGTGAGGAGCTCGTAGTTAAGCAAGTAGTAACAGCACGTCGAACTTCAAGGCAAAGCAACTCTTGCTGAGGTCGGTCCGTGGATGGGTGACCGTCCATTTCATAACAACATTACTCTGTACCTCGGAAAGCACGTTCGTTTCGGCTGTCATTTGAAAATCTTTGACCGCCTTTAGGGTAGTGTTAACCATACATTCTGACACCAGCCTTGCCTACCAAGGTGTATCGTGTTACCCACTTACTGGTTGGCGGAGGTCAGATAAGCAGTCGCTCCATATAAAATACTGATATTCAGATGCATTCGGTTAGACCAAAAGCCAAACCCCAGGTAGGACCAAAAGGGTAAACGGTGGAGCATACGGTGGAAGTCTGCCTCACTTGGGTGGAGCACCGCCGTGGCGCTGGCAACCTCTAGCGTTCGACTTCGAGCGAGAGGGCATGGGAAGCTGTCTCCTCCTTCCGCGAAGCACTAGTGCTCGCAAAGGAGGAG
Organism: Orthosia cruda; assembly: GCA_964057195.1. Taxonomy (NCBI): domain Eukaryota; kingdom Metazoa; phylum Arthropoda; class Insecta; order Lepidoptera; family Noctuidae; genus Orthosia; species Orthosia cruda. The sequence goes on from OZ059844.1 coordinate 18,531,162, forward strand.
GCGGAACGCGTGAGGGAAATGCAACGGAGACGCCCTCATGCCCGTAGCCACCGCAGGAGATGCCCCAGGCGTCGGGAGTCGCAAGCCGATTCCCGGCCACCGTAGGTGCGGGCTTGCGGACGGCAAGTAATGGGTAGCTCGCCGTCCGATAAGGAACAGGCCCAAAATTTATTTATTTTGTGTGCTTGATTGTACTTTGGTTATTTTGAGAATATAATATTTAGCGAATCTAATATTTTGAGAATCTGCTATTTTCAGAATCTGATATTATGCGAATAAAGGGGTCCGATGCCTGTCTGTTCGCGGATAAATTTGGAAGACAGTTACCGCGGCCCTGGCACAAGCAACTGAAGGAACACGGGTGGGTTTTAGAATCAAAATCAGAATAGGTATTTATTTGTGTGTTTAGTCAGTAAAAGTCTGACACGCCCTCCCGCTCCACCCGGAGTGGGAAAAGTTATTGAATGATTTCAAAGGCCAAAAAAAAAGTTTAGGTGATATAGAGTATTCTACACTGAACCGACATAATTTGAAACGATAATTCATTGTTGGAATAGTGGGTAATAAAGCTTTACAAGAAAAAAACTGTTGCGCGCTAAGAGGAAACAGACTTCAAAACTAGGACTTTTGTTTTCATGTTAGGAACTTAAGCATAATGGCATCGCCTCATCGGTGACAGCAAACGGCCCAAAATTCAGGTCCATAAATATCTTAGAACCCATTCACGACCCCTTTGGGAAGAAACAGACGTCCTTATACAGACCCCATCGTCATGAAATATAATAAAGCAGCCCTTATATTTATTAAGCCATGAAAATCGCCTTCATAAATATAACATTATGATAATAATGATAACATTTTAAGACTTAATAAAAGTCCATCATTTGAGTATTTATTTCTGCTGCTTAAGGAGCTCGTGGCTAAATAATAAAAGCAACACGGGTCGATTACCGAGGTCAAGCAACACTTGCTGAGGTCGTTCCGTGGATGGCTCCATTACATAAAGAGGCTACGTCATCCTGGCATGCGAGGCTGTGGCTTCTAAAGGTGAAGAAATCTTTGGAACAATGAGGTCACTCCGCGAAGCCTGTGAAGCCCTCAGGAAGCATCTGTGTTTTTGGACGGAGAAAGGCCGGCTTTGTTAGCCAAAACCCTCACACACAACGGACTGAATGAGAGTCTTAGGGCGTTTTTAGTATCACGTGGATTTGCTTACGCACGCAGACTTTACAATAGAGGGTACTACGCATGCGGGGCCAAATTCGAGCCAATCCCACCTGCGTAAGCAAATCCGCGTGATACTAAAAACCCATTAGTGCGGCAAAGGGAATCCCCATCATCATCATACATAACAAGACTCCTTTGTTCATCGGAAAAGCTTAGTTCAGCCGTTGGTCCTGGGTGTAATTCGTAGATTTTGACAGTCGTTACGGGTAGTTTGAAGCCAAAAAATCTGACGAATGGTACTGGTAGTCAGCTACATCCAGTTAGACCGGTAGCCGACCCCAACATAGTTGGGAATAGGGTAGGCAGAGAGAGATTTATTTATTTCTGCTGCAATATCGCTCCAGCTTGCGTCCTGTGTACATTTTTCCATTAATTACTGTAGCGTAACGTAAGCTCCGGAGAGCTAACGTTAACTACGTTAATAAAATAAAAGTAATTAAAAATTAAAATTAAGAAAAAGGATATCGAGTATAAAAACAGAAGGGCCGGCTTCACACGACGTGGGTTGCTGGAGTTAGGCAGCTAACCAGGCAGCAGGACGGGCTGGAAGCCGTGGTATGACCGAGGCAGGCGGGTGAGTGGGCACCACGACGACAAGCAGGCAATCGGGCAGGTAGGCAGTAGAGTAGGTAGCAAATCGGTTAGGCAGGCAGCTGGACGGAATGGAACTCTTCAAAAGTCGTGGTAAGCTTGAGAGGGACAGGTGAGCAGACACCACGACGGTCTTTCAGGCACACGGTTTGGTATGTAGTTGTGTAGGCATACAGTAGGTAGGAAGGCAGGCAGCCAGGAGTGAAACGGATAGTAGTCAGATACGTAGGTAAAATCATACACAGTATATCACTCACAATATTTATATTTTAGTGCACTTCAGATATTATTACTGGATATTATATACACAAGCTGGATATTAAGGTTTAGAGAGTTTTAGATTTAAAAGACCACTTCGTATTACTCAGTAAATAAACCGACATTCGGCGTTCAGTGGCGTTTCAAAACTAAAAAGCTGACGCCCGTTTTTCATCGTTCTGTGTCATATCGTCTAAATTTTGAATTCAAATTTCTATTAAGAAAATAAGACCAGAACGATGCAAAAGTCTACGCTTCCCTTATAATAATGTATACCTAGCTTAAAGGAGGTCTAGTCCATAATATGGTACCTATGTTACGGTCTATGGTTTAAAAAAATAAAATAGACAGTCAGATGTCATGTCAGATGAAAATGTCACAGTAGAAAAATATTGCAAGAATTACAAATTATCTATATAATTTAAGTTTCAGATATTAAAACAATCAGATATAACTAAAAGTATGCTTTTCAGATGATAACAATACAAAGAAAACATAAAAATGAATTACAAAAGTTGATACAATATCAAAAGATATGAAGGTATGGTTTGTATAGTGTTATGAATTGTAAATAGACTTAAAAATATGTGGTTCTGTTTAGCAGAATACCACAGTAGGCCCCAAAGTAACCACAGAAATGCACTTCATCGGTGGTCACATTCAGGATTACGTCGACATCAGCCAAATTTATAGTGGCGATTAAACCTATTGTATTCCATTATGAGAAGGATCCACGAGGTGGACCGATGACTTACGTCCGTCGACCCCCACACACCAGGACCCGAGGTGCGGGCGCGTAGTGTTCCACGCACCCCTCTTAGACGTCGCGGGGGAGTCAAATAGGATCGTACATTCCCGTGACCCCCTGCGTAGGTGTGAGATGGAACACTGAAGTGGTTTTTAGTTAGTAGGAGTCTGGCAGACCCCTCCACCCCCTGGGCAGAGGACATCCAATAAGGATTTTCCAACCCGGAACAAATACAAAAAGGTGGACCGATAATTTGGTTAAATTTGCGGGAATCCGGTGGATGCGAGACGTAAGGCCTATGTCCAGCAGTGGAAATCTTTGTAGTCGACGGCTGAAGTGATGATGATCATAAGGTTGCAAAGAAGAGCAAAGTCTGTATAGCTTTTAATATCACTTTAAGCCTTTGTCCCAAAGTGAAAACATTATAAGCTGATTATTATGCTTATAGAAACATTGACACGCTAAAACTTTATTACTGAAAACCAACAGTAAAATACATCAAAACCAGACAGTACTAAAACATCTAAAATAGTTTAGAAATAAAAGATCCAATTGTTTCAAATTACACGTAAACTTGGACAGTTGAAATAAAATACGGAACAAACATCCCGACCATCAATTTCTTTGTTAATTGAACAGTTAGGTGCAATTCCCCCATTTTCCCCTTTCCCTCTGACCCGTTTCTCCCAACTCTTCCCAATAAAAATAGAAAACTATGAACCTTTTATGTGTTCCTGATATCTTACACAGATGGTAAACGTTTAATTTCTTTCTGGTGTCGAGGTGCTAGGAAATTACAGTTTAAACTTCCTTGTTGATTGTATCTTAGATTATTTTGTGTCTGATAAAATATAGATACAATCTGTCCAACGGGTTATTGGTTTTTTGATGAATGGAACTAATGATTGCAGCAACGTTAGTGCTTTTTTTTTATTAAAGCATCTCAAAAATATATGCGCAAGAATTGTTGGATTGTCTCCGTGGCTCTGATAGGGCGGGCCTCGACATAAACAAGAATTTATTTGACTATTTTAAATATTTATATTGTTCAGTTTTTAAGAAGGGCTCTGTCTAGACTTATATTGACTTTAAATTCATGAATAACGTCCTTGCTCTATTGCAACTTCTATCTACATTTGTTTTTTATATGATATTTCAGTTTTTACTACTTATTTACAATATCTTACAGGCATAGATAACTTAGGGTTAGTTTTCTTTATTTATTTTAAACCTTAGGTTTTACAAGTAAACCGTACAGTCCTTTCATAATTAAATATAAAAATATGTTAAATAATTTTATTTATAGGTATGCAACACAAAACATTTCATTGACATATAAAAATATGCTGGTACTTTCGGCAATATATTAGCTGGCCACATAATATGATTACACGAAAAATTTGATTAGAGAAAACATGTTCAACATTTAACATGATTTTTACAGATATTAAAGTAACAATATTATGTCTCATGATTGAATTAAAAATAAACTACTCTCTTCTTAATCGTTGTCGTCATTTCTGAAGGTCGTGCCCGTCTTGAAAAGCTTTGAAGGAGTCAACGACGAAATGCTTCCAAGCTACCCTTTCTTCGGCTCTTCTCAGGGCAGTGGTCACCGTGAAGCCTGTAACGGCACTGATCTGGTCAGACCAGCGAATAGGTGAACGTCCGCGTGGGTTTACCTTTGCCAGTACAACCAATTTTTCCAGGTTGTCTGGCTGTTTCCTGGTGATGTGACCAAAGTAACTTAGGACTCGTTGGTAGCAGATCGTGGAGAGTTTGGTTTTGATGTTCAACTAGTCAAGAATCTCTCTCCTTATGATATTTTCGCCATATATGTTGAAAAGAAGAGGGGACAGAACACATCCTTGGCGTACTCCTTTCTCTGGCTTAAAATGTCACAACACCACATTATTGACTCCGACCATCGACTCTTCATCTCCGTACAGGTTTGGAATCAGTGCTGTCAAGTGCGAGGGTATTTTCTTATTACTCCCATTTCCTTGAGTATTCTCCACAGACAGTCCCACCACACGCAATCACGCCTTGGAGTAGTCTATAAAGCACAAGAGCATTGGAACATTAAACTCGTGGCTCTTCTCTATCATTTGCTCTCTTGTGCCTTGACCTCGACCCTTAACAAAACCAGCCTGTGTCGCTGTAGATACCATTGGAGCCGTCCGTTAATTATGTAGAGCATTATCTTGCTAGCGTGGGATATGAGTGCGACCGTCCGGTAGTGCCCACAATTCCTTTTTGACACTTTCTTGTGCAGTGGTATCAAGAGAGACTCCTTCCAGTTCTTAGGCCATCTACCCGTTCTCCAAAGCTGGTTACATAAACCCCGTAAAAGCCTAACACCTCTGTCTCCAAGAAATTTCAGCTCTTCGGCGAAGATGCTGTCTCTGCCAGCTGATTTCTTAAGCTTCAGCTTTTTCAGCGCAATTTCCATTTCGGATTCACACTTTAGATATTGTTTGAAATCTCTGCGGCATAAACGCTGAACCTTTGCTGATAGGAGCTGATATTGAGCTCGGTCTGAGTCGTCTCTGGCTGTCAGTAGGTGTTTTCTCTCCTTGATCGCAGTCCATGTGTCGTCAGTAATCTACGCCTTTTTTGGGGGTGTCATTCTGAATTTCGACAGTTAATTATTTCGACAGAGTCTAAATTTCGGAAAACAGTAGTTCGACAACTCATTGCTTCGACAGAACATATATTCGACTAGCATTAGTTCGACAGATTATACTTCGACAACACACATCTTCGAAGAACACTGCTTCGACAAAACCATTCCTCGATATGCACTTGTTCGGCAGATCTCTAGTTCGACGGAACATAACTTCGACATAATACTGCTCTGAAATGTGACAATACGATCACGTGTCGGCGTATCGGACTACATTAAACTGGCTGCTGATTCGGCGTCGAGATACTCATATCCTATTTCTTCTCTATACTATCCTACACAATCCTAATTCTCCTCAATACCTTCGTGAACGCTTTGGGTACTTTGTCCCGAGGGGTAAACCCTGTCACACTTCGACTTCTCTTCTCCTTCGTACCCCACGTCACACTTCTAGCCGCTATGATGGCTTCTTCTCTGTTACTGCAGTGCGTCTCTGGAACTCTCTACCACATTCCCTATGCGACAGCCCTTCTCTGAATTTCTTCAAGAGGAAAATCAAGGATCATTTTCTGACTCGCACTTGAGCGGTTCTTTTTTTTTACGTAATGTCTCGCGGGCGTTGGAAGCCTTTTTGACCCCTACAGACTCGAATAACCCAGCCTTAAAGCAGTGTTACCATTACATAAATTGTACATGCTGAAATCGGAAAGCCTGATTTTCGGGCGAGAGTAGAGTAGCTTCGCGCATGCAAAAACTAATAGGCAAAAAGTTATTGTAGTCAGTCATACTCGATTTTTTTCGAAGGAAATATTTATTTATTTATTAAAACTTAATGCACAAATACAAAGGCGGACTTAATGCCTTAGGCATTTCCTACCAGTCGACCTTAGGGTGGTGCAGAGATAAAACATGGCAGGTGCAATTAACTGAAAGAACGAGTAGAAAAAAATAAAATAAAAAGAAATTACTAAACTTACTACTTAAAAATATATACTTAGATACATACATATAGATATAAAATTTATACATAAACAATGTCATTGAGAAACGGAATCCAACAAACTAACTGTGTCAAGTTTCTGCAATAAATGTATGACTGATTTTTCGGCAATAAATGTATTGGGGTCTCATTATCCTAATGTGCCCAGGGCCTCCAATAGGTTTAAGTCGGCCCTGCCTCATCGGTTTTGTTTTCTTTCGTTTCTGCCTGCTTACATCTTCATATAAAGCGAAATTCAATTATTATTGTCACATTTCAGAGTAGTATTATGTCGAAGTTATGTTCCGTCGAACTAGAGATCCGCCGAACAAGTGCATATCGAGGAATGGTTTTGTCGAAGCAGTGTTCTTCGAAGATGTGTGTTGTCGAACTACTGTTTTTCGAAATTGAGACTCTGTCGAAATAATTAACTGTCGAAATTCAGAATGACACCCCTTTTTTGGACGATCAGTGTCCTGACTATTCACTTCTGACCGAGATTGAAGTATCATCTGTTTTACTTTAGTCCAGTTTGTATCTACGCCAGCACTGGGATCCACTTCAAACTTTGTGGCTTTGCTTCTGAAATTTTCTTTAAAAGCGGAGAGTGTCGGCTGGAGGGTCGATTTTGCTGGTTGACTGTGGTTCTCGGACACTTCTATAGTTTAATGGTCACTTCTGCCACCAAAAGCTTGTGATCGCTTCCGCAGTCGGCACCAAGGTACGTATTGGTATTGGTTATGCCAGAATCTCTGTCGCTTTGCGACTGCAATATAGTCGATCGAATTGAGTCAAGTGTATAGACATTCTGGGGTGGTTCTGGTTCATGAACGCGAAACGTTCTCCGCGCAATATTGCAGCCACATCTCATCTCTATCATTCCTATCCCCAAGACCATCTACTACTTCTCTTAGATGGTCCTCCCGATTTGTTGAATTGATCTTTGCGTTCAGGTCTCCCATCAAAAGAGTGATGTCTCTTCTGGGACAGCTTTTAATAGTGTCCTCTTGCTGTCTTTAAAAACCCTCGATCTCTGCTTCAGATGACTGAGAAGTCGGTGCATACACTACAACCAGGCTCATGTGACATAGTTTTGTGTTAATTCGCATATAGTCACTATCCGGTCACATACTGGATTGTATCCGAGGACAGAATTGTTGATAAGTGGAGATAAACTGACGCCCACTCCATTTTTAACAGACTTCCCAAAAAGGAGGAGGTTCTATGTTCGACTTCAAGTTTGTTTTTTTTTTTTTTTTGTGTATGTTCACCGATATCTTCGTCAATTGTAAACCGATTTTGAAAATTCTTTTTTTGTTTGAAAAAGTATGTTCCGAAATTGGTCCCATTTTAATTTTGTGAAGATCTGATGAAGGACTTCGGAGATATACAACAGAACTCTTCAATAAATAACGGCAAATCTCTCGAGATTGCTGCAATCGCATGTCTGTTTGTTGTTTATAACATTTCATAACATAACATCACGCCAGTTCGCTCTTAAGGGGTAAGCAGATCTCTCATTTCACCGGTTATGTTCAAGTTTCATGAAATCTATTCTGTCGAAATAGTTCCCGTACTAACTTGCCTATTAGGTACGTACAACTAAAAAGTGAAAAATAAAAAAACTTTTTGCAAAAAAATACCACCGACTTCCAAATACAAAACTACAAAGTGAAAAATAACTTTATTTTTTGAAGTCGGTGTCCAAAACGCAAAAAAAAATGGTACCTACGAAAGACACCGACTCCAAAAAATAAAGTTATTTTTCACTTTGTAGTTTTGTATTTGGAAGTCGGTGGTATTTTTTTGCAAAAAGTTTTTTTTAATTGCGCCTTATGGTCCGGAAAAGTAAAAGAAACTACAATGTTCTTACATTATTCCAGAATTAAATTGTGCAAGACTAAAAATTAAATTAAATCTTACAAGAATAACGTGCTAACTCAAACACTCCTCAAAATTAAAACATCGTTATGGTTAAATACAAGTTGAGATGGGTTAAACATTACCTACAGCTAGGTTACATAGTTATAATTGCCAAGTAGCCCTAAATATGACAGTTAGTCTGTATCTTGGGGTTCTTGACCTTAACTTTATAATGATTGTTGTTGGGTAGTTACAAAATATAACTAATAATAAGGTTAATGATACCTAAACAAAGTTCAAAACCTACACGTTCTTGTTAAACCTAGGTTAGTATTACATCCGTGTGGAAAGTACCTATTCAGTGACCGGTCGATGTCTGACACAAAAACTTGTAATTTCACGCCTGGCAACAAACAAAACACGTGTTGATATGTTACCAACCTATGTTCCTACCTGCTGATAGAATTTATAGATACCTATGTATGTTTCTCTTGTGTAATAAATTGACAAAAAGTAATTATTATTTTGTTAGCTGCCACCCGCGGCTAAGCCTGCGTGGTATTGATACTTCTCCCAATATCTTTATATATTATAACCTATGTGTTATTCTGATGTATAAGCTATATTTCTGTTAAGTTTCATCAAAATCCGTTTAGTAGTTTTTGCGTGAAAGAGTAACAAACATCAATCCATCCTCACATACTTTTATGTATATAATAGTACCTATTGTTACAAGATAGTGCAACGCCATCTAGTGACGAGAGGAAGAACTAGTTATTAACTAGTAGCACCGTCTAGTATCGAAGCCGCCATATAATATAGAATAATCTTCTCGAAAGCTCGTGTCGAATAGAATTTTCCAGAATGTTGAAATGTCGCTTCGGGCACATGAGTACAAAAGTCGATTATTCTGGAAGATTCTCGAATTAACTAGTACAGTATGGAAAGTTCTAGAAACATCTTCCGTGCTATATAAAGAGCAGTTTGGTTCGTCATGAGACAGTTTTGACTTGGAAGTGGACAGCGACACAGAGCGATCAGAAAAGGAAAATAGTGCGAAGTAATAGAATTGATTTTTTGAAGTCTGCTGTTTATTTAATTTATCGCCGAACCCCAGCTCGTAACGCTATAGTAGGATTTTAATCGACATAACACACAAGAGAGAAGAAGATGTCTTTCAGCATGGCATCACCAACAAAGATAAACGATCAAGCATGAAAAAACCTAAGGATCCTTAGTTCTATTTATCATAAGGCCTGCTAAAGAAATTGCAGATGGAAAACCGCAGTAATAATTGCCCGACCCGAGAATCGAATTCAGGACCTCAAGTCCAGCATAAGCACTTTGAGACCAATAGACCAAAACGTGAAGCATGTTCGCGAGCTGGCTGACCAAAACCAGGTGTATCCTCCGACTGCACAGCATGAATTTCTTCTTGTTTACGTCTTTTTAATTCGCTTCTTAAGCAGTCGGATTTTTTTTAATTAACTTTTTTTATTTAAGTATAACTTTTTAGTTATTTTTTTTTGAATTAGGTGTGTATTTTTGAAATCACCTCTTAAAACCCTTTATTTTGATACCCCACGCGATGGGTTTGGAAGAAAAGAAAAATTTGGTGCCTCACAATATGGCACCTAAAAGTCGCCATTTTTTATTTTCCAGTTTTAATGTAGCCACTGACACTCGCAGAGTTAAGACGAATCGATTGACGTATGAATCATCAAAATCGGCCAACGCGTTTGGTCTCTAGAACGCCACATACGAAAAAACATACATACATAGGCTGATAAACACATTACCATCCTTCGGCATACCCCTATTTGTCTACTGAGTTTTCCTATAGTGGCCTCCTTCACCAACATTACGTTATAAAAGGCGGCACACTATACCAGCCAACCCCTTACGAGGTGTCTGGGACCATCTTCGGTAGGTCACGCCTCCGAGAGCTCTCGCCCCTGGTACTCAAGAGAAAATGTGAGTTGCATCGTGATTACTCACTACCATTTGTCCAGAATGGTACCGGAGCAATAAAGCCGCTCACCACACGCACCCCAGCACGCCAGCACTAGTGCAAGCACCAGCGCAGTTGGTGCTAGAGGATTCAATCCCCGTTAAGGACGCCAGAGAAGCTGGCTCCCATTTCTCCAGAATGGTCCCGGAGCTGTAAGCACGCTCACCTCTCGAATACAAATCATCGCATCTACCCAATGCCTACAGCTGGGTTGCCGGAAAACTAATCCAACGGGTAGTCCTCTTCTTCTTTACCATCCTTCGGCAGTCGGGTAAAGATAAAAATTGGGTTCAATAATGCGGACTAAGAAGAGGGCTTTTTGTTGTTTTATTAACATTTAAACGGTTTCACGCCAATCGCCGTCGTCGCCCAGTACATTATTCAAGCGTCAACATTATTAATTTAGAAATCATTATTATTAAGGATGTGATGATGATTTTATTTTTGTATATTTTACATGTTTTTTTTTATGAATTCATTGTATTACCTACCAAGACGAATCCTTTCGCTGCGGGAAAACAATCATCACATTTTCAGCGTGTACAATGCGTATATTTTGTTCAAAGTAAAAGAAAGTACGGATGTCGTTGTATGAGTAACCGTATTTTATTTTATTTATAGGTACTTATTGGTACTTATTACGAACGACTCCGAAAGCTCCTACGATCGACTGTTTGAGTACCTCTATTTGAGATTGGAATAATGCTTATATGCCATTGCAGCTAAGCTTTCCTTTCCGCCTGGTCTCCCATCACAAATAAATGTATTATTCCTCGCGACTCTGTCATTAAAATATGTCACACTGTAAGTGTAGAGAGCGACTTTCCACTTGAAAGGCGTTGCACTTCGTTTTCAATGGCCGCCGGAGCTTTCTTCGGTAAAGTTATACGACCGCTCTCCAGCGCATTTAGATTTCATGAGGATGATTATTTTGACTATGAATGCGCATGGCTTTACTGTTGCCTGAATTAAGTATAAACATAAATATTTGAAAAATTATATGTATTTACCTGTTGGTAAATACAAATTATTTATCATATATATATATTTATCATATTATTTATCATCGTATCTTTTTTGTGTATGTTTGATGAAAAAGGTCTAAGGTACTAACCTAAGTAATATTACAGGGCGAGGTCTAATGTTCGCAGATTATTTTCCTTAAAAAGAAGAAGTATATTTAACCGACTTCCCAAAAAGGAGGAGGTTCTGAATTCGGATTTATTTATTTCTTTTTTTTAGGGTTCCGTACCCAAAGGGTAAAAACGGGACCCTATTAATAAGTTTCCGCGGTCCGTCTGTCTGTATGTCTGTCTGTTCGTCTGGCACCAGGCTGTATCTCATGAACTGTGATAGCTAGACAGTTGAAATTTTCACAGATGATGTATTTCTGTTGCCGCTATAACAAAAAATACTAAAAATAGAATAAAATAAATATTTAAGTGGGGTCCCATACAACAAACGTGTGATTTTTTTGCCTTTTTTGTGATAATGGTACGGAATCCTTCGTGCACTAGCCAGACACGCACGTGGCCGGTTTTTTTTGTATGTATGTTCGGGCTTAACTCCGTCATATATAAACGCATTTGCAAAATTCTTGTTTTGTTCCGAAATTGTCCCATTTAAATTTGGTAAAGATCTTATGAACAACTTCGGACATATAGAAATAAATCACGGCAAATCTCTCGGGATTGCTGCAATCGCATGTCTGTTTACTGTTTACACCTTTTCATAACATACAATCAAGCCAGTTTGCTCTAAACGGGTACGCAGATGTGTACAGTTACTAGTTTACTAGGCACAACACTTTCTCTTCTTCCTTTGTTTTCTAATATCACCAATCGAACCACACGAGCTAATCCCACGGCAAATGCCAGAGCGGGGCTCGTTTGCCGCCCTGACGACATCCAACGTCTCAATCTATTATATATAAGTCTATGATCCAACGAGCGCGCGCACGTACTACTTCGCGTAGGCCTAGGCTCACAAAGTAAGGCTTTGTGGGAGCGCTGCGCGAGTGTGGGTGTGGGAGCAGGACAGAATACTGAACGATTTTACTTGTTTTTGCGGGTGTAATACCCGCACTTTCTGTTTTGTCAATCGTGTGCCGTATATGCATCTCTTCGGTGTTTCTGATACCTGCATTCCTTTTATTCAAAACATAATAATATTTATAGTTTATTTATAGTTTATTTTAAATATCTTACAGTATTTTTTTTTGTTTTTGTACCTATTTCTACATGAACTACAGACCTTGGTATCTGTACGTCACGTCCTAGGCGACCACTGAAAACAGCGCCGTGTTGTGGGTCCCCCACGGCACAGCATTATGCTGAGTGGAAGACTTCTTGCCAGAATCACGACATGCATCTGCTTTTATTTACACTCGCATTTATTTTTGTCCTTTATTTTACATTTCTAACATAATTTAAGAACTACTAACACTATTGTTAAGTGTTTAGTTTTCAAAATCTTTTACCACTGTTCTCGTTCTTGAAATGTAATGTTTGTATGTCGTTTTTTAAATATTTTTTCTTTCTTTCTTCTTTCTTCTCTCATTCCACCGGTTATGTTCAAGTTACATGTTATTCGGGTAATCTATTCTGGCATCCCTGTGGGCATTATAGATACCTTACTAAAGAACTTGTCGATTATGTACCACGAAAAAGTGAAAATAAAAAACTTTTTTACAAAATAATACAACCGATTTCCTAAAAAATAACGTAAAAGTGAAAAATAACTTAAATTTCGGCAGTCGGTGTCAAAAAATGAAGAAACGAAAACAGGAACACATACTTCCAAAATTGAAGTTATTTTTCACTTTGTAGTGTATTTATATGGAAGTCTGTTGTATTTTTTTTTAAAAGTTTTTTAAGGAAAATATTTTGCGAACTTTTGGAAGTCGTAGGTAGGTATTAATTAGGTTTATTATGAGATATTCATAGTTTGTTTGTTAGTAGTAAGGGAGATTTACTCGAATACTACAAGTCTTTGATTGATAGAAAATTACACTATCCCGTGTGCCATTACGTATGCTACTTTTATCCCGGAAAGTATAATATAAAATATAATAATATAGAATAGGCCGGATAATCTTAAAAAAGGTAGCTATTACTATGGATGATGAAATCATATACATTTGGTCAGATATGAAATGGATTTATTCTTCTTCTGTCCTGAAGTTTTGTTCCAACTTCCAAAAAAAACTTAATTTGTCCCTTATAACAATTGAAGTTATGCGTCGTACCAAATTAGAAGTACTTTAAAGGTACAGTCAACAAAAAAAACTTATTTGAAATCAACATTCATAAACTAAAAATTGGAGCAACAGTAAACTAAGAGATATATTTCAACAAGTAAAATTTCAAAATTTAAAAAACCCCCGACACATTTATCTTGCGATAACATCACGATCTAAACAGTAAAACGCGCATAACTTTTGAACGGCTGAACCGATTTTATTCAAACCTAGCTAAGAACACTCTCGATACAATCACCTTTCAAACAAAAAAACTAAATCGAAATCGGTTCATCCGTTGAGGCGCTATGATGCCACAGACAGACACACAGATACACAGACACACAGCAACACACCTCAAACTTATAACACCCCTCTTTTTCCGTCGGGGGTTAAAAAAACAAATGACCAGAAAAAAATCAACGTCTAACTCTCTGCAATTATAATACAAATGGGCACAAAATATAATAGAATAACTTTATTCAAGTATCATGTCTCAAAAATGGTTAGTAAGATTTATATATATATTATGTTAGTAAGAACTGACCAGCTTACGAAAATAGTTAAGTTAAGAAAAATTTACTCTACTAAACCTATGTACATATCTAGCAAAAAATATATAAATAGTCCACCTGATTAAAACTTCTTAAACCTGTTCACTAAACCCATAAAACGGCTCACGGATCGGAAAAGTTTACCAGACCAGTTAAATTTAATACAGCTTGATAAACCGCTGATTAAAATTTAAACGCCTGCTAGAAAGCTTACAGCAATGAATTGCAGATATACAACTTAAGTATATTGCATTTATAAATCTTTTGAATGAGGTTTAATAGACAGATTAAATAGATTGATAAAAAAATAATAACTTTTTTAATTAATGAAGCTTCTAATAATTCTTTTCATTAATTACGAAGTTAATTTAAACTTAGGTGGATCGGGTACTACTCTGCTATAAAACAGTGTTGCCATAACATTGATTGAATATTTTATACTACATTTTAACAACATAACTTAAAAACTCCTACGTCAGCACTCGAATAAATTGCTAACAACCAGACCGCAATAAAGTGGACACAGTGACCGAAACTCAGTTACAACAAAGTTAGCCAAACGTAGACCACTCTGAAGCGAACGCATCCAAAAGAAATATGCCGTATTTCTTACTTGGCACAGATCCAACCACACGCTTCTTGGGTTTATTTTGAGTATACCGCTTTCAGTTGACGGCGCTAACCCGCTAACCTAATCGATTGAATTTGCACGAATTTCTTCTACATTCTAACAAATACCTTACAAGACCTGCAGTTTCAACAAAAGTGGTTTGCAGCAGTGAAACTTTAAGTTCGGAAGCTGTAATGAACGCTAATGTCCCAAGTTCTGGAAACCAGGAATTTGTTTGATCACAATGTACGTATACTAGTGTGTGTTACTAACATGACCCAAATTATTGATAGAATTTGGTAATGAAGAAACTTATATTAATTTAGTAAGAGAATATTTGACTTTGTAGTGACTCGCATGATATTAAGAGTTAATGAGTCTTTGTAAACAATGTTTGGAGATTGTTTTCAATAAGATAGTTCGTAAGTACCTACTAAAGTACCTAATATTGTGTCTGAGATTTTGGAAAATTACAGAGAATCTTATTATTTATTTATACAAACGGAGTCCTCTTTTATCCAATAGAATTGAAGAAATATAAATTTATTATCCAGAAGATGGCTGGTACACAGTTATAAACGTCAAAGTACCTTATTAAATATTACTTACAGCTAGATCACATAGTAGATCTAATTGCCGGTAAAGCCCATACTAGACAGTCTGTATCTTGGGACTCGGGCATTAGTATCTAGAGTAGAGATTAGTATAATTGTTTGCTGTCGTATATTTTTGTATGTGTGCGTGTTTGCTGTTGGTCCGGGTGTCCCCCGTAAATAGTGCTTTCACAAAATATACAAGGAGTTTCGCGGGAAATCGGGTTACCGCGTAAAAGGCATTTATCTACTCTCATATCGTAATATTCGAATTGCAAACTTCAAAACGAGTTTATTTTGACATACTTTATAAACACAATACCGAAATTTAATAATAGAATCTTATTATAACACTTTTTCCTAACAAAATAATGCTATATTTTTTTTTCTATTACGATATAGGGCAAATCCATGAAGTTAATTAATATCACCAAGGAGTTTCCATCAATATTTTTTTTGTAATGGAAAGCTTATGCGGGGCATTTTTATAGTACCAATTATAAAAGTCTTGATACCAATTTTAACTTGTCTGTGGCAACGCCCGCTTTAGCGCATGCGCGGTTAATGCGGTGATGTGCTGGGTTTTGGCGCTATTCATACGTTTTCCTGTACTGTATTTCATGAGTCTTTTAATTCTTGCTTTATAATGTTTGATATCAGTGAATGTGAAGAAAATTTAACTCCGCCCGATATTTTAGATGCGGCGACGGAAATACTTACTAATAATTTATTACCAGAAAAGTTGAGGAAATTATACGATAAATGCTATTACAACTTTATGGCATGGTAAATGCAAAAAAATTGAACTCATTTTTTCCATTTTCACTTTTCGTTTTATTTCAACTGTATGAATCAAGAAAAAAATTCAAAAACCCCCGAAACATATTTATTTCATGCCACATAATTTATCTAATACATAGTAGATACGCTTCGATCGGCAATCTATTGAACACGTAATTATGACGTGATATCTTGCGAAAACACCCCATTTTAAAGTTTCAAACAGTAAAACGACCACAACTTTTGAAGGGCTAAACTGATCTTATTCAAACAAAGCATAGAACACTGTCGACAAATCACATTTCAAACGAAAAAAAAAAACTAAATCAAAATCGGTTCATCCGTTTAGGAGCTATGATGCCACAGACAGACACACAGACACACAGCAACACACGTAAAACTTATAACACCTCTCATTTTTAGACGGGGGTTAAAAATTGTGTATGCAATGTCATATAATTAGGTATTAAAACACTTGTGTGAAACTTTTATCACAACACACAAACCCACACTCTTGTTCTAATAACCCCTATTATATGACCGTTGCATAAACTACTACTACGCGAACAGACAGAAACTAATCTAATCGTTCGACATTAAATCATTCTATCAGAGAAAAATGAAAAGTGAATCGTTCTGTCGGTGATCAGTTCAACGGCGAAACGAATGTCGGAGAAATGTTTCAGAGTCCAACTAGAAACTGTACTCAGACAGTAGGTATTTCTGAAACAAAAACCGGCCCAAGTGCGAGTCGGCCTCGCGCACGATGGGTTCCGTACCATAATCACAAAAAACCGCAGAAAATCACATATGTTGTATGGGAGCCCCAATTAAATATTTATTTAATATTGTTTTTAGTATTTGTTGCTATAGCGGCAACAGAAATACATCATCTGTAAAAATTTCAACTATCTAGCTATCACGGTTCATGAGATACAGCCTGGTGTCAGACAGACGGACCGCGGAGTCTTAGTAATAGGGTCCCGTTTTTACCTTTTGGGTACGGAACCATAAAAATAAAGCTCAATTTAAAGATCCACTTCCCGTGTATTTTGAAAACTCATTGGTTTCTCGTAAAAATCCAATTTTGAATACTACTAAGCACTTTTTATAACTTACAACCTTTACATGAATAATGTAGGTATTACCATGCTCATAAACATTTTCTATGTTATGTTTATTTTTCTATATTTCAGGTACATCAAATATTTAATGTTGCTTCTTTTATCGGCTTGCTACGTAGCAGGCCAGCCAGGAAGATGCGATCAAAGACCTCCTGAAGCTACTGTGATGGAGCCTTCTAAAAACAATACCATTTACCGTTTAGATATTTCTACTAGAGATAATGAAACTAGCTACAGGCCGGACCAAACATACGTTAGTAAGTTATTTTTATCCATTCTTTACTATCCCACTGGAATCGAAAAATCCTATTATGCATACATTTTATACGAAAAAATCTTTTTACAAAAAAATACAACCGACTTACAAATAAAAACACTACAAAGTGAAAAATAACTTTTATTTGGGAAGTTGGTGTTCCTGTTTTAGTTTCTTCGATTTTTAACACCGACTTCCGAAATTTAAGTTATTTTTCACATAGTAGTGTCTGTGTATTTGGAAGTCGGTTGTAGTTATTTGTAAAAAGTCTTTATTTTTCTTTTTTGTTATGGTACGAGTACATATTGAGCAAGTACATTAGTACGTAACGTAACCTATATCTCCGAAGTTCTTTATCAGATCTTGATCATTAAATGGGATCACAGAAGAAGCACTAGCTTTCAAATAAAAAAATAATCATCAAAATCGGTTCACCTAGAAAAAAGTTTTGAGGTGACACACATAAAAAAATATACAGGCAGGTTACAAATATGGACGAAAACAATGGCTTCCAATAATTCATGAACGGCCGTATTCATATAGGTAAACGGCATTTTAAAAATCTCCATAGATACATACATACATAAAAGAAGTATAGGACAAAAGATCATAAAGCCTTTCAATTTTCATTGGATAACCGACTATCGTCAAATTGTTGCTATCAATAAATGGTTAGGCGCACAAACCATAATCAATTGAAAATATTTTAACAGACAGACGCAACGACACAGCTTATTTTCTTCTTTGTTTTTAGTAAAAATATACACGACTATTGAAGATAGGCCGTTCCGTTGGTTCATGATTACTGCTGAAGATCCAGATGTAGACTACAATGTCTTCGAGTTTAGTCACAAAAACATTGACGTGGGCACTTTGAAGACTTTGGACGAAGACAAGTCTCGGTACAGTGAGAGATGTTCTAGCTCCGTGGAAAACGCTGATAACTCTGATAAGACTTCTGTAGAGGTAACTTAACTTTTATAAGGTAGGTACAGTACTTGCTGGACCTGGGGCCTTACTCTGACTTGTCAAAACGACTGTGGTTCCACTTTAAGAGGAATATGGAGTTGTACAGGACGAAGAGCACTATCCTTTTTTTATTTTTTTATGATGGTGATGACGCGTTATAGTACGGCCCCTGGGCGTAAATTAAACATTTCGAGCTTTAGCTGTATAGACTAAAGCCTTAACACATCTATACCGTCACAATAGACCAAGAAGATGGCGGAAAGACTTTGGTGGCTTACTTGAGAAGGCTAAAGGTGAGTACTTTGTTTTTTTTGAGATATAGCATAACATCGAGGAAATGGGAGGAAGATGGGAACCTTCTGTTAGATGTGAGACAGTTTCAAATATGCAAAATAATAGTTAAAAAAACTAAAAACACGCTTGGAAATCCAAACTAAAAGTAGAAAATAATTTTCAATAAGTTTAATTTAAGAACAATGTGATTAATAAATACAATATTTTTTTGTAAAAAAGCATGGCGCACGCTTTTTTACAATAATATACATTTTTTAAACTATTATTAATTTTTTACCTTTTAGTTCAATCTCTAATCCTGGGGATCCTGTAAGGATAGTGGGACAAACTATTTAAATATTTGCATTGTCATCGGTCCTTGTTATGTTTGCAAAGTTTCAAATTAATCCGACGTTTTGAAGGGGGTGAAAATCACGTTCAAAGATTCCTTTACATTGATACTTACATACATACCAAGCTAATAAAAACGTGATAAAAATACGTCGCACATTACCCGTTCGTAAATGTGACATGGCTACGGAAAGTTGGATTTCTCTCCTCTGTTCGCACGGCAATTCTTTTTTATATTAGGAGCTGTCCCACACCTGAGCAAAGGCCTCTAATGTTACTTCCATGTTTTCAATATTGTGCGTCGGTAAACCTGGTTCTCTTGCTGATGCCTTGGATGAACCAGGGTTACCGACATAACTCAAACAATTGCCAAATTAAAGTGGCAGAGTGCAGGGTACATTGCTCACAGAACGGATCGTCGATGGGGTCAAAAACTTCTGCAGTGGCAACCGCGAACGGGAATACTTTGCGTTGGAAGGCCTTCCATCCCAGGTGGACCGATGACCTGGTGAAGGTTGCGGGAGTCCGCTGGATGCGAGACGCACGAGACCGGTCATCGTAACGACACTGGTGGAGGCTTATGTTCAGCAGTGGACGTTTTTCGGCTGATGGTAATGATGAATGTGCATACGAGTGCTAACGTGTTTTTTTTCAAGAATCTTTATAAATACACCGATCTAACTCCACCAGGTCCATTGGGTGTCTCCGAAGCAAAGTTCGCAGAAACAGACGGTTCGCATCCGAGCCATGGTGGCCGAGAACAACGAGGCTTGGTACACTGGGGAAAATCTGACAGTTGTGCTCCGTAAGAACACTGAAAAGGCACTTGATAGTCCACCGTTCCCAGCTTCGCCAACCTGCAATCTTTGCAGTGAAGCGAGGTATGAGGTAAGGAAAACAGTCTTTAGTAAGTGATTTTTTTACAGAAAAACATACAAGACAATAAACGAAATAAAATAAAATAAAAAATAGAATCATGGAGCAGTGGTGGCCCAGTCGTATCGCCTGCGACTTACAAGATGTAGATCGCGGGTTCGAACCCAGGCATGCACTTTACTTTGTGTAAATTATTTCATCACCACAGCTCTCAAAACGTCGTGAGGAAACCGGCATGTCCTAGAACCAAAACTTCGAAGACAAATGACATCCACAATCTACTACCGCACTTTGCCCGCGTGGCTAATTCCCAGCAGTGGGACCATTAATAGGCCGATAATGATTCGAAATAACTGCGCCGTAATTGCGTTCCTAAAACACTTTCTATTATAATCTGGAAGATTTTGAAGGAAATACCCCATCCATTGCTTTACCTATAAGTTTGTAACATTTGTGTGCTCGACAATTTATTTGTAAATATGTAATCAGAATGAAAGGAAGCCTTTAATGTATGCATTGCTAATGAGTGTGCATTACACAATTACCCCGCTATTTATTCTAATATGAACTGTAGGCAAAAATATGAAATACTAGCTTCTGCCAGCGGCTTTACCCGCGTGAAAAGTGTTATTGGAACATTATAGCGGGATGAAAAGTAAGCCAAAGTGCTATTTCAGACTATAATCTATCTATGTGCTGTTCTGGCATGATTGAGTACCACACTTTCACATTTATAATAATATTAGTAAGAAGTAATATACTAAGATTTCTACCCAATACCCACAAACTTAATTATATTCACTGTCGGCGCCTGCTTAAATATACCGAGCACATATCCTCATCTAGCCAAACAGACAGCAGATCTCGACCGGATACAGCGTATCAACACCAAAACTCATTTATGCAATTTAGGCAGAGAATTAGCACTTTTCAGACAAAATTTCCTCAAAACACCCGCCCGTCACCAGAATCAGAATCAGAATTCATTTATTTGCAAAGAATGTAGGTAACAAAACATAGTTTTGATGGTGTGAAAAAGATAAAACAATTGGATCCAGTATATTCTACCGTATGGCATGCAACATTTAGCATTATAATAATCATAAAATGCAAATCTATAATAATCAAAAATTGTCAGGTAATAAGTTTCTAATGTCATATTCTTAATAGTCAAATTCACTGGAAAATATCTAAATAAAAAAAAAAGAATATAACAAACTTAATAAATTGAAACATTATTCAGCAAATTCATAGGTTATCATTTAATAACTCACTGACAGTGTAATAGCATTTTTCAACAAGTAGTTTCGTTAATTTCTTTTTGAAAAAATGAGATGTATCATTTTTAATGTCATTAGGTATTTTATTGTAGATAACTGGTCCCATATGCATAATATTCTTTCTTAATAAGGCTGTTTTGAAACTACCTGTGTGTAAAAGACCTTTGTATTGGGATCTCAGTAATGCCGGTCTTGAAGAATGATTTATCATTGTTTCAAAAAGATTAAGGTTCTTTTTAACAAATAATGCTACCTCCAAACTAGACAAGTTCCTAGGGTTTTAGGAACTCTGGAAGAAGTGGCGAGGAGGACCGTCCCAGCATATATAATAGGAGCTCGATCCCGTTAGTAGTATAATTATTCACGAGCGAATCCATCCCTCAAAAACAATTCTTACAGGTGATATTCACCGGCAAATGGTCACGCGTGGCCCATCCTCGACTCTACCCTAGCAAGCCAGACGACAATGGCTACAGCCACATGGTGGGCTGCTCACATACCTTCGACTACAATCTGTGGAAGCAAGGACTCAATGCCAGTGACGGGCTGAAGATGCTGGCTGAGGAGGCCAACAGTACGTATATGGAACGGGAGATTATAGCTGCGGTAAGTTGATAAGACTAAGGGGGTGTGAGGAGGTGGGTGTGCACGACCAGTTTGTTTTTCATGAAATGTGTACATCAAGAGCGCAGTGCGACACCGGTGCCACGCACGCACGACAGCTGAACGAGTATGTTTGTGCATACATCGTATGAAAATAATTAACTGGACATGCGCAGTACAACACCAAACATCTAAATAGAAAGAGCCCTTAGGCTGGCTAAGTTTTCGGGCAAACAAATATGAACGACTGTTGTGCCAGCGACATGAAGAAGACGAAGATTTGATAAGACTAATTGTGTTCCTGCTAAGGCTGGACTCACACACTCTGAATTCCTCTCTGAATTCAGAGTCGGAATTCATAATCTGAATTCAGAGTTGGAATTCATAATCTGAATTCGGCAGTGAGTAAATCATAATTTGAAAAAATCAGGATGTGTGTGGGGCATAATGAAATTGTATGCGTTGCCGGGCTCTCTTAAATAATAATATGAATTCCGACTCTGAATTCAGAATGTGCGGTAGAGTTCCGTAAACATTTTGATAGATTCTTGGAGGTCCAAAAAAGCGTCTGGACACAGTGACATTTTATGAGAGATAACAAACAGTCGAAACATCAAAAACTGTATGGAATTGACATGCGCTACCTAAATTTCACTCTCAAAAATTTTGGGCTTTTCACTAAATCACTAAAAAGCTTAAAACTCTGTTCTTTTTTTAATCTCTGGGACAAAATTGACACATGCATTTGCCTAATTACAGATCGACCAACTTAACTGTGCAATTATGAGTAGCGCTGTTCGTCACCATTTAACCAAAAATATAAACAAAAACCGATCTTACGTCCCATTCAAAATGTATGTTCCAAAAACGTCCGTTTCACAGATAAGTTGGTCAAGGTGGCATTAAGTCCGCCTCTGTACGTTTATGTGCTTAAAGTATTAAATAAATAAATAAATAAGGTGTACTTATTTTAGGGCATAACAGGCCACCTGACGTATGTTATATAACTCTTGTAGTCTCAAAGGAGTAGTTTGACATATGCATGTGTCAATTTAGTCTCAAAGATAAGATAAGTTTTTTAATTAAATAAACTTTTTTTAAAGAAGGTTTTTAGCTTACCATGCAATGTCATCCAAACTAAACGTGTATGCAAAATATCATCTTAATCGGTTGAGGATAACTGCTTTAAAATTATGTTGCAATATTTGACCCGAACACAAGTACATACATACATACATTGCAAGTAAATAAAAAGCTTGTAAAAACAGCCTTTAGGTACAGAATTACACTTTATCAAATCTCTAAGGTCATGCTTCCTTTGATGAGAACACACAAAGAGCTCACTCAATTTTCTTACAAAGATAACGATAATTATCTCTAAAAGTTTCTTGACACAATATCTACTCAATTACTTAAAACACAAAAAACCTTGCCATACATCTTAATTTGAGTTTTATTTTAATACATTACTTTCTAGTTTAAACCTACTATTAAACTAGAAAATAATCCTTTTAGATAGAGCCCCTGTGTTGCCAAGTAATCCTGTAGTAATTTATAGTCTAAAATGTATTAAAAGATTTTGAATATTTAACGGATCATCAATTCGTTCATCATGTAATTAATTTCAATGCATTTTGATTGATGTATAAAATAATGAAGGCCTTTGAATATAAAATGAGAGTTATTAAGAAAACTTTTAGTAAAACGTCCTGAACAAACAAAGATAAAAAAGTAAGTAATTGAGCGCTTTAAAACTAAGGGAGTTTATTGAATATTTGGTAAGTAGTCAATAACCTAATCCGAACAATAAGTGTTAAAAAAAAAACAGTATAAATTGACCTCGATTCCTATTCAAACTCCGTACTACGCTAGGCCAGCTCAATGTGCGAGTGTCACCACCGACTTTTGGTGGCCTGTACGAAGATAAAAACAATAAATTCAATTTAAGGCTTAACAAGTAAAATTTAAAAATTTAAAAAACCCCCGACACATTTATCTTGCGAAAACATCCCGATTCAAACAGTAAAACGCCCATAACTTTTGAACGGCTGAACCGTTTTTTTTAAACATAGCTAAGAACACTCTCGACACAATCACCTTTCCAACAAAAAAAAACTAAATCAAAATCGGTTCATCCGTTGAGGCGCTATGATGCCACAGACAGACACACAGATACACAGATACACAGATACACAGATACACAGACACACAGATACACAGACACACAGATACACAGATACACAGCAACACACCTCAAACTTATAACACCCCTCTTTTTCCGTCGGGGGTTAAAAAGCTAGTGCACTAGTCAGTTGTACCATCTGCTTGATTGCCAGTCTGTTATAATCTCCAATTCCATTTCAGATGGGCGAAAGAACTGGTACCAGAACTCTAATCAGAGGCAAAAGACGACACCATCCATACATGTCAGAACCTTCCCATGCTCTCTTCAGGGTTGACAGGTTCCACCATCTATTCTCCATTGCCGTGGGCATGAGACCCTCACCTGACTGGTTCCTGGGCACTTCGCAGTTTGAACTGTGCACTGATGATGGATGGGTTGAAGACGAAACGATTCCACTGTTCCCTTGGGATGCGGGCACGATGGATGGGATTTCTTATGAGGTAACTATTAAAACAAACATACATAAACTCAAGGATTTTTTCCATGGGGTTAGGCAAAAACTACAGAATGCCACGAAAACTCGATAGCTTTTAGATTTCATTACCTTGACTATATCTTTAGGGGTCAAAGATTGTTTTTTTTGCCTGTAATAATAAAAACTAATCTACATGTACTAAGGAGCTTTCAAGCTTGTAAGATCTCCAATATCCAAGAATCAAGAAACAATAGCCCTTTTAAACAGCGGCGTTATGAAGACATTGATACACCCTATAAGATCACTCATTTGTCTGGGGGCTGTAGACCCAGACAGACAGACCGACAAACGAGTGATCTTATGGGGTCCGTATTTTAATTCGGATGAACGAAAGCTTATATTTAAAAACAAACAATATTCAAGAAGAAGAAGTTGATTTGCCAAACTTAAGTGGCAGTGGGTAGGGCACATTGCTCGCAATACGGATGGCTGATGGGGCCGAGAAGTTCCAGAGTGGCAACCGCGAAGTGGAAGACGTTGCTTTGAAAAGCCTCCCTCTAGGTGTATCGATGAACTGGTAAAGATTGCAGGTATTCGCTGGCTACTATGTTCAGCAGTTTATGTCTTTCGGCTAAAATAATGAATATTCAAGAATTATCGTCAATTCCCTTGTTTCAGTCAGTTGCCACAGTCTCCACGCCACGCGACAACGTGGAGAGGGTAGAAGTGGGCTCTTTCAACGCGCTGTCACCGTTCTATCAGATCAACCTGAACGATCTGCAGCCCTTCGCCATGCTGAGGGTCCACAGACTGGACGTGTACCCGCTGATAGGAGCGGAGTGTAGTGAAGATGCCGCTGGTGAGTCTACTTCTCTACTTTTTATCCGCATTCTACATTGCCGAACGTCAACCCGTCCTGGAAAGTGTTGAAGGATTCACTAGGGAGCTGCTTAAAGGCCACTTTGTCTTATTTTATTCTCAGGGCAGTGGTCACTATGATGCTGGATTCACACGCGGGCAGAACGGTAAGGCAGAGCAGTAGGACAGAACAGTTTGGAAGGGCAGTGGCGTTCAAATATAGGGCCAAATAATAGGACGATACAAACCACACGCCCAGGGCGCACCCTGTCCTGCTCTTTGTACTGTACTGCCCTCGCGTTCACACGAGTCCAGCCACAAGTAACACGTGCGAGAAGGTGGTTGGTGGAGAAAATTGACCTGAAAAAATTGACCGGCGAGCTATTAACTGATCTGCCTTGGTTACTGTCAAGACAGTATTGTTCTGTATCGGCATGTTCGTTTAAACAGTAGCAGTACTGCGCTGTCTACTGCCCTGCCCCCGTGTGAAACCAGCATGAGTTCTGCCATCGCCTATGACAGCAAAAGAACGCCGTGATAATATATTATCTACTTAAGGTGATATATACGCCCCAATGTAACGCAGTACTGGCCGTGCGCCCGCTCGATGCCAAAATATCAAAATTGAACCTCCTTTTGAACAATTTTATTTGCAAAATATTATTTGATTTACATATGCTACGAGTATGTTAGGTAAAAAGAAATTCCAGCCATCAATTTTTCTGTATAAAATTATTTTTAAACATCCAAGTCGTTTTGGAGGAGTTTCCAAAAGTTGCGAAAAAAAATCGTGTTGTTAATTATTTTTTTTAAGCAAAACTATTAGTTACACGAAAAAACCTTGCGTTCAAAATTGTGTACATGGATCAATAATAAATATATATTTTTTGCAAACCTTTTAACCTAGCCGTTACTGAGGAGTATGCTTTAGAAAGTTACCGTTTTACGGCACTAAAGCGTATGTAGGTCCTTAAGTGGCAGTGGGTAGGGCACATTGCTCCTCCAAAACGACTTGGATGTTTAAAAATAGTTTTATACAGAAAAATTGATGGCTGGAATATCTTTTTACCTAACATAGCATATGTAAATCAAATAATATTTTGCAAACAAAACTGTTCAAAAGGAGATTCAAATTTGATATTTTGGCATCGAGCGGGCGCACGGCTAGTACTGCGTTATATTGGGGCGTATATATCACCTTAACATAAAATATTAGTAACACTATTTTTAACCGACCGACTTCTCAAAAAGGAGGAGGTTCTCAATTCGGTTTTTATTGAAGTCCCATGTACTATAGAGCGAGCGTATTGCCATCAAACGGGCACAAATCCAATCTCCGATCTGCTACCGAGTTATTCTTGATTAAAAACCCAATTAAACCTTGCCCAACACGGGAATCGAAACCCGGACCTACGCTCAGCAGTAGTGCTTGCAACCTCTAGAGTTTAGACCAACGAGTCTACTTCTTCCCTTATTGACATGAATTACTGCTCAAGAATTGCTCATTAAGGTTGCACTAGTCGAGGGCACGAACTATTTTGTGCGCGGGTTTAAAATGCATGCTATCTCATCCGACAACACATGCGAAAGAGATAGATGCTGTGATGAGCAATAAGAAGCTAGTTCGCGTACGAATACCTATAATAGTTTGTTTTATTTCAGACTTTTTAGATTTATTAATGAACGAGTTCTCGAAATAAGTTATGTGGTAAAAGATTATTTATTGTTACACACTTTTACAAATATGTAGCGAAATGGATGATGATTTAGGACGAAAACGAGCACGCGAAATTTTATAAACAGGCCTTTGGGAGTATAGATGTCATGAAAAATTACTAAATGTGTGTTCAAAATAAAATTATTTGCTTTATTAAACTAATAATCTATCCCTGTATGTTGACCGTTTTGCAATTTTCCTTCTTCTTATGAAATTAATTTGTGCCCAAAAATGCGTTCATTTTAGTTTGAAA
Organism: Orthosia cruda; assembly: GCA_964057195.1. NCBI lineage: Eukaryota > Metazoa > Arthropoda > Insecta > Lepidoptera > Noctuidae > Orthosia > Orthosia cruda. The sequence continues at coordinate 18,558,400 of OZ059844.1, forward strand.
TATGGAACTTTAGGTGCTCATAACTTTCAAATATATATATTTTTTGTTTCCGTACAAGGCTAGATAATGATGAGGCAAATTCATATCATTTTTTAAATTTTGATCGTACACCGTCAAACAGTGGAGTAATCGCCAGACTACGTTTGTATGGAAGAATGATCGACAAGGGCAACCTTAACGCAGCCTATAGAACTCCACTGCTGAACTTTTTTGACCTATTTTGTGTTTTGTTTTATTGTATCTGACAATACTCTATTTTATTCAGTTCGATATTTTTGGTTTAATTAAGATAAATATCAACATATTGTCTTTTATCCCCGTGGGTGTTAATTAGCAGACACAATAGAAAAAACAAACAATTCCCAAAATGCACTCAAGGGATTATGATAATTTATATAAATTATAATCATTAGTGTAATTACTTGATGTCGATTTAATTATTGTATTTTTTTAATAGCTGTGGTGGCCCAGTGGTATCGGTCGTGACTTACAAGTTGTGGGTCGTGGTTTCGAACTCAGGCAGGCGCTGTACTTTGTGTAAATTATTTCATCACTACTGCTCTCAAAACGGTGAAGGAAAAACATCGTGAGGAAACCGGCATGTCATCATGATGACATGTGGCATCCACCAACCCGCACCGGGCCCGCGTGGTGCATTCCGGCCTGTGTCCCAGCAGTGGGAACAATTAATAGGCTGATGATGATGATGAAAATTTATTTTAATTTATATTTGTAGGTACACCTCACAAGGCAAAATATGTCAGTGCGAAATGAAATTATAGTAAACATCCTTCATGCCTATTGTAGGTACACCTCACAAGGCAAAATATGTCAGTGCGAAATGAAATTATAGTAAACATCCTTCATGCCTATTGCAGGTACACCTCACAAGGCAAAATATGTCAGTGCGAAATGAAATTATAGTAAACATCCTTCATGCCTATTGTAGGTACACCTCACAAGGCAAAATATGTCAGTGCGAAATGAAATTATAGTAAACATCCTTCATGCCTATTGTAGGTACACCTCACAAGGCAAAATATGTCAGTGCGAAATGAAATTATAGTAAACATCCTTCATGCCTATTGTAGGTACACCTCACAAGGCAAAATATGTCAGTGCGAAATGAAATTATAGTAAACATCCTTCATGCCTATTGTAGGTACACCTCACAAGGCAAAATATGTCAGTGCGAAATGAAATTATAGTAAACATCCTTCATGCCTATTGTAGGTACACCTCACAAGGCAAAATATGTCAGTGCGAAATGAAATTATAGTAAACATCCTTCATGCCTATTGTAGGTACACCTCACAAGGCAAAATATGTCAGTGCGAAATGAAATTATAGTAAACATCCTTCATGCCTATTGTATGTAGGTACACTCATGTTTGGACAAATAAATTATCTTTATCTTATCTTGAACATAGAAGCTCTTGACTAAATTACATTGTATCAGCGTTAACGACTTCAAGAAGTCAAACGTGTTTTCAATCCCGTTAGGCTCAGCACGCATTGTGGTTTCTAGCCGTGCGGATAAAAACCGCAAACTCTGCGACATAATTATGGAATAGTATAAGGCTTAAACACGCATTGCGATTTTTATTCGCGTGAATTCTTGTAGTATTATTGCCGCGTGATTTTTTTTATCGCAATGCATGCAGCTTCATACAATTCCATAGGTCGCAGAATGGGCGGAATAAAATCGCGCGAATAAAAATCGCAGTGCGTGCTAAGCCTAAAGCTGTAAGCACTTGCGGTAAAAAAAAACCACGCAAAAAGGTAAAAAAGTCTGCAACAAATCTATATTTTGCCACAGAATCCACCGCACCGCGGCGCGGATTAAATTCACCCGAATATTTTGAGCTCTATGAACAGGTGGAATGAGGCGAAAATCTCGCGGTACCTATTTTATCCGCAGTGCGTGTTACTTATGATCCAGTACGCAGACAAAAATTCGTGCGAATAAAATCCGCGTGGCTAAAAACAGCAAAATCCCGGAGCCCCCAAATATAACTTATTTCTCAGTAACAAAAAGAGTGGGAAAGAGTATTGTTACTATGTATTATGACCGTACGCATACCTGCTAGTTTGGAAAACGACCTATTTACAGGTACCGGGTATTAAAGGTACGTAAAACATAAACTCAGTATTCTCAAAGAATGCTGATTTTTTTATGATGATTTAACAGAATATTGTTAAATTTTACTCACAATTTTGAATAAAGCTAGCTGGGGGTAGCTTTTGAAAACAAAAGCTTGATATTAAGTTAAAAATTGCAACGTATGTATTGTATGTGTGTTCGGGTCAAATCTTGCACTGAATTTTAAAGCAGTTTTCCTTCACCAATTAAGATATAATGCCGTATACACACACGTTATTTTGCCACAGAATCCACCGCACCGCGGCGCGGATTAAATTCACCCGAATATTTTGAGCTCTATGAACAGGTGGAATGAGGCGAAAATCTCGCGGTACCTATTTTATCCGCAGTGCGTGTTACTTATGATCCAGTACGCAGACAAAAATTCGTGCGAATAAAATCCGCGTGGCTAAAAACCGCAAAATCCCGGAGCCCCCAAATATAACTTATTTCTCAGTAACAAAAAGAGTGGGAAAGAGTATTGTTACTATGTATTATGACCGTACGCATACCTGCTAGTTTGGAAAACGACCTATTTACAGGTACCGGGTATTAAAGGTACGTAAAACATAAACTCAGTATTCTCAAAGAATGCTGATTTTTTTATGATGATTTAACAGAATATTGTTAAATTTTACTCACAATTTTGAATAAAGCTAGCTGGGGGTAGCTTTTGAAAACAAAAGCTTGATATTAAGTTAAAAATTGCAACGTATGTATTGTATGTGTGTTCGGGTCAAATCTTGCACTGAATTTTAAAGCAGTTTTCCTTCACCAATTAAGATATAATGCCGTATACACACACGTTTAGTTCGTTACACGTTTAGTTTGAATGACAGTGTATGGTTAGCTAAGTGACATTATTCTAAATCCAATATGGCGTACGGCCCATGATTGTTTTGTGCACTGCCATGATGTGGGTATCAAATGAAAGGGTTTGCTGAGAAGAATACGAGAAAACCTTGTTTAAAAAAAAATGATTTAATGAATAATTTAATTTAATTCAAAAGTTAACTGTTGCGTCACTATTTGAAAATTAAAATAAATGTTTAATTCTAGATAGAGAAGAAGCGGAACAAAAGGCCGCAGAAGAAAAAGAAGAGGAAGAGGAAGAACCAGAAGAGTGAGTGACCATTATCTCTTTTATCATCATTTATCATGACATACCTGCCTAAGGACAAACATTGAAGTTTCTACAATATCATCGTTGTCACTTTTTGCATACGCAACCCTAAAAAAATATTTCATAGCCACAAAACTGACCACATCATAGATTTAATACTTTACGTAGTTAGTGTGCATTTGAGATACACCGACAAAGATTTTGTGTCTGCTATGGTAGGTATCCCCACGAAAAAGGGGAAATGCTAGGCCCCCTAGGATCTCGCCAGCCCACACGTACAGGATTAGTAACAATAGCTTCCATAAAAGACCACGAAGTGTTGAATAAAAGACTCAGTTGCGAGCTTTGTGTCTGTGTATCGCATTCGAGACAGGGCAAAATCTTGTTTGGAGATAAGCAGAAGAAAAGAAAGCTGACGTGCTTTTTGCAAACACAACCAACAGCCGTTTTGCGTAAGTGAATACGGCAACGCAAAGGGTTTGACCGCTATGAATCGACCAATCACATGCGAGATGAATGACGCGATGTGGATTTCCGTCTCTGTGATTGGTCAATTGATAGCGGTCAAACCCTTTGGGGTTTTTCGAATTCACATGCGCAATTTGACTGCAGAACTATAGCAGCTACCAATCAGTAGCCCAAACTCACAATTGAATGACCCAAATTGAAATAGAACCCACGATGTACAGAAATCAATCTCCAAGTGAATCCGTAGCACGACAGTGATACGACTAACTAACCAGTATAAGCTGGCCTATTATTCCATTGACACTTCGTACTATGCTAGATCAGCTGAAAAAGTGATTAATATCAGAGTTAACGATTTTCGGAAAAGCCTAATACAGTTGGCTATCAGTATTTTACTTGGAGCGACTGCCTATCTCCAAAATCCAGTAACTGGGTAACACGAAATACCAAAGGTCAGAATGGTGATTTCAGGCACAGATAATATAATACTAGCATACAGATGCCTTATCCCATACAAAGAAACCGTGCCCACGTAACTATCGTTTTTGTTCTGATTAAACGTATTATTTTTCTAAGAACACCGATCGCGTTGGGTTCCGTTCCACGGATATAGATGGTGTTAGCAGCGACTTGTAAGTAAAAGAGTTTTCTCGGTTCGTGAATACTTTTTTTTTAAATACTGCGACGATTTGTTTTATAGTATTTTTTGGGCGTTTTTACAGTCTCATTGTAGCAAAATGTGTAACAATACAAATAAAAAAAACCGGCCAAGTGCGAGTCGGACTCGCGCACGAAGGGTTCCTCACCGTTATCGCATAAAAACGGCAAAAAAATATGTTTGTTGTATGGGAGCCCCACTTAAATATTTATTTTATTCTGTTTTTAACAGAAATACATCATCTGTGAAAATGTCAACTATCTAGCTATCACGGTTCATGAGATACAGCCTGATGACACACAGACAGACAGACGGACCGTCTTAGTAATAGGGTCCCGTTTTTACCCTTTGGGTACGGAACCCTAAAAATCAAATGGATGCCTCAGAAATTTAAAACCGCGCCATCTATTGGAATCAATTTTAAATGATCAATTCAAATAATCTTTGAAATGTGAACTAAGAGGCCAATATTCCTTAATTTTTGTGCTTAGAGAGTTAATCAAACAAGAACATACATTTTCTTTGATCTTCTCTAGAAAATATTAATATTTTACAAAACTCAGTAACAAATCGAAGTTTATCACGCCATCTAGTGCAATTTATTTGAACCAAATTTTCTTTCTTCGCTTTAGGTGCCCGTGTTTCAGACTTCATGTAACAACAGTAAAAGTCTGTCGGGATCAACAGTTTAATACGCTTGCCGAGGCACGGAGGAATCTTGGTCTCAGCATATAATAAGCTGGTTCTTATTCTACTGAAACTACGCAAATAAATTTAGATCAAGATAGAATCGGTTAGAAATCCAGTATATATATATATATATTTTTTTTGTACCTTTTTTTTTATCTTTTCCCCACACTAGGAATTTCTCCTATATCGTGGGTGCGCTTACAAACATATAAACTCACATACACAAACAGCCAGAGCCGGAACAACAATTTGTAGGTCATACAAATATTTGTCCCGTGCGGGAATCGAACCCGCGACACGCAGCGCAGCAGTCAAGCGCTCAACCACTGCGCCACCCGTGCGCTCCATATGTCATGGACCAAGTAAATATTCAGGGCACTATGTATAATGCCCGGACATTATGAATCTAGTTAAGTCAAATCGGCCAATGTAATGAATACTGATATAAACTTCTATATTTATCACATTGTCTGGTCATTATGAATATTGCTACGCAATGGTTGGACAAATCGATAAGAATGGTCAATGAATTAGGCGGCTCCCGAGCATAGGGCTCCCCGACACGGATAGGTTAAATTCGAAGGAGATGACGGGAGCTGAAGTGAGCAAACTCAGCGCCCTTTATCTCCTTTATGTTAGGTTACTTTAGATTCTGTTGCATAAATAGTATTCGTACCTTATTACCCAATGATATACAAATAAACAGATACGTTATACACTCACAAAAGAATTGAAAAAAGTGTTCCGCGAAGCAGCGGCAGCACACATACACACTTTTCATTCATCTGACATTTCACTACAAGTCGAAAGGGATGGCTTGATAAAACCAACAAGAAAAAAAGAGACAGCTAGTGTTTGTCACTTGCGTGTGAATGTAAACAAACATTATTCTGACCGATTCTCTGATGTTGTTATCTTTTTCTAACCTTGGAGGTTATATATATCAGAATATTAGGAAAAAAAATGAAATAAATTAGTAATTTGAGGCGTATTGCGTACTTACATATGGTATCAGATCCCATCTGTTTTATGTACTTTGGTATCATAATTGGTACAATTTCTAAATACACGCGATGGCATTTTTTTTATTTTGTTTTTGTTTCAACAAAGCCTATCGTTCTTCGCCATGCGTGACATAAACTAAAGACGCGCGCGCTAATAACATATCTGTTTATTTGAATATCATTGTTCTTACCTATCTATACTTCTACACTAATATTATAAATTGGTAAAGTTTGTGAGGTTCTATTGAACCGATTTAGATGATATTTGGCATGGAGATATTTTGAGACCCTGGGAAGGACATAGGATATTACCTATATTGTATTTCCTTGGGGTGATAAAATATTTTTTTCGCGAGCTAAGCCGCGGGCAGAAGCTAGTTTTATAAAAAAAACAATGTCACCATTAAATTGATTTAATAAAACACATATTTTTATTACCCGGCCCAATAAGTGATGGGCATTATTCAGAAAGCCCGATAAATTTATTTCAATTTTTTTTTTCATATTTCCTTCTCATTCTGAACATTTTGCGAATTGCTCGGGCATTATGAATAATGCCGTATTAATCCCTTAGTCCATACCATAATATACTGGTCTCCCAATCTATTGAACCTCCGTACTTTGCTCGGCCAGCGCAATGTTAAAGAATTACCCCCACGGTTGACGATTTACCATTATATTTTATTCCGCAGTGAGCCCGAAGAACCAGTTCTGGGTGAAGTAAAGCAAGACCTAGGAGTGATTGGAAGGTGTCCTATCAGCGAATGGGGTGACTGGTCTCCCTGCGTCCTAAATGATGGCAACTGCGGCAATGGGTTCAGGACTAGAACCAGACATCCTACTGGAAGGAGTATTTATGACGAGAATTATGATGTAAGTATATCTGTGCTAGATACATCCGCAAAATAAACCAATAAAGGCAATTAACATGCATTGCGATATTCGCGCGATTTTTGTATCTTTCTATTTTTACGTGTTCATAGAGCTCAAAATATTCGCGCGAATTTAAACCGCGCCGCGGTGCGGTGGATTCTGTGAAAAAACACGAATTTCTCGCGTTATTATTTCCGCGCGATTTTTCACCGCAATGCGTGCAGCTTCATACAATTCCATAGGTCGCAGAATGGGTGGCCAAATTCGCGCGATTAAAAATAGCACTAAGCCTAAGTCGGATAAAAATATATTCTTCAACCGCCTGCCTATATTAACAATGTCTTGAAATTTTTCTCACCTTCCCATTCGATTTAACCAAGATTATGTCTGGAGTTTAAAAGAGACTGTGACCCAGCAGTCACTGAGAGGAAACACCAAAACAACACAGAGGGTCTGTTAAGGGTACTGCTCGAGGAAGCAGGGGCAGCGGTGTATGACAACGTCACATCCCAAGTCATCAAAGGGGAAATGACGGGTTCATATATGGCAGCCTACAGCACGAGGAGTGGCTTTGTGGCCCTGGACAAGGAGGAGACGGAGCGCTCAGGCAAACTCAAGTTCAGTGTGCCAAATGACGACCCGATAGTGGTTACCGCCAAATGTACCAAAATCATGCCGGACGATAAGATCCTGGAAATGGCACAATCCATTTCGGGGACCTCCGGTATCCCGGCATCACAGGAAAGTTGGGCAGTACCCAATATCAGGTGGATTAACGGAGTTCCGGGTTGCGGTAAGACAACCTGGCTGGTAAAGCACTTCGAAGAGGACATGACGTGATAGCAACCACGACAACAGAAGCTGCCAAAGATCTTAGAGAAAAGCTTGCGCGCCGCTTAGGAGACCGAGCAAAGACCAAAGTGCGCACTATGGCCTCAATCCTAGCAAACGGTTTCAAGAGCCAAGACAAATGCTACCGTCTTACGGTAGACGAGGCTCTTATGAACCACTTTGGGGCCATAGTCATGGCAGTAAAGTTGTCTGGAGCGAGCGAGCTTGTCCTCGTCGGAGACGTTAACCACCTTCCATTTATGGACAGGGAGAATCTTTTCGAGCTTAGGTATACCCGTCCAGACCTGGTGGCTGGCATCACCCAGGAGTTTCTCTGCACACAGCGCAATCCAATGGACGTGGCGTTTGCACTGAGTGAGATATACCCCTGTATATACTCCTCCAAGTGGTCGCTGTCGCGGGTCCACTCCCTGAAGGTGAAAGGTTACACAGGGGCGCAAATACCGGGTACTGCCCAAAACACCCTGTTCCTGGTTCATGCGCAGGGGGAGAAAGCCTCTCTTGCGAGCCAGGGATATGGGTCCGGCGAGGGGTCGCGCCTGCTAACCATACATGAGGCTCAGGGGGTCGACCTACGACAGCGTTATCATCATCAACACCAAGTCCAGGAGGCTCCAGGTCCACGACAGTATCTCCCACGCGGTAGTGGCGGTGTCCAGACATACAGTCAGTTGCGTCTATTACACCGACGACGCCGATGACGCCGCAGGCCGCCTTGCTAAGAGGGCGATGGATGCGCCGACTAAAACGGTCGTCAACTACAATCTTAAGAAGGCCATGCAGCATCGAGACGTAGCCGTCATAGAGGCCTTGCTCACGCTAGCGAAGTCCCTGGTCAGCAGCCAAAACACCACCTAACAAGTCCCATCCAAAAACTCCAAACCCAAACCATCACCCTGTCTAAAGCAAAAAAGAAAACTATATATATACATGTGAAGCTGCATGGTGGAGCGAGTCAGTCATACTCACCTTAACGTCCTAACGACGGGGTTCTATAACCGGAACCGTCGGCCGGGGCTGGTCTACTCGCACTGCCATGCATCTTCCCACAAAGTATACCAATAGATATAGTAATAACATAAGCAGTGTATCAATAGAAATAAGTAAACAAAATAGTTAATAACATAAAGATAAGTAGTAAATAGAAACATAAAATTGTAATGCCAGTATATATAGTATATATAGTATTTATTGAGGGATGAACTCACGTAAATTTAAGTTAGTTAAGTAAGCCTTAAAATAATGTCCGACGTAGGAATCCAACAATTGTAATCATTATGAAAAAAAAAATATCAAACAAAATATACACAATAAAAAAGAGCGCGGACTGCCACATGTCCGCGGTAGAATATTGAATAAAAAAATAAAAAAAAAAACTCCAAAACAAACACAAAATATTATTTCGGACTTCGGTATTTCTTCATAGAAAAGTCGGACATAGCAGCTGCATAGCATATATGTCTACTCCTTTATTAATATTTTCTCAAGGTGTAAAAGCATCTTTTTGCGCAAACCAATTTACATAAACAAAAAAGGTACCTTTAGGTATTATTTGTTTATTTATTTTTTTAACTCAGGCTTTCATTTAAATACCACGTGTAGGTACCTACTTCTGCATACTAACGAACTAACAATTTCTTGTGACACAATTCATCATCATTCTGTAAATAATAATATTCATAATCGTGTTAAAAACAGTGTTTTATTCCAATGTATTCTGGATCAGAGCAACAATCATGCCTTAGTCTTCCATATTCTCAAACTCAAACTTATATTATCCGTCTTCTCCGCAAATCCCTGCGTTTTCAGCCAAAGCCATCACCATCAAACAATCCATTCATATTCATAACTTTTCCGTCTACATAGGTTTATCAATTGGGTTGTTAGCCGGTACCAAGATGAACTACAATAGCCCAACGGTTAAAACGTGCATGGCATAGCTACCGAGAGGTCGCAAGTTCAACCCCGTTGACCGTTGCCCTTGCGACCTTACTCATCGCATAGGTATCCTTTCTTCCTTCAGATGTGGGTTTGCAGAAATTCTAGGGATTTACAACAAGCAACAACGATGCTAGTTATCTTTAAAAGCTGCGTTACGAAATAGGAGGATAATAAAATCGGCCTAAAAGACTTAAGGTTACACTAGTAGAAAATTCTTCCATACAAACGTAGTCTGGCGATTACTCCACTGTTTGACGGTGTACGTTCAAAATAAAATCTCATCATTATCTAGCCCTGTATGCAAACAGAAAAGTAAAAAAATACAATATTTGAAAGTTATGAGCGTCGAAAGTTCCATATTTCAACACTAATTTTAATACATTTTTGGGCGGAAATAAATACCACAAGAAGAAGGAAAATTGCAAAACGGCCTCCATACAGGGATAGATTAGTAATTCGAAAATGCAAATAATTTTATTTTAAAAATACACATTTAGTAGCTTTTTCATGATATCTAGACTCCCAAAGGTCTATTCATAAAATTTCGCGCGCTCATTTTCGTCCTAAATCATCATACATTTAGCTACAAATTTGCAAAAATGCAAATTCGTACGAGAACCAGCTTCTTACTGCTCATCACAGCATCAGTTTCTTTCACACGTGTTGTCGGATGAGACAGTATGCATTTTAACCCTACGCACAAAATAGTTCGTGCCGTTGACTAGGGGCACCTTAATTATCAATGTTGATTTCTTTTTACTTTTTAGCGGCAACCCTAAGACACAAAGATTTAATTACCCTAGAAATTCTAGTAACACCTACTTATCTACCTCATTCAATTCAACTCTAAATAATTGGAGCATTCATCCATTGTTTCAGTATCAAGATAATATGCAAGCGCAGCCGACGGGCAGCAACTGTGAAGATCAAGATACTAACTTAGTTGAATATCAGAAATGTTTCGTTGACTGCTATTAGAACGGATGTGAAATAAACTGCTTAGCTACATTATAGACGGGTATTTTATTTCTGTACCTACCTGGATAGTGGATACTGGATCGACTAGGACTGGACTTGAAACAGGTTTCGACCGAGGAGAGATTCTGTCTTCTCGTTTTTGCGCGAAAATAACCAGTTTGGAGTTTTGCCGGCCGGCCGGCGTCAACGGAGCGAAGCGGGGAGATGTCAGATGCGGCGCAACGCTAGGGGGCAGCACTGTCAACATTGTTGTGTAAAGTGCCTGTCGGGTATGAACATAGGCACGGATCGCGCATGCTCCGACCAACGGCCCGCCTCGCGCGCGATCCCAACTTGTTGATTGTTCACTCACTTCACGCCAGTTGAGTCGCGAACGATGCGCCGGGTGGTCGTGTCCCGCGTACGCATCGTTGTCGTTCCGAACTTCAAAATTGTTTTACGAAAATATGTGAAGTTTCCAAATTCAAAATTGTGCAGAACTACCGTGTCGAACGTGTTTATTTGTGATCAGTCCATGTAAAACGTTACATATAAGTAGTTTTAAGTCATTGAAACTTAATAGGCTTACTCGTTTTACCTGCATGCCTCGTCCCACGTCTGAGCGGTTACCTACCTTATCGGATAAACGAACATTTTTCAAATGGATGTGCGTTTGAAATCTGTGATAGTGTGCGTGTTATGTGTTATAAAACTTCGTGAGAGCGTTGTAGGAGATTGTGACAAGTTTTTACAATAGTGACGTGCTCGGAGTTGTGATACGAAAAAGTTGAATTACCTCAAGTCAAGAATCATGTTCGTGCGCAGGAGTGAGGGGGGCATCCTCGCGGCGCTGTTGCTCTATTCGCTAGCGGTGGCGTCGGCGCAATACACAAAAGGTAAAAACTGCTTTCTTACCTGTGCGGTGTGCACACGCAGCCCTAAGTTTGTCGTGGAGCTTTGTTCTATGGCCTTTTGTTCGATTCTTGGAACGTCTTTTGAATTTTCAAAATGAGAATGTGTAAATGACGTCATTAACAAGTTCGTACTCTTTTCCTATGTACTCATTCAAGAAAGTTGTTTGTTTCTAGAAATTCTAGTCTAGATGTCTATGGTATTTTCCCTAACTAACCTTACCTTAGCACGTTTTTCCGGATATTGGCAATGTAATTCGCAGTATAAATGTATGTGAATGAAGTGTTTGTGTCCTGTTTCTAAGTAAAATCGAATGAGTAAGTAAATGACTGGTCTGACGAGCGTTTTGATAACGGAATTTTACGATAAGACCGGCGCGCCCCACCTATCAATAAATTCTTACCTACCAGTACTTCGATAGATACTTACTAAATAATAATAAATTGATGAAGAATTATTACAAGCACAGATAAGTGGTGATATTTTTACTTGATATAGACATAGGTAACTATGCAAATAGTGATGACGAGATTGGTTGGCTACACGATTTTCTTTAGGATTATATCTTTACATAAGTAATAATAACACTTAATAACTTATGCGAACAAGTACCTACAAGTATTCTGCGGTTATTCTACACGTGTTCTTACTTCTTCCCTTCGTGTTACTCAATGGTGGTTAATATTTTATGTTTTGCGTTGTAAAATGGGATGCCTAAAATTTGTTTGTACTTTTTTGTTACTTGATCTGTCTACCGATCCCTTACCTATTTTTACCTAAACAAGGAAATTAAAAATTGAATTAATAGCTAAATATTTTTGCACTAGGATTTCGTTTCAGTGTCATCTAGTTTTAGTAAAAACGTACTAAAGTTTATAAATGTTTACCTTAGTACCTACCACCTGTATGTCCTTGATTTTATGTCCGTTCACATTGAATTAAATTAATTCTAAGCTTTTAATATAAATACACGCCAGTTTTCATGTTAATTACTTTGATTACGTGCTTGTCTATGAATGTAAACGTTATAATTCATAACAAAAACCATAAATCATACTAACCAGCCCCTTCTGTCAAACCCTCGTAATAAGTCCTGAACTCCTAACGTGAATACAGGCACTAAGGGACGAAAAGGCTAAATTTACGCACTTAGATCCTTAAGGATACGTAAGGTCCTTTATGAGACATTTTAGTACACCTTAATAGGAAGGAACCTAGTTATGGCCTCCACAGTGTAGTCCACAAAAATTTAGGTAAGTAAATAAAAAATATAGCAATAAAACCGGGTAGAGAAATTAAGGACCACTTTTTGTGTCTGGCTGGATTCTGGATACGTAGACCGTGGATCTTTAGGGACAAGATATGAATGACTAATAAAAAATACATATAATAGGTAACCTGGTTAACTGAAAGAATAGAGATTGTTTCGGCTTAGCAAGCATTGCGGGTTTTCGCCGTGCAGATAAAAACCGCAAATTCTGCGACATTATACATATATGGAATTGACCGAAGATGCACGCACTTGCGGCAATAAAAACTGCGCGGTAAAAACTCCGAATGAAAATATGAAATAACCTGAACATATCCGAAGGAGGTGGCAAAACATGATACAAATGTATGTAAATTTTGCTAAACCAAAAAGTTCTTAAGACAATAAGATTCTTGGTCTCAAATCGTGCCTACCAAATACCAACATCACCAAAACTGTAACGAATGAATCATCGCAAGATCATGGCATACAGGAAATGGTGCAATAGTATAAAAAAAACCATTACGTCATTTTGATGACGAAGTTTTAAACTTTCCAGAACTTGTATATTGATATTTTCTTCAAGTTGGTATATCTGCGAGACCGGTTAACAATCAATATACCTACGTTTGTCTTCTCACGGTTAAAATTCAAGGATTGTCTAAGAATTATTGATTTCACTTAATAATTGTAGAAGTTACGCTCACTCAGACTAGAAAATGCTTGTCGTATTTTTCAACAAAAACTTGTTGTTGAGTAATTAATTGATAACAGAATGTGCCTAATTGATAGTGTGTTTAAACAAAACAATGACCGTGCCATGCATTCTTATTGGTACGAAAATAAAATAAGAAAATAGGAAAAAATATGTTGCGCCATAAGTGGCACAGATAAACTATTTTTTTTCTTTCAACTTTTTTTTATTGATGGCTCAGGTTTGACCACTATCTCACCAAATGGTAAGCGATGAAGCGGTCGACGGACGTTGGAGCATGCTTGCCTCGAAGTAACCTATTCAAAGAAAATCGATTTTAATCGAATCACTCTTGTTTATTCAGTAATTTCTGACAAAGGTAGAGTTATTATTTAATAAAATAATATTAGAAGAGGTCAACCAGTACTTAGTTATTTTAAGATGGCCGATAAAGTCATTTGTCTTAGTGAAAGGCGATCGTGACCAGTGCCTATGTACTAGTTGTACATAGGTAGTCTATTGTGACTTTGTACTGCCTCGGACTATGAAAGTCCCCTTCATATGACCCAGATGCCCATGTATTCATGGGTAAGAAAGGCTTCAGTTGTCCGTTATTGTTTAGTACAGCTTATGAAGTTATAAAATTATGAATCACCTTCGTATGATCTTTGGGTGGGTTCGATACGTAATAGCGATGATGACCTAGGGTTTACCCCTTTCTAGTTAGCTAAGTAGGTTTCTAAGTACCCATTAAAAATAATGGTCAACTTACAGTGAAATTCAAAACCCCGACACATTTGGGGCTACATATTGCTTTTTTTTATGTTTGTCAAAGGTTGCTCTGAAAATTCTGTTCCATTTTCAAAAATTCTTTTGTTGATAGAAAGCTTGCTCCGAAGATCGCCGGGTGTGGTGTGTTGTTAGGCCATGAGAGCGAAACCGCGGGAAAAGATAGTTTTTAAAATGTCTGTAAGTTAAGTAGGTATTTATTCAGTAAAGTTCCATGGCAAAAAAAAGACCTTTGTTTCGAAAGCCATCCGAGTCAAATCTCAAGACACTTAACAAGAGAAGATGCTTGAATTTATTGAAGTATTTTAAAAGGGACCCAATTGTTTATCCCGTGGGCGCGGGTCTGTCAATTGTTTACCGATTTAAACCTTTTAAAATCAGGAACTGGAGGATGCAAAATTAAAAATTCTCATAGAAGTTAAGAAAAGATCGTGGTAAATTTTAAAAGGTAGACAGTTACCAGAATGTTTCAAATTATATGAAATATTTCTTCTATTTTTTAATGTATTTAAAGTATATTTATTTTTATCAGAAAAAAAAATACAACCACTGAACGATAAAACTTAAAGGTTTTATTTTATCGTTCAACAGTCTTCATAAAGTAGTTCGCCGAGCTCGAAGCACAACCAACAAGGTTATGACCAAGTAGGTCCCAGTCCTAGCTACTTATTATGTACCAGGCTTAAGCATAGACTTACTAAAGCCATACTGAGAACAATGGCTACCCCGACGGACTGCAAGCCCACGACTCTAGCACAAGTATCTGAAGTATGATGAACTGTACTTCAATAAACCGGTATTACCAACTGAGTAGCAAAACTTCGTTCGATATTTAAAAATTGTTTTTTTTTTGCGTTCATTACATTAGCGAAGTTTTATAACTGCCAGTATGGGCGGCCATGTTTCGAAAAAACATGGCCGGATACTTAGTTACTGGAAGATATTTTTATTGGGACCCGTAGGATGACTAAGACCGATTTTAGAGTCCTGCATTTTTGTGTGGCTCAAAGAAATGCGATGAGCAATAAACCTGTTAACAGATGTGTTTTGTCCGAGCCTAGAACACAAGAAACCGATTAAGTCGTAATAGGTTTGTGCATAAACTGCATTTATTTTGTTTTCATTGCTAGCAATTCCAAGCCCAGTTACAGCCCTAGAGGCGATACCGAATCTTGTGTTTATTAAAAAAGTGAGATACCTGGTATGGCGTTAAAACACCGTAATCGGAAAACAGGTCATTAAAAGCACCTGTGGGTAATTATATCATTGATTTATGGCTTAATTAATACAGTGTCGTGTTCTTTTTCCATAGTAACTTGCTTTTAAAAATGAAACGCGTCAACATACGCTTCGTAAGCACTCAGTCAAGTATGACCCCCACAGTAACGCGAGCGTCCCACCAATAATAATTTCCTGTCCCTCACAATAAGTCATTCATTAGCCTTAATTTATGCTCCTTGCTCTCACCTCAACCAGAGACAATTTCTACAACATAGACGGTTTTATACCCAACACCGGTTATCCATTGCTCACACCCTTCACATCACTACGAAGAGGTTTTACACAAAAGTGGCAATGGACAGTAAAGTTAAGATGGCCGTCGCTTTTGCCCGCGCATTTGGTTTGTATGGCTTCTGTGACACGGCTGCCTATCGGATGACGTCACCGTGCAACCGGACCACTCAATGGCTTTGGTATGCATGCAGTTATATGTGGCTGACCTTTTTATGTAAGGTAACAATAAGCTGACTGGATGTGGGTTTTTTTGTTGAGTTGCCCGAAATGTGCAAGTTTTAAATTGATGTGACTTTCTTGGATTCTGTTTTGATGAATGAGAACTTTCGACTTAATAACGCCATTGTATTTGAAGGATAAGAATACAGATCCGTTAATAATATGGTTAAATTTGCCTTACTCTTCATGGTGCCATGTAAAAATTCGAAGTAATCATATTCAAACAAAAATTCAGCCCTTCGCTTCCTATAACTCCTTGAGCTGAACCAGAATCATGAATTCATGACCCTTATAACAATAACAGTGTTTCAAACTATTCCACTACAGGGCAATGGGCTCTTTAAGTCAAGAGTGAATGGGTTTTTTCTAGGCAAGCGTGCTTCACCGTCGACCACATCATCGCTTAGCTTCAGGTGAGATAGTGGTCAAGCGCAAGCCTATAGACAATACAAACAAAAAAAAGTGACCAACATTTAGAAAGAACCTTTGTAGTCCCTATTTCCCTCCTTGCGTAAAACAGACGAAAAATATACAAAACTTCTTCACCGTACAAATCTGCATACATTTTATTACTAAGTGACAGATTGCCTATTTCTGTCGATTGACATCGACACAATGGCGGTGAAATGAAAATTGCATTCAAATTCATGAAAATTGCATTCAAATGTTCTGCAGATGAACAAGTTAACAACTAAAGTATTGCTGACAAATTCTTCATCATTCAATGTTAATATATTCAAAATTGTTCCGTTCGTTGTTATTTGTATTCCGAACTATCTTTTTAACCGACTTTCGAAAAAGGAGGAGGTTCTATGTTCGACTTCATGTTTGTTTTTTTTTTTTTGTTTATTTTCACCGATTACTCCGTCAATTGTGGACCGATTTTGAAAATTCTTTTTTTGTTTGAAAAAGTATGTTCCGAAAGTGGTCCCATTTAAATTTGGTAAAGATCTGATGAAGAACTTCGGAGATATACAACAGAACTCTTCAATAAATAACGGCAAATCGCATGTCTTTTTGTTGTTTATAACATTTCATAACATAACATCACGCCAGTTCTTAAGGGGTAAGCAGATCTCTCATTTCACCGGTTATGTTCAAGTTTCATGAAATCTATTCTGGCGAAATAGTTCCCTTACTAACTTGCCTATTAGGTACGTACAACAAAAAAGTGAAAAATAAAAAAACTTTTTGCAAAAAAATACTACCGACTTCCAAATACAAAACTACAAAGTGAAAAATAACTTAATTTTTTGAAGTCGGTGTCCATAACGCAAAAAAATGGTACCTACGAAAGACACCGACTTCAAAAAATTAAGTTATTTTTCACTTTGTAGTTTTGTATTTGGAAGTCGGTAGTATTTTTTTGCAAAAAGTTTTTTTATTTTTTTTCGCGCGGAAAATCAAGCAATTATTATCAGCTAATTAATTAGTGTCAAGTACACAAACAGAAAATATGATCTATAAAACTAGTATTAGGTACCTATCTGTATAGAATAGAAATAGACAAATGTCAACTTGCATTTAAACTAGGAAAATACCTAGGTAAACATTACGTGACTCACAACTTACTAGTTCTTTAGTAATGCCAACTTCATCAGCAAATCAATAGTGAATAGGTAGGTCTAGGCAAGCGTGCTTCACCGTCGACCACATCATCGTTTACCATCAGTTGAGATAGTGGTCAAACCCGAGCCTATACCTACACAATTTAAAAAAAAGCGGTCCAAAAATACTTAAACAAGAAGAAAATCATGCTGTGCAGTCGGAGGATACATCTGGTATTGGTTAGCCATCTCGCGAATACGTATCCTCCGACTGCACAGCGTGATTTTTTGAATTAACTTTTTTCAATAAACAGCTTTATATTTGCAAGCAAGTTCGAAATTTAAATAAAACCTTTGATAAGTTACCTTCTTGGTTGCCATGTTTCGGAGTAAAAGATGAGTGAGAGAACATAAGTGTTATATATTTTTGAAATCACCTCTTAAAACTCTTTATTTTGATACCCCACACAATGGGGTTAGAAAAAAAAAAGAAAATTGGGCCCCCACAATATGGCGCCCAAAAGCCGACATTTTTTTATTTTCCAATTTTAATGTAGCCAGTGACACTCGCAAGGTTAAGACGAATTGATCGACGTAAGAATCATCAAAATCGGCCACAGATTACCTCCCAATAGATTCCGCATAGAAGACAACTTACGCGCACCACACATCAGCCTATTTAGGCTGATATAACTCAGTGCACGGAATGATCTCTTTAGTCTCGACCAGACATTAGAGCTGTAGGGACGCAAGCGATTTTTAGTTTTAATTCTGTTTAAAAAATAGTTATAAACGTTTTGTTTTAAAAAAAAATGACGAATTGTGCAGTAAAATGGTGTGGAAAATCAACCAGCCCTTCAAGTTCAAAAACAGATGGGTTAATATTCCACCAGTAGGCAAAGTAATAAATATTGACCAAACTAAAAAAGGGTCAAGTTATAATGGTTTTCAAATCAAAATTGCACATTTACAGTAGCGCTCGTTGATGTCTTTTGTGAAAGTCCCTTTCACTCATAAGGAATTATTATATTGCTATCTTTTTCCCACAGAAGTAAAAATGTTGAGACAAATACGTTTTTTGCTTATCGAAAAGTATCGATGATCGATGTTTAATTAGATATATAGGAGAATAAAATAATTTTGTTAAAATGGATTATTTAAAAATTAACAAATTAATTTATTTTTACTTTGAACTAATTGTGCTCTACTCATAACGAGAGCTCAGAGTGGCCCTGTTTACATAGGATTACAATTAAATTAAATCACGTTTGGCCAAAATCACAATCTTTTCTCGATCGATGTTTTTCTTTATCATTATTAAAGTAATTATAACTTATGTTTGAAAAATATCGATATTTTTATCGACATTTAATGCGCATGTCCCGTCACTACGACAGGTACCGTGATCTTGAATAGCCAATCACGGCGCACTTGTCACTCCCCGCGCTACCCGTGCCTTCCGCCAAATTTGGTGATCTCGGAATCAAACAAAACAGTAGGCATGCGGTATCTATTGGGAGGTAATCTGTGAAATCGGCCAACGCGTTTGATCTCTAGAACGCCACATAGGCACAAACATACATAGCCTGATAAACACATTACCCTCCTTCGGCAGTCGGGTAAAAAAAAAAAATATGATATTCCTAGTGCATTTGTAGTGATCTACCAACCCGCACTGGGCCCGCGTGGTAGCTTATGGCCCATTCCTCTCACGAAGAGGCCTGTGTCTCAGCCGTGCGAACATTAAAAGGCTGATTATTCTTACGCTAGTGCATCTAGTTTGGTAAAATATTTCAATCTCACCCAGGTCGATATCAAACGCACTACGGGGCGTGTTATCAAACGATATGATAACAGAACTTGTTCGACCGCCTCCGGCATAACACCACTCTGTTACGTGATTACCGTCACGCGACCTAACTTCGAATGTTAGAGGTGATGACTTCCAAAAACACGGTGTAATTTTAGTGTAATTATGTGTACCGTTACCTGTGTAGTCTTTTTTGTAAACGAGGGTATTACGATCGTTTACAGATTATTATAGTAAAAATGATTTGAGTAAAAGCTGTAAAATATGTTGTTTTGACTGGTATTAGTGAGGGTATGTTTAAAAATAGAGCTGTTTTTATGACCTAGACAACGACTAAAACAAACTTAAAAATTAGTTATATACTTAGTCATCACTAGGTACATAGTATAAAATAAAGTCGCTGCCCGCTGTCTGTCTGTCTCTATATATGATTAGATCTTTAAAACTACGCAACGGATTTTGTTGCGGTTTTTAGGATTCCGTAGCCAAATGGCAAAAAACGGAACCCTTATGGATTCCTCATGTCTGTCTGTCCGTCCGTATGTCACAGCCACTTTTTCCGAAACTATAATAACTAAGCTGTTGAAACTTGGTAAGTAGATGTATTCTGTGAACCGCATTAAGATTTTCACAAAAAAATAGAAAAAAAATTGGAGGTTCGCCATAGGTACTTAGAACCAACGAACAAAATATATGATGTACATTACCATGAAACTAACTAAATAAAACATCCACCGAAAATTGGTTTAAACGAGATCTAGTAAGAAGTTTTTTTTTGAATACGTCATAAATCATAAACCGCAATTTACCAAGTACGGAACCCTTTGTGAGCGAGTCCGACTAGCACACGGCCGGTTTTTTTTAATAGATAGAGTGATTCAAGGGAAGGTTTATATGTATAATACACGCGGGCGAAGCCGCTGGCAGAAGCTAGTATATTATTTACAAAATAATCATATCCCTATATTAAAGACAACTAATGGAGCACTCAGAAGAACAGACTAAGAAACGAAACTTCGAAACACAAAACCACGCAGCAAACCTTTCTAGTTCAACACAGAACATTAAAGAATATTCTAGAATTGAATATTCTGAAACGAAAAGAGGATTTTCTTATGAAATTCTTTCGTCAATGCATAAAGGTAAGTATACACCGGGAGTAATTCGATCATGCCTATGTCTTCGCTGTCGAGTTGTCGACTTAAGTAAGTACGTAATGGAAATCCTGTGTTTCTACTCTTTGAGTGGTTCGAACATCGATGCTTTTCGCTTTGATGTTATAGTTCTGAGTTCATGTGACGTTTGTTTGCATCAATAATAATATTTGTGTTTCTAGTTGAAAGGGTTTCTATTATTATTAGTATTGTTCCATTTAGGAAATGAGACATTATGTGATTTCGACAATCGATTCTATTCTTTTCATACTTAGATGATTTTGAAAAGTGGTCAAGCCTAAATCTTAACGGGATAAACATGGACTGACAATATTCCTTAACTAAAAGGCTAAAGGCTACCATTTATGAAGTTAATCTCATCGTTCAGACCTTTCTAAACGAATATTTATGACTACTAAAAGTAACTAAGTCAAAAACCGCTCAGCACTCGCCGCTTAATTAAAGTTAACTCTAAAGTAATTGGAATTCTAGCTCTAAACACAAATCCTGGTAACGAGCAGAACAAATTTAAATGTCCAAAGGCTATTTGTATTTTCTGCGCCAAACACTAACTGTTAATCTTCCTGCCTCGGAAAACTGAGATAGCTCAAAGAATTACTGGGACGGAGAACGACAAATACCAATGCTGCTTTGGATGCACAAATAAGAGAATATTGCTTGGTTTGTGTGGCTTTATCTTTGCTGAGCACTGAGACTAGTTTCACATAGCGTGATTTATATGCAAGACTGACTTGATTCCACTGAGTAGATCGCGCGCTTAAAGTCGCACTGCGAGAACGCACTCAACCGCGTCTTAGGGCGCTGTGTGTCACCAGTCTAATTCTAAGTTGCATATTATGCACTAATTAATAAACACTGCAAATAAAACCGCATTATTTCTCTAAGATAGGTCTCTCGTCTGTCATTGCCAATTTTTTTTTGTTATCGGAGGAAACCTTCAAAACGCGTTTGGACTTCTGGTGAAAATACCCGGGATGTGGAATTATAACCTCACTAAAACCACCCTGTTGATCACTAACAGCACATGTAGGGGCTCCGTGACATCTTAAAAGAGCACTCCGGAACCATCGCGTGATTTATATACGAGACTGACTTGATTCGTGAATCGCGCGCTTAAGGTTACACTAGTCGATCATTCTTCCATACAAACGTATACTAGCGATTAATCCACTGCTTGACGGTGTACGATCAAAATAAAAAATGATATCAATTTCTCTCGTTATTATCTAGCCCTCTAAGGAAACAAAAAAATAAAAAAGATATATATTTGAAAGTTATGAGCGTCGAAAGTTCCATATTTCAACACTAATTTTAACGCATCTGTGGGAGGAAATAAATACCATAAGAAGAAGGAAAATTGCAAAGCGGCCTCCATACAGGGATAGATTAGTAATTCAACAATGCATATAATTTTATTTTGAAAATATACATTTTGCAGTTTTTTCATGGTATCTAAACTCCCAAAGGTCTGTTTATAAAATTTCGCGCGCTCGTTTTGTCCTAAATCATCATCCATTTCGATACAAATTTGCAAAAGTGCTAATTCGCACGCGAACTAGCTTCTTACTGCTCATCACAGCATCTATCTCATTCGCACGTGTTGTGTGATGAGATGGCATGCATTTTAACCTCGCGCACAAAATAGTTCGTGCCGTCGATTAGTTCAACCTTAAAAAAGTCGCACTGCGAGATCGCACACAACCGCGTCTAAGGCGCTGTGTGTCACCGTCTTAGCTCGTATATTATACACTAGTTAATAAACACTGCAAATAAAACCGCATTATTTCTCTAAGACAGCACTCTCGCCTGTCATCGCCTATAAAAACCAATTTCCTTTACTTCTTATACATAAATCCAGCATTTAAATCGTTTCTTATCGCCAATCGAGAATATCCATTCCGACACTGTCGAGGAACTAACAAGATATAATCTTCAATATTAAGTTTCTTTGCGCAGCTGCATAGTTAGCTATCGCTTTTAAAAATGCTTGAAATTATATCGTAATGAGTTTCCATTACGTGAAGTGGGTTGTTTAGTTTTATTACGGAGAAAAGTGCTGGAAGAAAAGTGGCGTAGTGTTTATCCGTTGAAGCGTCTACCTGTAGATTTTCTCCCCATGTTCACAGATTATCTAGAAAATGGCTATACAGTGTGGTACGCTATTGGGTGTTAAGATCCTGTTCAAGTATTTATTGAAATTGGAACTGAACGGCTTAACGTCTTTGCGAGGTATAATCGAGTGGCTAAATCTATATTTTAGTTTTATCTTATGTAGACATCAATGAAAGTGTGTCTAGGTAAATCAGGTTTTATTTGGCCTAGCTTTTTTTAACCCCCGACGGAAAAAGAGGGGTGTTGCTGTATATCTGTGTGTCTGTCTGTGGCATCATAGCTCCTAAACGGATTAACCGATTTTGATTTGGTTTTTTTTTGAAAGGTGATTTTGTCGACAGTGTTCTTAGCTATGTTTGAATAACCCTTCAAAAGATATGGGCGTTTTACTGTTTGTATCGGGGTGTTTTCGCAAGATATCGTGTCATAATTACGTGTTCAATAGATTGCCGATCGAAGCGTATCTAGGTACTATGTACTAGATAAATTATATAGCATGAAATAAAAATGTGTCGAAGGTGTTTTAAATTTTGAAATTTTACTTGTATTTGGTGAGGCTCAGGAAATCAGGAGGGCTTTGCTTGGAGAGTACCTAATTGTATTGAAAAAGTAATTATAGAAATTGCTTTCGCAATTGTCGCAAGAAAAAAGACAGTTTGCTCTATTTTGTTCAGTAATTAGCCGTGGAAAAACATCCTATTGACCTACAGAACATCCTCAATATCAGTTGAATAGTTGTAATTAAGCCAGCGGATATCACAATGGATCCCTATTAGAGTACACCCATACGTTCCTCAAGGGTATCGTAGAAGGCAATGAAAGCACGAAACCTTCCGATGATTGCCGAAGCACTACCCACTACAGCGGCTAAGAAAACTTTGTCTGTTTGTTTAACGGTCCACGAAAATGTAATGAAACTCTGTTGGTATAAAATGTTAGACAGATTTTGGCGATGTTATTTCTAGAGCTAATTTTACTTTCTAACTTCGGTGGTCTGAATTTAAAAATCAAAAAGATGTTAACAAGTAGAAAATCATGCTGTGCAGTCGGAGGATACATATTCGCGAGCTGGCTGATCACCTGATCCTTCGTCAGGTTTTTGCTTTTCAAATTAACTTTTTTTATTTACCTACAACTTTTTAGCTATAGGTATTTGTTTTTAGAATCTCATTTAAACATATATGTGGTATATATTTTTGTAATCACCTCTAAAAATCCTTCATTTAGATACCCCACTCGATGGGATTCGAAGAAAAAACATGGGTCTCCCCCCAATATGGCGCACAAAATCCGCCATTTTTGTTTTTTTTAACGTCACATAACTGAACACTTGGGCTGCCAAGCTCTATCTAACGATTTATTAGGTAATTATAAAAATCCGTCTAGCGGTTTGCAAGATAAGAGGTAATAAAGAATATTACATACATACAAACATACAAGATACGCGCGAAAAACATAATCCTTTCCATGCAGCCGGGTAATTAGTGCCATAGAAACGGAAATGCGAGCAAAAATCCCGAAATTTCAAATGTAAAATCGGAAATTAGCAGCAAATGGACAGAATAAGAGGAACTTTCCGAATAATGTAGTCCCGGTTCTCGACTCGAATGAGGCCAACACATAATTTCATCACACCAATTTTAGTTGCAACCGATTTTAGAATAGCGAGCTCAGCCAAGCAGTTAATGAAGTCGTAGGAAATTACAATCTGCTTCCAAAGACCTTACAATAAACAATTGTAATTAATCGGGGGAGATATAACAATAGATATCTATTAAACGTACATCGACGGAATGCTTCCCGAGAGTATCGTAACAAAGCCAAAGCGCTCCATTTAAAAATAGACCCCCACGATCACTACCTTCCCTTACTGACAGGATTTTAATTGATTGTTGAGGTCGACCTGATTGTTTTCATTCTTCTGCGATAATTTACTTGAAATTTCTGCTAAAACAGTCAGAAGTTTGAACTTAGACACTGTTTTTATCTGGCTGCCGAAGGAGGGTACTGTGTTTTTCAGTTTATGTATGTATGTTTGTTCCTATGTGGCGTTCTAGAGACCAAACGCTTTAGCCGATTTTGATTATTCTTACGTCAATCGATTCGCGAGCCTTGCGAGTGTCACTGGCTACATTAAAATTGTAAAATAGAAAAATGGCGGCTTTAGAACCCCATGTAGGCCCAATATTTTCTTTTCTTCCAAACCCTTTATGAGGGGTATCAAAATAAAGAGTTTTAAGAGGTGATTTCAAAAATATATAACACTTACCTATATGTTTAAATGTATCAAATTCGAAAAAAAAAAATGTTAACTAAAAAGTTATAAAAAAAAATAAAAACAAAAATCCCCTCGGCAAGAAGCGACCAACAAAGACGTTAACAAGAAGAAAATCTTGCTGTGTAGTCGGAGGATACAATTCGCGAGTTGGCTGATCAAAACCAGATGTATCCTCCGACTGACTGCCCAGCATGATTTGGAAAATGTAATGGCTAAATAATAACAGCCGCTATATATATAGCGGCTGTTATTATCTATATAGGGTCGATCTTCAAGGTTAAGCATGCTTGACGAGGTCGATCCGTGGATGGGTGACCATTTTAACATATCGAGTTTCCTCTATGCCTCAGCAAGCACGTTAAGCCGTTGGTCCCGGCTGTCATTTGAAGACAGTCGTTATGAGTAGTCAGAAGCTTGAGATCTGACACCAGTCTAGCCAAGGGGTACCGTGTTTTCCAGTTACTGGGTTGTGGAGGTCAGATAGGCAGTCGCTCCATGTAAAACATTGGTACTCAGCTGAATCCAGTTAGACTGGAAGCCGACCCCAACATAATTGGGAAAAGGCTACGCAGATTGATTGAAATATCTAACCAACATCCAAGGTTTTATGGATCCAGGACATACCTAAGTCTAAAGTACTTACTTGCTGATAAAATACCAATTTATCTAGTGTGAGTCTCTCTATCTCGTGCTGGTTTCCGCTGAAACTAGTTTCGATGGCTTCCGATTGCTTTTCGCTCTCACAATGGAGGCTTAATATCGAACCGACTGCGAATAACGTACTCGTTATCGGTTTCTTAATTGTAAACGATCGGGTGAGCTGTCATTCTAGATATAAGTGATGGGAATACGTATACTGTATGTATGTTGGAATGTCGGGATGTGATTAGGTATTTAAGTGGATGACAGGCGATGTCGAGGGCCATCAAAACAAGCTTTGTGAAATCAAGTGGGTTCGCGCCAAGCAAGTATTAGCAGACCTCCGTGAATTCATGATTGCTCATTGTGGCCCACTCACAATGGCCAATCAATGTCCATTCGCGCCCACAGAACATTTTGGCGGCAATAACCATCGCTTTCACGAGAAATCTTTTAAGTTCCAAAGATTTAATTTAATTTTCCGAGTACTCTTATAAAATATAGGATATTTTAAGGCAATGAAAGGGATATTCGGGCAGGTCGGTTAATGTTAATAGCTGAGACTTGTGGAGTATTCCGGGCACGCTGCAATCATCGGTATTCTCGGTCCGTCTTCCTTTATACGGATATTTTACCCCATCCCCATAAATGGCACCATTAAAAACCTAAGACCGGGGCGGAAACGGAGCTACTTAAATATACTTTGCACGAGTGCGCAAATTGATATAAAATACTTCATCTTTTGATATCTGCCTCGGAGTCGGGGATAGTCGTCGAGCTACTGAGATGTTTTATTAACACCGTATATTATTACGCTTGAGAAAATATAGATAAGAAACCGATAAGAAGTTCTTGTAAAAACCGGTTAATTAAAGTCTTTTTAACCCACTGCCGAAGGACGGCAATGTGCTTATCAGTCTATGTATGTATGTTTGTTCCTATGTGGCGTTCTAGAGACCAAATGCGTTGGCCGATTTTGATGATTCTTACGTCAATCGATTCGTCATAACCCTGCGAGTATCACTGGCTACATTAAAATTGGAAAATAAAAAGATGGCGTATTTTGGGCGCCATATTGTGGGGCACCAATTTTTTTTTCTTCCAGAATCCCATCGTGTAAGGTATCAAAACGAAGTTTTTAAGAGGTGACTTCAAAAATATATAACAGTTATATGTTTAAGAGTACACAATAAAATAAAAAAAAAAAGAAAAGTAATAAATAAATAAAGTTAATAAAAAAAAAAGCCGACTGCTTAAAAAGACGTAAAAAAGAAGAAAATCATGCTGTGCAGTCGGAGGATACATGTTTGCGAACCGGCTGACCAAAACCAGATGTATCCACCGACTGCACAGCATGATTTTTTCAATTAACTTTTTCAGGTCTAGATTAGAATTTCAGTAACCTACCTAGTTATCAAATTGATGACACGTTGTTTTAAATTAGTTCAACTAATAGCCGTTGTTATGTAACTACCCACATACAATATTAACAAATATGCATGAATTTCACGGTCATTGTTGTGTGTAGTAATATGAGGGTAGAGAAGAATTTTCTGCCCCAACGGTGCCAGTACACCGACACAGTACACCTGTACACCAGTCTACCCGGGACCACGGTCGTTGCAACACGGCCGAAACGTCGGGTGAAATAGGTAAATAAATAATCGAAATCATCGCGTTAAATACCCGTGATATATTGTTTTCCAATGAATGGAATTCATTTTCCTCGTTTTATCAGCATTCAGCAATAATAAAGCAATTACCTTCCCGATTGCTAAAACAAAGATTAAAACATAAAATATAATGTTTAAACCAATAAGGATAACAGTATCCCAAATAATATTTAATTGAGAAGGATGTTCGGTTATTTATTTCAATGAAAATCATTTGTTTGTACACCTTTACTCAAAGGAAATATTATCATTAAAGTAAATTGTATAGAAATAGTTGGTTTCCGTGACCTTTTGGAAATGAGGGAAATGTGGGCGCTTGGCATTGAAACGTCTATAATTCGATATATACGTAGATTTGGGCTATAAGACAATGAATATGCTTAAGTGCTTTGTACATTAATCATAATGACAGTACTTGTTACTATACGGACTATTGGTACTATACACATATAGACAGAAGACTAGCTTTTGCCCATGGCTTCGCCCGCGTAAAAGTTTTTATCATCCCAAGGGATTAAAAACTATCCTATGTCCTTCGCAGGGTCTCAAACTAGCTCCATGCAAAATTTCATCCAAATCGGTTTTGTAGATCCAGAGATTACCTCCTACAACCTCACAAACTTTATCTCTAAATATTAGTATAGATTAGACGAGAAACATTTATAATAAAAAAAGGTATTTATTGATTCTCATTGTCAACACCTGCCCAGTATTTTTAAATTGAGTAAATTATCACTGAGACATAAAAATAACTATCGTGGCATTTAATTTTTTTTTTGTCTGCTTGACTCTGGCACAGATAATAATAATCTGGTCAAAGTTGCGTTTGTAAGTGATCCTTTTTATATTCAAAATTTCAAAGTTATTAATAAGACTAGGTTTAATTATCCGTCTGAGTCAGTAGTAAATCTCATACAAAATCAGCACCTTTTCGTGCCTTGCGCATCGGAAAGCCAACTTCAGGGCGGCCCCGAAGTTTGCGAGGGTTATACTTCTAGGCAAGCGTGCTTCACCGTCGAACACATCATTGCTTACCATCAGGTGAGATAGTGGTCAAGCGCGAGACTAGATAGGCTCGCGCTATATACTGATATTATAAAGAGGTAAAGATTATGAGATTGTAGGGGTAATCTCCGGATCTACTGAACCGATTTAGATGAAATTTCGCATGGTGATAGTTTGAGACCCTGGGAAGGACATAGGATAGTTTTTAATCCCTTGGGATGATAAAAAACTTTTTACGCGGGCAGAAGCTAGTCAATAATAAAAATAAAACAAGTAGGTACCATAGGATAGTTTTTAATCCCTTGGGATGATAAAAAACTTTTTACGCGGGCAGAAGCTAGTCAATAATAAAAATAAAACAAGTAGGTACCTACATACGTGCAAAGTCTGACGGCACAACTAGTTAAAAACAGTCCAAGTATATCCAAGTCTCAGTGGATTGTCTCCTTCCCCTGGTTAGTCTGTGCTCTGTGGCAGCCGGCTCGTGACTAGAAGGTCAATTTAGCCTGAAGATATAAGCGACGCTTCTTATATAACTGTACTTCCTTCACTGTAATTATGTATTACTTGACATTAAACAGTTTATGTAAGGAATTAAGCATTTACATAATATTATTGATTACGTTATTGTTGATATTTCCTTGATTATAATCGAACTGGACGCCTATTACAAGGGCTGGTTCAAGGTGGCTCAAAAATAGAATACCTCGAAGGATTTGGGGGCGATCTTTGCCAAGATGGAATAGAGTAAAACAAATCTTTTTGAAGTCGGATTTACTTCTGTTTCTGTCTCAAAGCTTTACCTGGACCCTTTCAAACAAGTCTTTTGACATTTCTTAAATGATCTAAGCTCAAATAACAGTCACTTGATTGTTTTTTGAACGAGTCTCCTAAAAATACTAAATAAATTAAATGCAAAATAAACTATGTAAAACAAAGAACACAAAAATAACTTTCGTCTTTTGTTTTAGCATTAGCTGAAGAGTCAATGCCCTTTACCAAGTGTGTGATCAAATCTAAGTTGTCTGTAGTTTTACATAAAATTTACTTTTTTGCATTAGTACGGACAACTTTTAATTCAAGTAAACAGAAACATTGAAAAAATTACATTGTTGTATCACACGAGGGCGCGGCGGCGGCGGAGGCTTGGCCTTACTCGTCTGTGTAGATGCACATGCAGTGTTTCTGTGTGCGTAAGCTCGGGAGCTCTCAGTATCACATGAGCACACAGACGCAATGTGCATGTATTACATCTACACGGGGCTGTGTGGTCGCTAATCTACACAGTAAACACACGAGTAAGACCAACCCATCGTGGGATACTTGTAGAAAACAGCTGTAGCTACTTAAGTCAGGTCACCCTGTATAGTTTCATTTTAAAGGCTTTCTTGAGGGCAGAAAACTTTAACTGAAAATATGTTTACGTAAAAATTGTATCGTTTATTCTTATCCAATAAAGGAATCTTGACTTCCTCAACACCTAGTTTATAATATTTTGATTTGGCCAAAAGATACGTTGCGTTTCGTTACACGCTTGGCTTACTTTCGTTCCGTGAGCGATGTTACGTCAACTCAAGTGTTTTTCTTATCTTGTATCAAAATAAAAACTTCAGAGCCATTCAAAGGCCATGTGGCTTCAAGTGGTGCTAATTCTGGCTTCTTAGAAGCAATAAAACGAAGATTTTGGCCCTTTCCACAACCACAATGTATCGAAAAATAATTTAACCTATTCAGGTTACGGAAAAAGGTTTAAATAAAAGTATTAATCAAACAAAGTTAGGGAAATAAACGTCAGCCAATATTAATGTGGAGTCCCGCCATGTTTTTTCCAAAAAATCGGGTTGTCTTATATCCGACGCCTTCAAAGTAATTCCAAGCAAATTTGTCATCGCATTTCGCTAGTCCATTAGCAGTGTCATCTCCCCAACTTGTGGTCTGTCGTTATAATATCAATCATTAACTGTTTGTCTGAACATTTATCATAATTACTGATGTCCGAAATTTCAGGCCTGCTCAAGAATTTGTTCTACCATGGAACGATTAGGGACTTATTTATAAAAAAAAATACGATAATGGTTAGTTAGAGCACTTATTTGCCGATTCTTAATTCTAATTGAGACGCGAAATGAGGGTGTATACCAAAGAGCATAGACTAAACACTTATTATACAAACCTCTGCATAACTCTTCAGAGAATTTGAATTTAATTCAATTCAATTCAATTCTTTATTGCATATCACATGTGTATAACAAAGATCTTATAACAGTAGTATAGTTCACATGGACCCTGTCGGGCACAGCAATATATTAGAGAAATTAATACCTAGCTTATTATAAATTAATTAATGTAACTGATAAATTACAATGGAAGCTTTACATGATACTACAGAATGAAAATTATAAAAAGATTAATTTCAATTAAAGTTTAGATAAAAGTGAAATAAACCAAAAAAAAAATGGTATTTCAATTAAAAACTAAGATAAAAATAGCAATGTCAACAAAATAAAATAAAACAAAATACAATATGTCAATACGTCGTGCACAGAAATTTAAAATAGTATCTAATAAATACATAGCATAAAGTTCAGGTAATATAATTTTGATTAATTTTACTTAAGTTTTAACCGTCATTTTAATTATGATGGCACAGAATAAATTGTAAAATAGATATAAGTCGAGGTACAAGTCAAATAAAATAAAATGGTGAAAAGTCAATAAAAATGAAAATAAATGATAATGTCACAAATAAAGGAAAACGAAATACAATATGTCAAAACAGAATCAAATAATTGGCATGGCAAATCAAAATGTGAACGTGTCTGATAGTTATGTACGAAAGTCATCATTAAAAAATTCATTCAATGTATAATAGCATCTATCAACTAACCATTCTTTGAGGCGTTTAATAAATATTTTGTCGTTTTTCTCATTTTTGATGCCGTTCGGTATTTTATTATGTATTTTTATAGACATTATGTTAGGACTCGTGCTATGTAGTTTTAACTTTGATGATGGTATTACGAGTGTGTTTTCAAATCGTGAACGCGGTGCATATCGGCGATCTTGTTCAGTAATTTTTTGGTAGAAGTTTGGGTTCTGTCTCACAAATTTGCAGCTTTCTAGAATATAGATTGATGGCAGAGTTAGAATTTCAAGTTGCCTGAAATGCGGTCTACAAGTTTCATCGTTAGCAATGTAAACCAATATTCTGATACATTTTTTTTGTAAAATAAACATTTAGAATTCGAGTTTCTATGGAGAATTTGAATTTAGAATTTCTGATGAGTGTGTAAACTAATCATATTATGGTTACATTATTTTTATAAATAAGACTGTTTGTTATTGGCTAGTAGTTTATTTTTTTTGACACGTGTATATGCAAACACATGCAAACATTCGTCGAGTAGAGGGATGTTTTTCAACACAGCGTTTGACACGTGTTGCCATGAAACTGTGACATGTTATGAAAGTGGAATATCTCCCCGTCCGCAGGGCTGCCCCACATCGTTTCCCGCTGTGTCGCCAGCTTTCCTGTTCGTGACAACCCTGAACATAACAATTTCGTTTTGTTATTCGCTCCATACGGGCAGTTTGGAATTTTAATACGCTCTGTGTTGAACTAGAAATGGGGGATTTATTATCATTAATTAATGTTATTATATTCTCTTTAATCCCGAAATTGCTTTGTCAAGTTCAGGCACGTCATTTAGGTCGTAATAATTGCTTTAAAATTGTGTTATTTAATAAAGTTATGTAGATTCGTAAATGGTTTTACTGTTTTAGTGTGCAAAATGAATGTTACGTCAGCGGTTTTGTAAGTATATTTAACAGTAATGTAGTGAGAATTTAACTTTCCGCCATGATAGCTGAAGCCCGAAACTAATAAAACTGCGGGTGTCTTGTGGTCTCATATTTTACGAGAACCGCCGAGAGGACAGCCCTGTCATTCTCATACTATTGTTATTAAATTTTATCACACCAAGTTTAAACCGCTATTCATGTTAGGTTAGGTGTTATTTTGGGGTGCGACTGCCGCCGTTTTATTTTTAAAGTAGAACATTGTTAGTTTTAAATTTTGCACGGAATACAATTCACGCTGTATATTATAACCACGTGTAACGTCAGAGGTATGTCTATTTATACGCCATTTTTGTTTTCAAACGATTAAGGCGCAGATACCCCTCAGTAGCTGATTAAAAAAACCGGCCAAGTGCGAGTCGGACTCGTGCACGAAGGGTTCCATTATCGCAAAAAACGCCAAAAAAGTCACGTTTGTTGTATGGGAACCCCACTTAAATATTTATTTTATTCTGTTTTTAGTATTTGTTGTTATAGCGGCAACAGAAATACATCTTCTGTGAAAATATCAACGGTCTAGCTATCACGGTTCATGAGATACAGCCTGGTGACAGACAGACAGACAGACGGACCGCGGAGTCTCAGTAATAGAGTCCCGTTTTTACCCTTTGGGTACGGAACCCTAAAAATGAGAATCACGTATAAACGACTAGTCGTATATTTTTGGAAAAAATATATGTTAGGTTAGACCATTTTCCTAGTAATTTGATCTAAGAACATTTTGAGATTTATTCGTATAACATAGTGTAATTAGAAAATTTTAAAAGTTATGTCTAACATGGATAAAAACACGACAATTGCACCAAAACGTAAAAACGCGGGCGTATTTTTTAAAGATATGAACACCATCTCAAAGACAATTTAATTATCTACATTTTGATCTATGGTTTTTTTTAAAAGTCATAGAATAATAAGGAAGGTACAAACATTTACTGGATTTTGGGTCGCGCGGGTTTGTGAAACGGGTACGCGTTTTGTTTCCTCAAGGTCGTCGTCTTAAATAAACCGTATCTTTGATTGCTCAGTCGTTTTAATCAATTTGATATTAACATATCTTGTTAAACCAACGTTAAACTCAATATAAGGTGCCTACATAATTAAGGACAGTTGTTTTACTTTATCATCTACTGATAATACAAACCAAGTATTTTTTGGTATTAATTGTGTTAGCAGAACAAATAGCAACTGTTTCTCAGATAACGACATTATTCTCCGCTTTAGCAAACACAGAACATGTTCAATGAATGACTCATTTATTACGCCAGGCATGTTATTTGCTGATCAATCATTTAAAAACAAACTTTAGTCCACAAGAACAAGGAATTCTATTAAACTCGCGACAAACTTCAGCGTCTTAACAACTTTGAAGGACTACTTAGTAAAGAGGCATTTTATAAGCTTACTCTTTGGCCCGACCCCTCCGCACATTCCATAATACGGCTTCAAACTTAGAACCGTTATCCAGTTTGCAATTATAATTTTAAATTTCGAAATTCAAAAACAAAGAAGAGAAAAAAGTAAATACAATTTTACTAGGTATGAAACCGTACTTCCCTTTGAAGTCGCGAGCGCTTCCAAAAAGCGAATTCCAAAATCAAAATCCAAAACAAATTGAACTAGTCCAACGGGTCCGACTAATATTTGCTGACCTGAGTTTTTACCTCCATTCAAAGCAGAGTGCGTCCAAAAAAAACGCTCTTAACACGATCGCAGGAAATAAACCAACAATCCGTTGTGATTCGTCGAACAACACAAAAGTAATGCTTTATAAGGTGGGTCGCGGCTCGCGGGCCGAGTTTCGCAAGTATGTACCTAAGTATTCGATTTCGCGGTGACTCACAGACCGAATCGAATGTATCGAGCGACCGCCGCACAACTTTCCGCTTTTATTGCCTGCCAGCCACGCTGGAAACCTTAAAAGTAACTTACATTAACTCTAATGCACGTATAACATTCACCCTTGTACGGAATACGGAGCTGGCTACAAATGTTCCCTGTATTTCAATATGGTGTTTGAAGTAAATTGTAATGTAAAATTTGTTTTTCGATGGACTTTATCGAGCAAATCTGGGCAATATGCCGTGAGTCACGTCGCCGGCATAATGGAGGTGTACCGTTCCCAAAACAATGTGATAGTTGTAGTTTATAGAGTATAATAAAACCATTACAGCACGAGGTGCAATGTTCATATTGTGCTGGGATAGTAATGTCATCAAAAAGGGAATAAAGTTGGATATAAAGTACACGACATTAAGGCTTAGGTCTCAATTACAGGCAATTTTCGTCTAGACAAGCGTTATTTTTACCTTATTCAGCCACTTGTGTGGATAAGTTTGAAAGGTAGCAAGCAACTCGGGCATTGCATGTCTGGTGTACCATAAAACGAACTTACGTGGAAGCAATCGAAGCGTGTGTATCATTATTAGTTGCTCGCCAAAGTTAGGGGTTGTCTGGGGGTCCTTGAGCGCAACCAATCGGAACGCGCCGATCGCCACCTGCCGTCGACAAAAAAAACCGGAGCTCTTTCGTCTTTGGTTCTTTTGTTATAATTTGTCCCTCGAGTATGAGAATCAATTAAGGATCTACTTATTAGTTAGTTAAGTACTGATAGTCATTTCACGCAAGAAAAATCTTTCGTGTTCATTTTTTACCTGCGTCTTAATGACACAATTTAGAGTCAGCTAAAAACTGGAAATAGTTAAACTGCTCATTGCATTGGATGTCATCACAGTTTACTGGACAACACATCCAGCGGATGGCGACGATTTGAACATTGGTAATAACCACAGAGTCACGCAAAGGACGCATCCAAGATCACGCAATGCTCTGCGGACGGTCGACATTTTGAATTTAGAGCTTTTAAATAGTGATGCGACCATTGACACTACATTACGGTTTTTAGAAAAGTTACGTTTTTGAAGAACACAAAAGACGGAGTTGGAAAAACTTCTTGTGTTTTTATTGTTCTTTATTTATTTTGTGTATCATACAATACAGTCTAACAATAAAGAAACTTTTTCTTATTATTAAATTACTTTGTACAGTTGTCGAATACGTTTGTGGGGAAAAAACCTAATATACTTTTTTAGAAAGAGAAATTGTGATTGATATCTCAAGTAATTTAACCTTAGTGGGTTTTACAAGAAAAACCTTTCTAATAGTAATTTCAGTCACATAAAACCCGTATTGCTTTAATGTGAATAAAAGTTATACCCTTGTTCCATTTCTTTTTCGGTTCGTTGGTCCCGGCTCTAGTACTTAAATGTCTTTTTCAAAATGGTATTTTGTAATAGGTACTTGGTCATTAGAGTAGTGTGAGAATAATTTTAACGACGTTTTTGTCTTTTGTTTTAATCTTCTATGGCTACTATACTGTTCACAAAGTAACTTCACTTAATTTTGTTGGTTTTAGTACTGACTAGCTGACCCCCGCGGCTTCGCTCCCGTCAAAATTATAGCCTATGTTACTCGGGAATAATGTAGCTTTCCATAGGTGAAAGAATTTTCGAAATCGGCCCAGTAGTTTCGGAGCCTATTCGGTACAAACAAACAAACAAACAAACAAAAAAATCTTTCCTCTTTATAATATTGGTATAGATGAACAGTTAGTAGATAAATACATAATTTAACAATCTGCAAAATGGTGTTTCCAGGTCTGATTAAAGCCTCGATTTCCTTTAGTAAAATATTAAAAACTCATGCTATTATTACTCTTCTGAACTTGTGATTTATTGGTAGAATTGTAACTGGCAGCTAATAAAATCCTCTGAGATTTGACACACCATAATGTCACGCAGAATTGGCGGGAAAAGTGACTTAAATTTTATACGTTCTAAATTCAAACGCGGTTGAAGGATTGTTGTAATTTTATTCGATACAAATAGGGCTTGGTAACTAGGACGTTTAGTTACCTATCTCACTTCATATTTAGCCTTGTAACAATTGAACATTTTATACCTCGGTGCACATTCATAATTTACACCCAAAGATAATAGATAGCGTTTAACAGATAACAATGATATTACACAATAATTTGATACTTACTTTGCCGCTGGGTATAACTCGTTACTTATCTAAACAATGGGCACTTCAAATAAACTGTAAAGTTGGTGAATAAATTTTAGGTATTTTATTGCTTAGAGTTTAGGCTTCTCGATTTTATGTCTTCTATCATTGCTGTTGAGAAACTGTGTAGAACTACCCTTAAATAAAGAAGTGCATTCACAAAATATAAGACACTAGCTGTCCCACGCGGCTTCGCTCCCGTCAACTGGCTACCTACCTACCCACTCTACCTACCCTACATGGATACATGAATGTTGCAGCAAACGCAAGGTAACCTCTCAAAAAGGAATATTTTTCCCGTTTGTGCAACACTTTCATTTATGCTCCGCTCCTATTGGTCGTAGCGTGATGTTATATAGCCTATAACCTTCCTCGATAAATGGACTATCCAACACAAAAATATTTTTTCAATTCCAACTAGTAGCTCCTGAGATTAGCGCGTTCAAACAAACAAACAAACAAACTCTTCAGCTTTATAATATTAGTATAGATAAAATTACCAAAAAAAAAAAAGAAAATAATTTAGTGCTGCTTCTAAAATTATCTGTTTTGACACAAATTAAGTACCCATAATCATCAATGTTTGTTTTTGCTTATCACTGGCACTAAAAGAGAAGTAATTTCTAAGAAAAATGTGACGCGATTTGAGTGTGTGAGTAATTTTTGTCAAATACAGAAGTTATTTTTAATTTACCACCAGGTTGTCATACACGGAACAATCAAAATATTTTAGATAACTCATATACCTAGAAACATAACACTTAAGTACGAAAATCTTGAAATCGCTACACAACTTAAAACTTTATAATTGAGTATATAGAGTACTAGCTGACCCTCGGGGCTTCGCTCCCGTCAACTGGCTACCTACCCTGGCTACCCTGCCTACCCTGCCTACCTTGCCTATCCTGCCTACCATGCCTACCCTGCCTACCCTGCCCCTACCCTGCCTTCCCTGCCTACCCTGGCTACCCTGCCAACCCTGCCTGCCCTGCCTACCCTGCCTACCCTGCCTAACCTGCCTACCCTGCCTACCCTGCCTACCCTTCCTACCCCTGGCTACCCTGCCTACCCTGCCCCTACCCTGGTTACCCTGCCTACCCTGACCTTCCTGCCTATCCTGCCTACCCTGCCTACCCTGCCTACTCTGCCTACCCTGCCTACCCTGCCTACTCTGCTTACCATGCTTACCCTGCCTACCCAGCCTACACTGCCTACCCTGCCTTTCCTGCCTACCCTGCCTATCCTGCCTACCCTGCCTACCCTGCCTACCCTGCCTTTCCTGCCTACCCTGCCTATCTTGCCTACCCTGCCTACTCTGCTTACCCTGCCTACCCTGCCTACCCGGCCTACCCTGCCTACCCAGCCTTTCCTGCCTACCCTGCCTAACCTGCCTACCCTGCCTAACCTGTCTTTCCTGCCTAACCTGCCTATCTTGCCTACCCTGCCTACCCTGCCTACTCTGCTTACCCTGCCTACCCTCCCTACCCTGCCTAACCTGCCTTTCCTGCCTACCCTGCCTAACCTGCCTACCCTGCCTACCCTGCCTACTCTGCATACCATGTCTACCCTGCCTACCCTGCCTACCCTGCCTTTCCTGCCTACCCTGCCTTTCCTGCCTACCCTGCCTTTCCTACCTACCCTGCCTATCTTGCCTACCCTGCCTACCCTGCCTACTCTGCTTACCCTGCCTACCCTGCCTAACCTGCCTTTCCTGCCTACCCTGCCTAACCTGCCTACCCTGCCTACCCTGCCTACCCTGCCTACCCTGCCTACTCTGCATACCATGTCTACCCTGCCTACCCTGCCTTTCCTGCCTACCCTGCCTTTCCTGCCTACCCTGCCTTTCCTACCTACCCTGCCTATCTTGCCCACCCTGCCTACCCTGCCTACTCTGCTTACCCTGCCTACCCTGCCTACCCGGCCTACCCTGCCTACCCAGCCTATCCTGCCTACACTGCCTACCCTGTCTTTCCTGCCTACCCTGCCTATCTTGCCTACCCTGCCTACCCTGCCTACTCTGCTTACCCTGCCTATCCTGCCTAACCAGCCTTTCCTGCCTACCCTGCCTATCCTGCCTACCCTGCCTATCCTGCCTACCCTGCATATCCTACCTACCCTGCCTATCCTGCCTATCCTGCCTACCCTGCCTACCCTGCCTACTCTGCTTACCATGTCTACCCTGCCTACCCTGCCTACTCTGCTTACCCTGCCTGCTCTGCTTACCCTGCCTGCTCTGCTTACCCTGCCTACTCTGCCTAACCTGCCTATCCTACCTACCCTACCTACTAATTTGTATCTATCATCAATAGTTTTCTCAGCGCACGCCAAATAATGTATTTTACAGACAACATTTTGCTACCTTGGGTTACATTATTGCAATTTTCATAAGGATCTCTATTTTTTTTGAAAATATTTTATAGCCTATGACACTCAGGAATAATGTAGCTTTCTACCGGTGCAAGAATTTTCAAAATCGGTTCAGTAGATCCAGAGATTACCCCTTACAACGTCACAAACTCACAAACTCACAAACTCACAAACTCACAAACTTTACCTCTTTATAATATTAGTATAGAAGTATAGATAAAATAGCGAAACAAAATTCTTAACTTGTGGTCATATAAAAAAAAAACCACAGAGTCGACACCCACCTGCATTATAAATTATGTTTAACAATGGTGTGATCGTATAATTTCTCGTAGTATCACAATAATGTAAAATCAGAAGAAAAAGTAAACAAGATTCTCATCAGAGAATCAGCTTACTATGTCTTTATTACTTGAATTTCTAAGGCGCCCGCCGACGGTCCCGGCGCGACAATGAGACAACGATGCGACTACCATTATTGATAGAAATATTTCTACGGGTAATCCGTAAAATAATAATAAACAAACAATGTTCGTTCTTTAGCAGCCTTAAGGACACCTCCTAATGCCTTTACAGGCCGCTAAGGAGTAACTTAAAAAAACATCGTTTAGTATTCACAGTTCCGATTCAACGTCACAACAATGAGTTCCACGAAAGAAGTTTTAAAACTAGAGAGACGGCCTCTGGTGGCAATTAAGGCAACTAATGAGTCATCTCATTCATTACTTGTCTGAGTAGGTCTTAATTACTGGTTGCGGTCGCTTGTTGACATATTCATAAGATAAATAGTAACGACAGGGTAACTGATACCTACCTAATTAATCCTTTATTTATTAAGTTGTTCTAAATAGCTATTATTTAATTGAATAATCTCTGGACTATTTGGAGGATACTTAAATTCGAATCCGATGACAGACACGAGGTAAATTGTTGTGCCAGAGACAATTCATAAAAAGGGTGTGTCAAGATTTCAAAACGTGGAATGTAGGCAAATCACTTAAGGTTTCGCTAGTCGGCGGCACGAACTATTTTGTCCGCGGGGTTAAAAATGCTGTCTCATCCGACAACACGTGCGAAGGAATTAGAAGCTGTAATGAGCAGTAAGACTCTGGGTCCCGGTTTTTACCCTTAGGGAACGGAACCCTAAAAACGACAAGATATTTTACTAATCTACCCACTTGTTTTGCAATTTCCTTCTTCTTATGGAACTTTCGCCGCTCATAACATTATTTTTCTTTTTTGTTTCCATCTCCAGGGCTAGATAATGATGAGACAAATTGATATCATTTTTTATATTGAACGCACGCCGTCAAGCAGTGGAGTAATCGCCATGCAAGGTTTGTATGGAAGAATGATCGACTAGGGCAACCTTAAGATTTAGAATTAGAATACAGATCATAACCTAAGTCAACCATTTGTTATTTGCATACACTTTGCTTTGAGATGTATTTACGTGGGTTTGTACGTCATTATTGTTGTCTATTATTACACAATATGAGTCATGATTTTTCGCTTCAAAATACTGTGTACATCACTCCCACCATTATTCTATACATAACGAACTTACCGACTCAATTAACTCGGTTAATTCGCCGCACAAAAATGGTCCATGTTTTATCCAATATCAATTTACTTACTGCCATAAATAAAGCCCGAAATTATCTGTGCCTCATTGTTTTACACAGAAAAAAAAAAAATTAAAACCTTCCGGCATCGGAAAGACGATGTCATTGAGTTTCCGCCGCTTGTTCCATAATTAATTTAAAATGTCGTTTAAAATCTGGCGGGAAAATAATTTGTTTCGGAGCCAAAATAAGCGGAGGTAGTTTTTATGCAGTGACATTCTGGCTAGCGACCGACAGTACTAATTGTTCTAGAGATACGTGAATGTCCCGGCTACGTATTTATTATTCGAGTGTGGTTTAGACGACTGTGCCAATCACCATACTTGAAATCGTGTCAACGTGTCTAACCGCGTGGAAAATCCTAAAAACTTAACCTCACTTTGTTAGCAACTTGGCAACCCTACTGCATTTTTATAGCAATGACCGTCGTCATAGAAGTATGCGTCATGCTCGACACATTCGAAATTCGAACGATCTTGTAACGTATCAGGATATTCAAAATACTCGTTGTAAAAAAGCACGTTTACGTGTAATCGGAACGGTAAAGTAGCAGCCGTGTTGGTCCCGAGACGACCAAAACCGGTTATAGCCGGAAAGTGGAGCGTTGCCCTCATTCTCTTGAAGTGTGGTTACGATTTGATTTCTTGTTGAGTTTATGTTCAATGCCTGATTGAAATACTGTTATAATACTTATAATCGATATCGGTAAATAAACCTGTTATAATTAATGCAATTCATCATTATTAACGGCTATTACATGCAAGAAATTATTTTAAAATTCGAATACAATTCTCAAGTTGGCAAAAAAAGTTCTGATACATTGTTAAAGCTGTATTAATTAAGTGCTAGCTATTACTTTTTATACTA
Organism: Orthosia cruda; assembly: GCA_964057195.1. NCBI lineage: Eukaryota > Metazoa > Arthropoda > Insecta > Lepidoptera > Noctuidae > Orthosia > Orthosia cruda. Next base: position 18,599,508 of record OZ059844.1, read on the forward strand.
TAAACAACTCATTGTTGCCTGAAACCCTGAGGTTAACTGGTGAAACGCTTTTCAAAGTACTTAAGTAACAAGTTTTTTTTATCCATTGTTAACAGAAGCGATGCACATACTGGTATTTGCACGATCTACGCGGCCAAAATTATTTTGATGTTTAATTGGTTTCTAAACAACGCAAATAAGAAAAAAATACATATTTACACAACAAAAAATATATATTTTCAAAAATTGAGGTAGGTACGTCGATTACAGGAAAAAAAATTAAAATGCTAAGTTTCTGTGATTTTTTCTTCATCGCTCTCTGATGAATTTTCGATTATATTTGGTTCCGCAGATACGAACATAGCCAAGGTTTCAGGCAAAAATGTGTTTGCTTTCCTTTTTTTTACTGCTCGCTTACTACTTAGCAAAGGATCTGAACTAAGAAGAAGGCGATTAAAAATATCTTGGTTGCAACTTTCTCGGGAAAATTTCCTCGCAAAATCTTGGCGGTAACATCTAAAATGTTTGTTGCGAGCTTCAGCTGCTTCCTCGGAAAGCTGCCCGATTGGTAATAATGCCTTTTCGATGATAACCGCGCCATGGACTAGAACCTTGTGCATTGTTGGCGTCATAGGATGCCATTCATATAAGTTAACATAAACACGAGCAGTTTCTGAAGCATATCTTTCATATTTTACAGGATCAATTTGGTACCCGCTTGAAATTGCTTCCAATATGACTTTTAGTCTGTAAATTAGATCATAACTGATACCTGTTATTTCTGAAGCTAATCTCGGCTTCTCAAAAAACCTTCTGCTGGTATTTCCATCATTTGTATTTCCGAAATTGGATTTTGGCATATCTACTATTAGACCTGTTTCAGTGCGAAACCTTTCTTGTATGTGCCTTTTTTTTCGTTCTTCTATGTCTTTTTCCTCTTGCGTTTTTTTGCCCCTGTATTTCTTTACTTGTAGTTTGTAGGCTAAATGTAAGATGCTTTCAAATATACGAATTCTGGCGTGTAATACCGATATGCCAAATTCAAGAGCCGCAAAATTCACTTCTCTTGTATATTCCAATTTATTAAAATCCTTGGATGTTGCTCCACAAATGTAGCACCTACTTGTAGACTTTGTACCTGTGGCTGCATTGCAGACCTTTCCATCTACCATTGTCATGATAAAGGTGTGCTTTATAAATAACTTTTTCCCTGCTATGTCGACCACTGTTGGGACTAAAGAGCTAATAGCGCTTTTAACATGTCTTATTTCCTCTTCAGTGACATCATTATTTTCTTTGATAAAACGGAATCTTATTGGTCGACAAAATCGCGGCGAAGAGGGCGTTGGATTTTTCCATAAAACTTTTTCATTATTATCTCCACAAACTAATTGAAGAGGCACGAAACAGCTTTGAAAAAGATTTGCATCGGAATCGGTATCACTTTCAAGTTTTTGCTTAAACCGTGATTGTTGGGATCCATCGCAGCCCCATTTACTAATTATAGTTAATGATTCACGCTCTTGCTCCTTTAAAGTTATCAATACCTCTTCTAGGTACTCCGATAAACGCCTAACGGTAACATCCATTAGAGGCTGTAACTGAGCTTCGGCACTGGTACTCGTTACCGTACACGATTCTTCAGGTGGGTAACATTTCTTCTTGGCCTTTTGTAACGCACTGTAGCACGGAAAAAACTTCTTATTGGTCTTTCTTATAATTTCGTATTGTCCTTGCGTCAAATCTGCATCTACAAACATTTGCAACGCTTGCATTGGTGTCAAGGAGGGTTGCTCTTTACTTGATTTCGTAAGATGAAATGCTTTCTTATATTTAGTTGCTCGTGTCGGAGTACTGGTGATATCTTTAAGGACAATTGATGCATCTCTTTTACCAGATTTTCCCAGCTCCACTTGCGCAGCGTGAATAATGATCTCCTTTTCGAAACCAGAACGAAGTTCCTCAGTCTTTCGTCTTTTGCTCCTCTCACTTGCCTCTTCAAACATTTTGGGTGGTCGACCTGGCCTTGTTTGTGAGGTCTCAACAACAGGGATTTCAAACGTACCTTCCAGCCATGACCGGTTGTATTTAAGAAAATTGTCTTCTTTGTTATGAGCTTTAGTCCACCGTTGTTTAAGTTCTGATTTGAAATGGGCAAAACCACGTTTCAAATTAGCAATTTGATCTTCATTGTAACCGTCACATGACAAAAGTTCATCTTTTAGATGGTTTAATTTTGCATCTAAATTAGGCAATTTTTCTTTCTTCATACGGTCAAACAAGTATTGTCGGGTCACAATCCTTACTCCTGACGTACCCTGTGAACCTAAAACAAACGTACACTATGTAAAAAAGTCGATAACAAAAATCACATTATTTACATTTTATTGCTAAAAATCTTTAACCCCCCAAAACTTGATCTATCCGGACGTTTCCGGAGATGATTTTGATAGTAGTTATTAGGCAGATGTTCAAATAATTACCTAAAATTATAACCATAGCCCGATCTATCCCGATACACAAACAAAAACACTAGCAAAGAAAAAATATTGAAAGAAATTACGGTATGGAAATGAGTTTACGTATTATTAAAAAAAAAAAAAGTTTCTTAGTTGATCATAACTTTATTAACGTAGTTTGTAAGTCTCTTACCTGCTCTATAAGAATCCATCACTTTCAATTCGTAAGATCAACTTGAACATATAAAAATTCACTTTCGAAGTTAAGGTTTTAAAAAGCGCCGAGAACAGATACGTACACTAGGTGAAACGGTCAAATTCCGACTGATGCTACGCGTGAGGGGTGTGCGGTAGCAGGTAGATTGAGGGTGGGTATTGTTCTCTGGTTCGTCCTCTGTTCGTGGAACTTGCTTTTGTTAATGTTTTTGTTATTTGGATATTGGGACTTTTGGCCGCGTAGATCGTGCAAATACCAGTATGTGCGATGTTTGATTATAAACGCTTTCTCTGTTTCGTAACGATGTAATTTTTAAATTGTTATTTTATTTTTTGATATATTGCAGATAAAAGTTAGAAACTTACGTAACTTATTTTAGTTGTTAGTTACACGCGAAATATATCCGAACATTTCGTGTTTTTTTTTTTAAATATGGCTTGGCTATTATTAAGTAGCCATTTTGATATATGATTAAGAACAGTGGACACAATTTGAATGCTCTAGAAATATATTATCAATACTAATATTATAAAGCTGAAGAGTTTGTTTGTTTGTTTGAACGCGCTAATCTCAGTAACTACTGGTTGGAATTGAAAAATTCTTTTTGTGTTGAACAGTCCATTTATCGAGGAAGGTTATAGGTTATATAACATCACGCTACGACCAATAGGAGCGGAGCATAAATGAAAAATGTTGCAAAAACAGGCAAAATTATTCCTTTTTGAGAGCTTCCGTAAACGGTTTAAGTTACGCAATAATCATGTATGTAGGGTAGGTAGGTAGCCAGTTGACGGGAGCGAAGACGAGTGGGACAGCTAGTTGTTATATATTTCTGTATCATGGATATCATTAAAAAACTTGGTAGTTTTTTCAGTGCACAATTTTATTATTTTAACAACATTTTGTCCGGAAGATGAAAGTCCAATTAAAATTTGTTAGCATCTACGTAAAATTTGAATTCCCCAAAAATGTCAGCATATAGTTTGAATTTTAAGTTATCACAGAACGCAAAGCTTTGCTAAAAGTTCAGAATAATCAGCAAAGAGGATTCTGAATATGTTAAAACTGCTTGTTTTGCGAAAAAGCGGGGATTATGAAATGCAATTGTAAAATTCGCTTACTATTCCGTTTTGTTTTAAATGTTTGTGTTATTTCCATTTATGAGTTTTTGGATAAGCTTCATTTGACTTTGAAATTAATGATCATCTGTTTGTGGGACCGACTACTTTATCTTCTTCAATTCATTTTCCCTTCTTTTGGGTACATACTGGGTCCTGCTGGCATTTCCATAAAAGTCAGTAATTATTATTCTACAGCCATTTCAAAGATAACGCGTTGTCACATTGTCGCGTCTCGCCGTTCTGTAGGTGCCTTAATTTACTCTATACTAGCTGTTCCCCGTGGCTGCGCTCCCGTGGACCACCCCATAGGACCCGTTTTCGGGACAAAAAAATAGCCTGTCACTCAGGAATAATGTAGCTTTCTATTGGTGAAAGAATTTTTAAATCGGTCCAGTAGTTTCGGAGCCTATTCGGTACAAACAGACAAACAAAAAAATCTACCCTCTTTATAATACCTATTATTATAATAGATTACCTATAGTATAGATGACTTTGGCTTGAGTGTTTTCCTCTATGTTTACTCAATTACTTTGATTTTATTCAATTAGATCTCCTTAGTAGACAAACTCTTGATACAAACATGTCATAAATATCACATGCATTTGCATACCATAGATAGATAGCCGGACACAAAGAACGGTCACTTACAATCACAAGGTAGGATGCCATTCCTACATGCAGCCTTATCTTTTGACTATGTCCAAGTATTGATGGCGCATCCGCATTGCACGGTCATCTTCACGATTCCTTGTTGCCAAGTTTAAGTGGTATTATTTATTCTGCGCCTTAAGGTTACACTAGTCTATAATTCTTCCATACAAACGTAGTCTAGCGATTACTCTACTGTTTCACGATGTATGTTCTAAAAAAAATATATATCAATTTGTCTCATCATTATCTAGCCCTGTATGGAAACAAAAAAATTAATAATTAATTATTTGTAAGTTATGAGCGTCGAAAGTTCCATATTTCAAAACTAATTTTAACGCATCTTTGGGCGGCAATAAATACCATATGAAGAAGGAAAATTGCAAAACGGCCTCCATACAGTGATAGATTAGTAATTCAACAATGCAAAATATTTTATTTTGAAAATATACATTTAGTGGTTTTTTATGATATCTAGACTCCCAAAGGTCTCTTTATAAAATTTCGCGCGCTCGTTTTCTTCCTAAATCATCATCCATTTCGATACAAATTTGCAAATTTGTAATTCGTACGCGAACTAGCTTCTTACTGCTCATCACAGCATAGATGCTGATAGATAGATCTCATTCGCACGTGTTGTCGGATGAGATGGCATGGCATGCATTTTAAACTCGCGCACAAAATAGTTCGTGCCGTCGACTAGTCTGTGGAAGAGTGTTTCGCCATTATAGCTGGGAGTAAAGAATAGTTGATGAGTGGGATAGTCTAGAGCTTGCTAGTTATGTAGAAGGCTTTGCTCAAACTGGCGCGTGAAGATGAACCTCCTCTTGATTTGGAGATGAACTCCGCGACTGTGTGTTAAAAGACGTCCACTGATGGACAAAAGCAATCCCCAAGTGTCGTCATATCGACTGTGCCCGACTACTGCTAGTCTTCACATATAGCGGAACCCCGCGACCCATCACCACCAGTATAGTTCGACGGCGTCTAATTATAAAATGCAGTATATTATATTTAAAGATATTGTGGCGACTGTTTGTAAATGGCCTAACGCAACATATACATATAATAGAATAGAAATTTTGTTCGACACAGACACAACAGCAACAAACATGGAGTAATGGACAGTTAAGAATTGCAAAGAAAAATTGCTCTGAACGCGCCCATAATTATATGGTGTGATTCATTCCGAATGTACTGATAGTTGGACAGAATCGTCTGTCTTGGCCTATTTCTTTCACATTCGTAGTTCATCTATATATATAAAAAAGCAAAAGCATTCGTATGCATTCCACATCCTTCTTCGACAAATCTTTCACGGTTCAAGCAGCTTGTTTGTGGAATGCATTACATATTGAGGTAAGGCGTGCGCAAACATTGCCGACATTTAAGAAAATGGTGAAGGATCATTTCCTTTCTCTGTAACTATTCTTCTCCTTTCTCTGTTCTGTATTTGATATTTATTAGTATATTATTTTATTTGTATGTATGTATTTTATGTAATGTCTAAGTTATATTATTCCATGATAGTTTTTGTACACTGACAACCCTATGTCTACCTCCTCTCGTTCAGTCCATCCAAAGGTTGTCTGTAAGAGATTGCCCTGTGCGATAAGACCGCCCATTGTACACTTATCTTAAAAAAAGTTTTGTTCTGTAATTATTTAAGTGGTGTACAATAAAGTATATAATAAATAAATAAATATAAAAATCAATGCCACTTTTCGTTGTAATTTTATAACTCAAGAACGCTCACCTATCCAAACCAAATGTTTAAGCTTTGTTTGGACTATTTAGTAGATGGTTTATGTGAAGTGTTGGGTAGGGTATGGTAAGTAGGCTAGGGTAGGTAGAGTAGGTAGGATAGGGTAGTGTAGGTAGGGTAGATGAATTTTTGGTGTTTTTATGGCAAAACAAAGTTTGCCGGGTCAGCTAGTAATTCATATAGATAAACCTCTAATCAATAGGGATGTTTCCCGGGTAGAAAAAATATAATTTTATTTATTCCGTCAGTGAGATTATCAAATAATATTGGACACGTATTTTTTGCTTTACCAATTCAATAAAAAATGACAAAGTTAAAACGCATCAAAGTTCAGGAGTGAGGGCTTGTGACGTCACTAAGGCAGTGATAAGTGTACTAGCAGAGTGACGTCACACGATATTTCAACGCATTATATCATCGTCACTTTTTGTTTACGTATCAAAAAAAAAATACGTGTCCAATATTTTTTATTAATCTACCTTACGAGAGCAGTGGTGGCACAGTGGTATCGGCCTTGACTTACAAGTTGTAGGTCGTGGGTTCGAACCCAGGCAGGCGCTTTACTTTGTGTAAATTATTTCATCACCACTGCTCTTAAAAACGGTGAAGGAAAACATCGTGAGGAAACCGGCATGTCCTAGGACCAAAAATTCGAAGACATGTGACATCCACCAACCCGCACTGGACCCGCGTGGTGGATTATGGCCCATCTCCTCACACAGAGAGGAGGCCTGCGTCCCAGCAGTGGGAACATTAATATGCTGATGATTATGATGATGATCTATCTACCTTACGGACAAAAAAATAATTTTCAGTAAACTACCCTATCACCTAAGAATAACAATTTTCTACCTCTAGAAGTACACGGAAACCATATAAGCTATGTATTATATAGTATGCTATATATTTCATAAAATATATAGCATACTTAATCTAAATTAATACATTTCCTCAGATAGCTCATAAATCCTTACGGGGACCATTAACTACCACAAAGCAAATATTTTCTTACGATAATAATAATTAATAATATTTATCGTCTATTTGTTTGTCTGTTTGTCCTTTATTCCGGTTAGACAAACAATGAACGGTAGGAAATAAATATTGTGGTGCCCTTTTGGTGTTTATTCAATAAATATGTTTTTAACCACTTCTACTGCTAAGTTTTTGTTATTGTGTTCCGGATTTTTGTTATTCATAGGACGTACGAGTAATTCAGTGATCGTCTATTTAGGATTCAAAAGGTCGCATGTCATTGAGTTGTTTGTTTTTAACCGACTTCCCAAAAAGGAGGAGGTTCTATGTTCGATATTATGTTTGTTTGTTTTTTTTTTGTTTATGTTCACCGATATCTCCGTCAATTGTGGACCGATTTTGAAAATTCTTATTTTGTTTGAAAAAGTATGTTCCGAAACTGATACCATTTTAATTTGGTGAAGATCTGATGAAGAACTTCGGAGATATACATAAATAACGGCAAATCTCTCGGAATTGCTGCAATCGCATGTATGTTTATTGTTTATAACATTTCATAACACAACATCACGACAGTACGCTCTTAAGAGGTACGCATATCTCTCATTTCACCGGTTATGTTCAAGTTTCATGAAATCTATTTTGGCGTTATAGTTACCTTACTAACTTGCCTATTAGGTAGGCAGGCACAACTAAAAAGTGAAAAATAAAAAAACTTTTTTGCAAAAAAATACTACCGACTTCCAAATACAAAGTAGTGTGTAGTTTTGTATTTGGAAGTCGGTAGTATTTTTTTGCAAAAAAGTTTTTTTTCTTGTTACATTAAATGTCGTTTTTAGGTCTTTGCTGAAAGTTTCTTTTTTAATGTCAATTTCTTGGATGCTATAATAAAATTACTTTTGAATCTTGTAAAGTTATATATCAGTTTCGATTTAAAAAAAGAAATGTTTGTTCAGGTAACTTTTCAAATCCATTTTAAATTAGTTATAAACATCAGGATAATAATAAAAAATAAAGAATAATAATACACAAAAAAAAAAAACTTTTTGCAAAAAAATACTACCGACTTCCAAATACAAAACTACAAAGTGAAAAATAACTTTATTTTTTGAAGTCGGTGTCTTTCCTAGGTACCATTTCTTTTGCGTTATGGACACCGACTTCAAAAAATAAAGTTATTTTTCTCTTTGTAGTTTTGTATTTGGAAGTCGGTAGTATTTTTTTGCAAAAAAGTTTTTTTATTTTTCACTTTTTAGTTGTACCTACTTAATAGGCAAGTTAGTAAGGTAACGCCAGAATAGATTTCTTGAAACTTGAACATAACCGGTGAAATGAGAGATCTGCGTACCCCTTAAGAGCGTACTGGCGTGATGTTATGTTATGAAATGGTATAAACAATAAACAGACATGCGATTGCAGCAATCCCTAGACATTTGCCGTTATGTATTAAAGAGTTCTGTTGTATATCTCCGAAGTTCTCATCAGATCTTCACCAAATTAAAATGGGACTAATTTTGAAACATACTTTTTCAAACAAAAAAATAATTTTTGAAATCGGTCCACAATTGACGGAGATAACGGTGAAAATACAAAAAAAAAAAACAAACATAATGTCGAACATAGAACCTCCTCCTTTTTGGGAAAGTCGGTTAATAAAGGTCAATATAAAGTAATGTCAAATCAAAATAGAATAAATTACATTAGTTACAAAAATAAAATACATAAAAATTAAATAAATTTAAAAGTATTAGTACTTCTCTCATTGGCACAGTGACATGTCTTCAGGAACATTAAAAAGGGAAGTTAGTAAACTTTTCTTGCAAAAGTCAGTCAGTCTGACTCTGTCTTATTTTGCTTTGACCGTCATCTTCCTGCCCTCATCCCAATTCCAAGTTACTTGAGGTCGGCGCAACTCGTTTTCTTCTTCCATAACGTCCTGTCGCCTGTCACGTGACACTGACTCCCTTTTCATTCATATCACTCCTCACACAGTCCATCCATCTTTTCTTTGGCCTTCCTCTTCCTCTCCATCCATCCACATTTATATTCATAACTCTTTTAGTAACATGCGTTTCATCCCTCCTCATCACATGACCATACCACGACAAACGTTTTCCCTTAAACTTTTCTGTTACTGCCGCCACTTTCAAAATGCCTCTAATATACTGATTTCTCACTTTATACAATCTCGTCACGCCGCAAATCCATCTCAATATTCGCATTTTCACTGACCATTAGATCAATAATGTATCCAATCATCACTAATCTCTCAACATATCATCTTCTTCCATACTTACGAGTACTTCTCAATTATTCTTCATCTTAATCGTCATATTTTAGTCAACATTTCTTGCTATCATCTTTCACGTAGTCCATCCATCGTCACTTTGGTTTTCCCCAATAACCGAAGTACCTAATTCAAGAGTTCTGACATTAATATCTATTGACAAAACAAGATAATACCTCTTTAGATATTTGCATAACACCTTCCAACATCCATCTTCAATCCAACAATGTCGCAGGTTCACTCAGACTTAATATAAATATTCTTGAACCGACTGCTTCAATAAAAACGGGATAAAATTTTAGGATTTACGAAGAGAGTTTTATTTAGAAATGTCCTTATCACTGCGGCCAGGCTTATGACGAGACATAAAGGTTCACTTCCGAGCAGAATGGCTCCGGCGAGGGCGATAATGACGCGACGAACTCCGCAAAAGCGCCGTGTTTTACGCGTCGCTTATGCGTAAAAACAATTCGAATTTCGATTGCAGCGGCCGCGGAAGTGTCGGAGTGGTTTGAATAATCCCCAATCTTTTAGGCCGGTGTGAAGTTGACTACAATAGTTGCGTAGTAGTAAATCTCATACAAAAACAGAGCAGCGTGCCGCCGTGCCTTGCGCATCGGGCAACCATGTTCAGACCCGCCAGTAAGTTACTGTATATTTCACGGCGCTCTCAGGACTTTCTGGCCGCGAATTTCAGTGTCGCCGAAGCCGCTCTGCTCGGAAGTGTAGCTCAAGTATTTTTATAATAAACCCCGCCTGAGTTATACCGTTATCTATTGGCTACAGAAAAAAAAAGATATGACTTTTTTAATCTCGGAGGCTGGCCCTGTTTTGATTAAATTATGAAGAAGCTAATATTACTGCAAGGAATGTTCTTGAAGATAATGTTACAGTGGACTTACATCTTCGTTGTTTTTTTTCAAGTTGTGTCTAGAGCCGATTCTGAGACTATAAGTGTATAGGCAGTAAAATTTATATTGAAGTTGGGCTTCGTCGCAATGTCGTGCCGCGCCTTTAAAGGAAACCTTTAAAGTTATATTATTAATTCAGATTGTAAAAATGTATCAAGGTTTGAACCTAAGTCGGCGCGACACGTTTTCTTCTTCCATACCCCAGTCCAGTCCTGTCCCCCGTCACGCTGTCACCGACTCCCTTTTCTTTCATATCAATCCTCACACAGTCCATCCATCTTTTCTTTGGCCGTTCCCTCCTTCTCCATGCACCCACATATATATTCATAACTCTTTTAGTAACATGTGTTTCATCCCTCCTCGTCACATGACCATACCAGGACAAATGGTTTCCTTTCAAGTTTTCTGTCACTGGCGCCACGTTCAAGCTTCCTCTAATATACTCAATTCTCACTGTATCCATTCTAGTGACTCCGCACATCCATCTCAACATTCTTATCTCTGTTACATGCAATCTCTTTTGATCCATCTTTTTCACAGCCCAATATTCTGATCCATACAGTACGACAGGTCTAATCACGGACATGTAAATTTTCCCCTAACAAACCTTAATATATCTAACTCCAAAATTAAAAAATGTGGGGATTCTAATCGATTCATTTTCTCTTCCTCCCAAACCATATTATTTCTGTACCATCCATACGCAATAACTCTGCCCACCCTATATCCTGTTTGGTCATATTTATTGCGTTGCGGTATATTTAACGCCATATTTAAAAGTTGACTGCTTTAAGTCGCTCTTCCAAAGGATATTGCCCAATTTTATGCTTCCATATTTTGGTAAGTGCTTGTTCAGAGGCACCTTATTACCCGCGGGAAAACACGCGTTGCCGCGGGAATAACGCATGTGTACAAACAATGTGGATATTGAAAACTGCCTTTTGGGACAACAATGTTAGGATTAAAAACGCCAAAACCATTTATTTTATGAAGTAAGATGATGATTAGCAATATGCTCGCCTCTGTTACATGGAACATACTGGCCAAATTTGAATGTAGATGTACATGACATGATAGATGTAGGTACCTCAGAACACTTCGGGGAGCGGAACCTAGTCAGTATTTGATCTTCATTTGATTGAGAAGACATAACATTCTTATGTTGCAATTTCAAGTAGCATAAACGCGTCATCTGGACAGGCTCTTAGTACTAAGTGGAAGTAAAAAGTGGGGTCAGCACATAAGTCACTATTATTGATTACATTTACTGCTAGTAAACAACTTTACTGTGGCTAGCTTATGACGGAAGCGCGGTTCCATTGTCTCTGAACAAGTTGCTTAGTAGTTATTATTAAATCATTGTTTCAACATAATTATGATATGGTTACGTTCATAACAAAATGGTTTCAATAGTTCCGAGTGATTCACTTACTATTTGTTTGTATTTAAGTATCCATTCGGTTTTACCAGCTTATCACTGAATATAAATTGTAAAATGTGGTAAAAATCTTTCAATAGTTTTTGAAATTGAATTTGTCTTCTAGGATAATTCAATACCACAAAGTTTTGTAATGTGCCCTGTAAAGTAATAATAGGGTTTTGCCGACCCCCCGATCACAGTTCCACCGTCCAGTGCATTGTACAAACAAATTAAAAACTATGACAGTGCAACTTGCAACATTTTATGATGACATAATAATTGATCTGATATTATCATAAGTACAGTGTATGATTACGTTTGTGCTCAGCTAGCCATCCTAAGTAAAATAATAAATGCGAAAGTTACTCTGTCTGTCTATTACTTTTTCACGCTTGAACCGCTGCACCGATTTAGATGAAATTTTGTATGGAGTTAGTTTTGAGACCCTGGGAAGGACATCAGATAGTTTTTATCCCGGAAGTTATCCTTAAGGGGATGCAAAGGGGGGTGGAAGTTTGTTTGGTGCAAATAATTTCGCAAGTAAGGCGGCCCACACACCTTCAATATTATTGCAAGATTTAAAGAATATGTTGTTGGAGTACAAAAGCTACGCAGATGCGGAATACGCGGGCAACAGCTAGGAGGTAAATAACTCACCAAATTTGACAGTTAGCAGCCCATTTCTAGATCAAAGCGATTCTTTGAAAATCGAATTTATCGTACTTAGTGTCAAAAGTACCTCCAATGTTCTATACAGGCAAAGAGATAGAGGTTTTATGTATCTCGTATAGCTCCATCTGTCATAACGCAATAACTATAAGAGTTAGCGGTTATTCATACAGCCGTTTCAGGGGTGAGCATACTCCTTTTAAAACTACCGACAATTTCCACTCGTCTTTACACGTCATCTCCATATTATCAAGTATCTAATTGTCGTGACGTCTTTACTCGTAACCGTGACCCGTAAGACAATGGAACTGTACTGGTACGGTGATAAAAGTGAGTCGGCCTTATCTTCGGTTTTTATGGTGCATTGCGTCGTGGGTCCCGTCAGTAAGTAGGTATATGGGTGTAGCTATATGACCGTAGTTTACTTTGTTAGTAACGTAGGTACTGGCTGGTAGGTAATAAGTACGTAGGAATGTGTTGTTGGCTTGTTTGTTGCGCCACTCACTATTCCTCCCCTGCTCAAACACAGTGAAGGAAGTTGTGGCGGACGGGCGATTTGGGCGACTGACTTTTGTAATTTTTGACGTTTGCTGTGCTGCTATTTAGTTTAATTTAAATACTTACTTTAAATAATTATGAATGAATTATGTTTAAATGCTATGGAGCAAATTAAACACTAAAAAAATCTTCTAATTTTGATTTTCCTTCTGAATTGGTTGCAATACTGTTAAGTTTGCCAATATTAGTTGAGTATTAGTAGTATTACATAAGCTGTAAAATGCTTTAGGTATAACCACAAGAAAAATACCTTCGTGATATCTACAGTATAGTTCAATACACAATAGAACCGCATGTTTATGTAATTTTCAATGAAAAGGCATAATAACGAGGATAAAATTTAAATGAAAATAGTAACTTGACGTCAATATGTGGTAGAAAATTAAATATACCACTACAAACACAGAAACAAGAACCTACTTAGTTTGACCTTATTAAGGGATTACGATACGTGCAAATAATTCCATTAAGAATAGCAGAAATAACTCCTTTTGCGGGAAGCCAGTTCTGCCTACTTCTGAAACAGTTTTATTTTTACCAACCTAAGGTCGGTAGAAAATACATAAGGCATTGAAATCTGCCTTTGTACTTCTGCATGAAGTTTTACTAAACAAGTAAAATTTCAAAATTTAAAAAACCCCCGACACCTTTATCTTGCGAAAACATCACGATCTAAACAGTAAAACGCGCATAACTTTTAAACGGCTGAACCGATTTTATTCAAACTTAGCTAAGAACACTCTCGATACAATCACCTTTCAAACAAAAAAAAACTATATCAAAATCGGTTCATCCGTTGAGGAGCTATGATGACACAGACATACACACAGATACACAAATACACAGACACACAGATACACAGCAACACACCTCAAACTTATAACACCCCCCTTTTTCCGTCGGGGGTTAATAAAAACAAAACACTCCGTTTAGTCTGCTAACAAATTACCTTTCATCTTCCACCATAAATGGTCTAATAGCAACATAAAAGATTCCTAGCACACTATCAGTTCAGAAAAAAAAACATGTCCTATGTATTGTCGACCAATAAATCGCTTAGCTCCAACATACTCGTAATTTACGACTTCTAGACAGGATGCGAGCACAAAAAATGTCATGTTTTGCATATAAATGTGCCTCTTCAGACGTTCCCTGGTACCTGAGTAGGTAGACAGGTACATACTTTCACGTAGGCTTACCGAAACCTATAATTTCCTGTCAGGTTGATATAAAAATTGTATGCTATCAGACTGGAATTTAGCTGGGAATTATTGTTCAAGAAAAATGGGATTTTGGAATAGTGTTACACAGATTTGTTTTAAAGATGGAGGGTGCCTACATATTTTCCAAATGGATTCAATGATTTGGACAATATGAAGGCACTAAATGATGATAATTCTGCATGTAGTAAGTAGGTATAATTGAGGATCACAGATAGTGCGAACTGCTCAAATCGCAACATTTTATAAAATAAACTCTCCCTTCGCGTTTGTACGCGATAAACTCAAAAACTACTGAACGGATTTCACCAATAGAAAGAGTGAGAAACGGGGAAGGTTTTTGTGTATAATTTGTAACGGGCGAAGCCAGGGCGGGTCGCTAGTTTTATATAAAATGCGCAAGAATTGCTAGTTACCGAGGCCCTCTATAAACTCGCAATATTTATAAATCCTAAATGATCTATTAGAGTAAAGAAGGCCAAAATAACGGTATATGGACTGTGTATAAATTTATATGACGAGAAAGAAGGTGACTATACTCCATTTGATATAACATAAGACATTTAAATAATCCCATTTTACAGCCCATTCAACCGATTTTGACTTCTATTGCGTTGGTGATATGACAAATGGCAGCTGTAGTAAACAATTAGTTTTGGTAACAGGTTCATGCTTTTTATGTCATTCTTATACTAACGGAATAGAACTCAAAATCGGTTGAACGGACTGTAAAAAGAGGTTGTAAAAATTTCAAATGTAGTATAGTTGGCTACTATAATTACGACTAAAAGAGAAGTACATATAGAAGAAGAAACATGTTACAACTCCAAATAAATTAGGAGAAGGGCAAAAGATTAGTGTTGAGTTATTGATCCCAGTCCCAGACGTACGAGTATTAAAGTTCAATCAAACCCAACACTATTAATTAAAGATAAGAATAAATTCGTTAATTTTCCATTAAGTCTTGGCCAAAGCCCAAGGATTAATCAAATTGACGTGTTAACTTGTATAAAACTATGTCGTTCGCAGCTGCATACAGATTAAGTTGTCGTGGCGACGTCGACATAGATTGATTGTGTAGTAGTTAAATAAAAATACTATAAATTAAGTAAAGACCCCTTTGCTTGAAGAAAAGAATGAAAATTAAGCTGTTTAGTAATTACTGGGAGTGATTAACTTGTTTTGTGTTAGGCGAAACATTAGCTAGAAATTCACAATTGCAGTGGCAATTATTTTTTCGCTTACCTTAAGTTTTGGCCTACTTACCCTTTGCGGAATAAAGGGTATGGATGTTATCATTATTAAGTACAAAAATAACTAGTTAAGAGCTTTTTTATTCAAGAGATTCCAGGGCCGGATCTAGATATAGGCAAGCGAGGCAAATGCTCAGAGCGACATAAATGAGGGGCGGCCAAACTGCACTAACAGAGCTTATAATTACAACAGGAAACCTAACTTATTCGTGGTGCGGTGCTAAAATTTTCAAGCTCGCTTCGTTGTCGGATGTTATTGGTTCTTGTTGTAAACTCACTGTTAAATAACTTAACAATTATAATGTTGCATACATTCTTAGGTGACATTTTCCAGCTCACGTCGTTTTCACTTCTCTAGAAGTTGTCGAAAAAGCGGCTTTATCCGATCCGACGGTTAAAACCGCATTTTTTTTCAATAGATAATATCCTGAAACATTTACCTACCTCCTTATAAGGCGTCTTTAAGGGCGGCAAATATTGTCTATGCCCGGAGCGACGAAATTGCTAGACCGGGCCCTGTTACTTCATAAAGTTTTCTGAATATAGATTAGGTACCTAATCAGGACAGGATGGATAGTTGTCATTTGAGTGCTCAAACTTCTAAATTACATACTTCACCTATTCATTTTTGGAAAATATTCCTCCATGACATTTGTACAACAAAACTCCCCCGTACATAAAACAGCGCTTCCCGAGTGTCGCTGTCCCAATTAAAACACAGCCTTCTTTCACCACAGCGGTTAACATCCCCTGCCATTTCACGGCTGCACTCCATAACCACACATGTACCTGAAAAAAGGGGTTACAACAACCCTTCATTACTGTAGAGTACCTTCGTTAAATCCTGAACATAAATCACAATTCTTAAACATAACAACCTCATCGCATTCGAGGCTGGTGAAACAGGGTACTGTTGTAACAGTAGCTGTTTCAACGCTCCCCCTGTCAATTAGACAAATTAAATATAGGTACGGAACCCGGTTGGTAGAAATTAATATCACTTTCGCACTGTCAATTTAGTGTCAAATAAGGCTCGTAGTCTCGTACTTGCAAGCCGAAAATATGAGGTGTTGTTCCCAGCTTTTATTTATGGTCTACTATTAGACAATGTGTGAAGAAAAATCTAGAACAATTTCGTTGGGGAGTTTTGGCGAATATTTTTTAGGCTGTGGCAATGATATTCAAATAAACAGATATGTTATGAGCGTGTGCATTGTGAAGATTCGAATAGGTCACAATTGTGATTTTTAGTTTATGTCACGCATGGCGAAGAGCGATACGCTTTGTTGAAACAAAATAAAAAATGCCTGCGTGTGTATTTAGAAATTGTACCAATTATGATACCAAAGTACATAAAACAGAAGGGATCTCATACCATATGTAAGTACGCAATACGCCACAATTTACTAATTTATTTCATTTTTTTCCTAATATTCTGATATTTGGAGGTTAGAAAAAGATAACAACATTGGTGGTCAGAATAATGTTTGTTTACATTCACACGCAAGTGACAAACACTAGCTGTCTCTTTTTTCTTGTTTGTTTTATCAAGCCATCCCTTTCGACTTGTATTGAAATGTCAGATGAATGAAAAGTGTGAGTGCGGAACACTTTTTTCAATTGTTTTGTAAGTGTATAACGAATCTGTTTATTTGAATATCATTGGGCTGTGGTCAAACATAAAGATCCTCTGTACTGTGTGTTGGACAATGAAATCCAATCCTTTTAAAAAATGTCAACGTAATAGAGACAGTGGTACCAATATTTTTTTTTTGTTGCACAGGTAAAACATCTTGTCATCACACATTTGCGGGCCCAGGTTGATCGCTGTAGAAAAAAACTGGCCAAATTTTGTCCCATAGACAAATCTCCAACACAAGAGGCCTCCTCGCAGGTTATGTATTCTTATCTAGTTACTCTATTCTCTCCACAAATCATCAGACGTACAGATTCGGTGACTGGCAGTTTACAAAAGAAAGACGAAGCTGAAAGTTCTAAGTTCAAAACTAGATAGCATTTCATTTTAATGAATGTGGGTATTTTTAAAAAAGGAACGACGAACTTGGAAACTGATAACTGAGGTTAATGCGAAAAATTTAAGCGTGTCTCAAATTGATTGTCCAGAGAATTGGTACTTAAAGAAAACTATTCTCACTAACGAAGAGAAGCCAATATTTTGTGAAGCTGATGCAGTTTTCAGGTCTTGATATTATTGTGCATTGTAGTATAAAAAGATCAAAAGATCTTTTTGTCTACTTAACTGGTTTCAATTTCATGTAATATCTTTCAAAGGTTATGGATTGCTTTATCTTGCTTTGTTGAAAGCCAATTAGTCTTCAATAATGTAGTCTACGAGGTCTGAAGTCTCCGCAGATAACAAAAAAATAAAAGTCTATGTACCAATGTATTCCAATATTAAAAAATGATACGAAAAAAATATTAAGGCAGTATCGCTAACACAATCACAACAAACGTATCGGTTTTAACTATTGGAAGGCAAGGGGCGTCCTTGACGCATTCGATTGGCATGACATTATTTTCAGTAATAACGAGTAAATATCTCCTAAACGCGTGGACCGATTTACATGATTTAAAAGAATTTAACGGTTCTACGCCTATACGTTTCATTTGAGACCAAAATTATCCAAATAACTCCATAAACAAAAAACAGGTTTTCAAGTCAAAAAACAAGACAAACTCATTGGTTGAATTCAATCTCTATTCTAGATCGAGGATGCCGCTACCTACCCACTCCTAACTTCCTTACTCTTTACTACCCCCTCGCGACACAAAGGTTATTTTTATGCCCAAAAACTCACGACATACGTCACTAACCTTCAGGTAGTTTCCTAGGTGTTTTATTATTTCAGATAGCCGAAAAAGGTCAACGTACTAGGTATATAACACCTTGAATTCTTTAAGCAAACATAGCTTGGCCAAGTGTGAGAACGAGGTCAGAATAAAAAAAAAACAATTATGTACCAGTTTTTTCAAGCAATATTTGTTAACAGAAACTGTATTTTTAAAACGCTGAATACATTCAATGAACACGTAACACAATGCTCGGTTTTCTGTTACCGGCTAAAATACTTTTTAATCGGTTCTCACCTAGATAAGTTTAAAATTGTTTGATTGTAGTGCACTGTAACAAATTACTGCATGTCGAGTGATTTTTAATCTGAATTTTACGTCACTATATTTTTGTCTATGTTCACCATTCGTGTGGCGAAACTACATCTATACTAATATTATAAAGAGGTAAAGTTTGTGAGTTTGTGACGTTGTAAGGGGTAATCTCTGGATCTACTGAACTGATTTTGAAAATTCTTTCACCAGTAGAAAGCTACATTATTCCTGAGTGTCATAGGCTATAAAAAAAATTCAAAAAATTTAGAGATCGTTATGAACATTGCAATAATGTAATTCAAGGTAGCAAAATGTTGCCCGTAAAATACATTATTTGGCATGCGCTGAGAAAACTATAGATGATAGATAAAAATTAGTAGGTAGGTAGGGTAGGCAGGTAAGGGGCAGGGTAGCCAGGGTAGGTATGTAGGTAGCCAGTTGACGGGAGCCAAGCCCCGAGGGTCAGGTAGGCAGGGTAGGTATGTAGGTAGCCAGTTAACTGGAGCGAAGCCCCGAGGGTCAGCTAGTTTCATAATAAAGTCTTAATAGTTTCTTAATGATGTTGATTAAAGCTACCACGCGAGTCTTGATAACCGTATTTGAACCCATCAATTAAAGCGGCATCTATGATGGACATCTTAAGAGTAGTAAATGCAATATTTCCGTTATCTAGCTAGTCTTAACAAGGCTGGTACTAGCAGCTCTAGATAGCTCCCCAGACGCTCCTCCAGCTAATTCGCCGCTGTATAAGACCATCACGTACGAGGTCGTCTCATGATGAATCGCTCTCAAGGATATTACAATTTTCGTCCTTTTTATAAAAACGGTACTATTTGCTCTTCGGAGTTCGGACCTTATCAGTATTCCATCCTTACTCCTTGATGATTAAAAAGAAACATACTTTTTGCGATAATGACCTTACTCCTGTCACAACTTATTTGTCGTTCTAAAAGTATTCTTCCTCTGAACATAATTAGATATTACGGTATGCATTTGAATTTACAATTTATGTTTTCGAGAGGAAATGTCAACTTTGATGTAGGTCCCCGAACAAATTACGAACAAACCTTCATAAAAGTCAGAACAAAATTTTACAACAAAATCTGAAGCGTATACATAAAAGAGTTTGTTAATGCATAAAAGTATGAGTTATTTGAGAGCAAAATTTTCTTTTAACAATTCGGAGCCGTAACAAAGTTTTAGAAAACTTCACCGCTTGTTATTCAGCATTATCTTGTTTAAAGTTTGCTGTTCAGATGTACAATAGTTCTTTACGTGGCATTATGCCTTGTTTGCATTATTAAGGTTCCCCTAGTCAACGACACGAACTATTTTGTGCGCGGGGTTAAAATGCATGCTGTCTCATCTGACAACACGTGCGAAAGAGATTGATGCTGTGATGAGCAGTAAGAAGCTAGTTCTCGTACGACTGAGCACTTTTGAAAATTTGTAGCGAAATTGATGTTGATTTAGGACGAAATTTTATGAACATACCTTTGGGAGTCTAGATATCATGAAAAAACTAATGAATGTATATTTTCAAAATAAAATTATTTGCATTGTTGAATTACTAATCTATCCCTGTATGGAGGCCGTTTTGCAATTTTCCTTCTTCTTATGGTATTTATTTACGCCCGAAAATTCGTTAAAATTAGTGTTGAAATATGGAACTTTCAACGCTCATAACTTTCAAATATTGTATTTTTTTACTTTTCTGTTTCCATACAGGGCTAGATAATGATGAGACAAATTGATATCATTTTTTATTTTGAACGTACACCGTCAAACAGTGGAGTAATCGCCAGACTACGTTTGTATGGAAGAATTTTCGACTAGTGTAACCTATGAGCAGAGAGCGCCGACTGAATGTCCTTAGTATAAGGTTAGTTAGGTATTCGAGGTTTGGCTCTCCTCTATTTCCTCCTCCAATATTCGACCAATTTAAAAGATATTCCATTCCGGAAAACGTAAGATATATAATTGCCCCTATGTTTTCCTTTTTTCATTTATATTAGTCAAATTTGTACACCAAGCCTCTGTTGAAAGCGCAATCTTGAGGATATTTTGAGGGTTCTAGTGCGATAATGTATCATCAAAAAGGAAAACATAGGGGCATAGTATATATCTTTCATTTTCAGTTAATGGCATATCTTTTAAATTGGTCCAATATTGGAGGAGGAAATAGACGAGAGCCAAACCTCGAATTAAGACTACTTAGGAAATTCAGTCGCCGCTCTCTGCCCATAGTGCCCATATTTCCTCTTAAGAGTGCATAACATTGTTATAATGTAGGACGACGGTCCTAAATTATCGACCACTTATTAGAGGTAACTCAATCGCCCGAGGCAACGAAATCGATACTCCACCTCACTCGAATCCCGGCCTCTAAACCGATATCCAAGCTATAATGTTCCTGCAGTATTGCACGGCACCTCCAAGATAGCCATCGACAAACAGGTATACCTTTCTAACTTTCTGCAGCAACATTCGGTATCGATAAAATTTGATCATTATTTTCTTGTTCGGATCCGATGTTTCTCAATTTAAGATCCCGCTTTCCCGGGCTACATTTGAAACAGCATTGGGACTACAATTAGGTAGGTACGTTACTATCAAATAAGGAATCTTTAGTTTCCAATCCAATTTGCTGTATTCCCTTGCGTGTCTTAGGGGGAAGCGATTTATTTTGATTATAGCTGTTCCAACGGTAGAAAACAAGCGATAAATTAACAGCTACGACTTAATTAGTCCGCGTGTTCCCAATACCATTAGCGGTACACGATGACAGCTCCCTGATTCGAAAAGAAATTGATGTAATATCTGGGAGGGCGTTGGCGAAATTAATGTTGCTTCTCTGATAAATTGGCTATGGGAGATTGAGGGGATTTTAAATAATCCGACGCGGCAAGGTGATGCCATCCTTGGCTACACGGGGAAAATTTCCATATTATCAGATTTTGCACACTCCTCATCCTTTTGTCGTAAAACTGCTCTCATGTCAGCGACAGAGCTCGTTCAAGAATAAAGTTCAAAACGGCATACGCCATTTTTGCTTAAGCTGCCAATGAGAAACTGGTGGGACTTCGCAGGAGGCTTAAGAGTACTTAACATCACTTAACGCATTTACTTATGGAATTTCGAGCATACATTTGAGTTGTCAAAAATTACTTATGATATAACAGGCTTAAGCAGGATTGAAATTTGCTACGTGACAACTTTATTAACTTGAATTGAAGAGTTTGAGCTTTTCATTTTCCTACTTTGTCTTCGAACGACTCATTAAAATAAAATATAAGACGACGATAATTTTGATAATTACTGGAATCATTTGCATTATAATTAAGAATATCTAGAAGCAAGAGATAGCGGTATCATAACTACTGATAAAGCCAAGGCTGCAAGAGTTCATCGACTTGATACAAGCACTGTAAAAAAAAAAGAATAGAAAGAAAGAAAAATATTTATTTGTGACCCGCACAGGAGACACGAGATATAAGCATAAAGTTAAACAATAATAAAAAGTAAAAACCCCGTGCGTGACCAAAAAGGCTACTTACTATCTCACCATGTGCAAAAAAAGAAATAACGCTGCGCTGATATTCTGATAGGGCCCACTGTTGATGTTGACACACTTACGGAAACGGATAATAATGGTATATAAAATAAAATTGAATATTATATAGGTAATAACAAATAAAATAGAATAAACACAGAAACAAACGATAAACGTCAGTCAAGTTCCCAGACATAAGACTATGTCCTCAATTTGGCACTGTCCCTAAGATCGTTAATTGTAAGAAGTTATGGGAGGTCCAAGCTGTGAACATAACAAGCTGTTAGCGGGTTATATATGTTAGGAGATGTGTTATGGGGTTTACACTAAGCCTCAAGCATGACCCAGATGGACCCAAATAAACAATTTTTGGTGCGGTATCTGTCAGATTCGGATTTCGGTAGCGAAATTACGTTGAAGATGAAATGCACATACACCTCCAATCCAATGTTCTTTGCACTTTGCTTTGTTATTACGAATTGGAAAGTTTCCCTGAATTTTGAGTTTTCGAAATCCCGGATAGCTTCGTGTCTGCACTATGTCGGAGCGGATACATACGTACATGTAAGATATTCCATACAGGAAAAGTCGGGATCGCAAGAATTACGATCGTCCCTTCCTGGTGCGACTGCATGGAACATTCTTATTGATTTCCTCAATATTTTACGGGGTATTTTATTTTTGTACATTTGTTAAGGTTTTTATGTTAAAACTAGGGAGTTTTAGACTTCATACTTCTTATATGGCGCCTCTTAGTGGGCTGTCAATGTTGATAATAAATTCAGGTTTATGTCTCGACGAGAAACAACTCTTCCATCTTAGCAATGAAATCTACATCCTATAAATTCGCAGTTAAAACTTCCTTTTCTTGGAGTTTTGTCTCTTCTTCAACTTTGTGTTTTTCGCCATTGCTGTTCCTCATTTAATAATTAATCTATAGTGTCTTCTAAATTTTGAACTCACTTTTGTCATCCACTTTGTTCATTTAATTTGAGCTGAGTTTTCTTTTCCGCCCCTTCGCGGAGGGTCATATTTAAGACTCTCATATTAAAGCATTTTTTTAATAGGCGAGGACTTCACTAATACGAGGCAGGCAATTGCCATTTCCGCCGAGGCATATATAGTGCTTTTCTCAAAAGAATGCAGGGAAATAAAACATACTTTTTATATTATACATTTAATTTCATTAATATTAAAAGTTACAACAACATTGCTTGAGCGTTGTAATGTTCCAAATTCAAAAAACGTTCCTGCAATGGATTTGATTAACATTGCTGGAGCGTTGTAATGTTCCAAATTCAAAAAACGCTCCTGCAATGGATTTGATTTTCTTCGTCCGTAAATTCGATACTTCGCGTGTTCTTTTTTCGAAAAAAGAACACGCGAAGAATATGCATGTTTGAGAAAAGATTATTACTATAGTCTCTCCAAGCGTCCTTTTCGCATTTTTCGTTTCTTCCAAGACTTGTTGCTTCATCTCCGTTCTCCAGTTAGCAAGTTATGCGAAAGTAAATGCCGTTCCCTTGAAACGGTTCCTAAGCACGCGAGATTTCACTGGCTGTTACCTTAATTAGGCCCCTGCGTTAATGGCCTGGGCCGTGAAAAGCCGTGATAATTGCCGCCCAGGGACGCACTATTGGTATTAAGACTATTTGCTTAATATTGTTAGTGTTAAAGTTTTGGTAATAAGCTCTGTGGTCTAGACTTATGTAGGTGGCTGGGATTGTAGGGCGGTTCTAGGTTATTTCAAATTGTAAGAAATATAATGAGTGTATTTAGATTAGAACTACTATTGAAATATGGCTTTTCTTACGTCATCATCATGTTACGTGAAGTTCAAGACTGGATTCAAGTCAATTTTTAGGGTTCCGTACCCAAAAAAACGGGACTCTATTACTAAGATTCCCCTGTCCGTCTGTCTGTCTGTCACTTGGCTGTATCTTACAGATGATGTATTTATGTTGTCGGTATAACAACAAATAGTAAAACCAGAAAAAATAAGTGGGGCTCCCATACAACAAACGTGTTTTTTTGCGATAATGATACGGAACCCTTCGTGCGCGAGTCCAACTCGCACTTGGCCAGTTTCATTTGTTTTTGTTTTCTACACAAAAATACCAAAAAAAATCGTATTTCCAAGCATATTGTAAAGCCAGGGACGCGTGTAAATCATTTTATTTTTAACGTTCCCCTGAAACACGCCATGTTCCATTGAACTGTTTGCCATAATTACAAGTGAAACTGTACAAAGGTTGGATATAATTCCATTCTTCGGGTGGCAATTGAATGAAATTTAGATTCGTATTGTGTAAACCTATTGTTACAAACGATAGAGTCATGCACGCAATATTTAGCATACTGTGCCGGTAAATTGCTTTTAATGTGGTGCTTAAAAAGTAGCTAATTTTCTACCGCCGACCGTTTATAGTGTAATTGCGTGGGTGTGACAATTTTTTTTTAGGGTTCCGTACCCGAAGGATAGAAACGGTACCCTATTACTCACACTTACTCACTCCCACACACCCCGTTCATCTATCCCTCCACACTTACACACACACTAACACTACACGTACTTGAATATGCTACAATAACAATAATTTTGTAATCATAATAGGACCTAAACTTTTATTTTTCTTTTCCTTTTTAGGTAATTATGTCTCAACATTGTAGACAGTAACACACGGGAAGTTGCGAGGTAACCCCATTACAAGTATCCTTATAACTTACCGGGGCTGCCTCAATTTTGTGCTGTAGAACAAATGTATGAGAAACATTTTTTTTTTACTTACTTGGCTCCATTGTCCGTCTGTCACTGCCTACTGTGACAGGTTTGAGGCACACATTTTATCACAGTGTGGGAGCAAAAACCGTGATAAAATGTGTGACTCAAGTTTATCACAGAGGCCATGCTAACCCGGCAGGCTATATCACATGCACCGTGATAGCTAGACAGTTGAAATTTTCACAGATGATGTACATATTTCTGTTGCCGGTATAACAACAAATACTAAAAACAGAATAAAATAAATATTAAAGTGGGGCTCCCATACAACAAACGTGTTTTTTTTTGCCTTTTATTTGCGATATTGGTACGGAACCCTTCGTGCGCGAGTCCGACTCGCACTCGGCCGGTTTTTTTTTAAAGCATTCCTGAAGGACTTGGTTTACTCACATGGAAACCATATGTTACGAAATCACGCCATTTACTTATGCTTGGCTTAATGTCCTTTGTTATTATGTGCTGTATTTAATGCTATTATTTTAGCATCATAATAGCACAGTATAAATATGGACAAACAGTATGGAAACTACCTACAAAGTTACAAACGCTCGAAACGGCACACTCACACAAACATGCGCACCGACTAGACCCTTAAGCGGTTCGCACTACTGACAGGTGACAGCACCGCGGACGCTGCTTAGGGGTCTCTTCGGTGCGCATGTTTGAGTGAGTGTGCCGTTTCGAGCGTTTGTAGGTGGTTTCCTTACTGTTTGTATATTTGTACTGTGGTAATAGCTTGACGTAATCTGAAAATATAGTTGTTATATAAGTTTGCAATGGCCAACTAGTCTTAGCGCCTTCTCTGTATGAGAAGAGGCATTTGCCCTGCGGTGGGCCAGTTACAAGCTAGTATTGTAATAGCTTCAACCAAAATATTGATGTCCATAACTTTAGAGAAAATGCGGCCGCAGATATGCGACTGAATTTCCTTAGTAAAAGTCATAATTAGAGGTTTGCTCTCGCCTATTTCCTCCTCCAATATTGAACCAATTTGAAAGATATTCCATAAAACGGAAAAGGAAGATATGTACTGTGCCCCTGTGTTTTCCTTTTTTCATTTATGCTCGTCAAATTTGTACACTAGGCCTTTGTTGAGAGCGCAATTTTAAGCATCTTTTGTGAGTTCTAGTGCTTCTTATCATCAAAAAGGTAAACATAGGGCCACAGTATATATCTTTATTTTTCAGTTTATGGAATATCTTTTAAATTGGTCCAATATTGGAGGAGGAAATAGGTGAGAGCCAAACCTCGATTTATGACTTTTTACTTAGGATATTCAGTCGGATATGTATGACCGCATATATTGCCACAATCGGCTATGTAAGTCACTTCCTTGTTCCGTTAAAAACAAAACATGAACTTTTATTTTATACCTTCTTCCCCAATAACTTCCATTTGGTCCTCAGAACCCCTGAGAGTAAGAAAGGGTCTTAAAACCTAAATTCTTAAGGTCAACGGTAAATGGACAAGTAACAAGGAAGGTCTAAACAGTACGAAAAAGTTTTAATGCGTTCGGATATAAATCGGGCTATTTGTCTTTATAAGCTTCCCTTTGGTGCCAAGTAGTGAGGAGTACAAGGGATGCTAAGGAGCTCCGTAACCGAAACTTTCGGATATCCAAAAGAAAATATATCCGTAATCCGTAACCGATATAAAATTTTCGGGTAATATCGTATAGGGGCGCCGCCGGACGGAGTCTAGCACTAGCCACGCGCGTCACTTGCAAGCTTTTCTGTACTAATATTATAAAGAAGTAAAGCATGTGACGTTTTAAGGGGTAATCTCTGGATCTACTGAACCGGTTTTGAAAATTCTTTCACCAGTAGAAAGCTACATTATTCCTAAGTGTCATGGCTATAATATATTTTCAAAAAAATAGAGATCCTTATGAAAATTGCTATATTGTTACCCAAGGTAGCAAAATGTTGGCTATAAAATTCACTCATTGGCGTGCGCTGAGAAAACTATTGATGATAGATAAAAAATAGTATGTAGGTAGGTAGGGTTGGTAGGGCAGGCAGGGTAGGTAGCCAGTTGACGGGAGCGAAGCCCTGGAGGTCAGCTAGTTTAATTATAAACATCTCATTCATAACCGAACCTATCCAAAACTAACGGATAATCCGAAACCGGTAAGTATAATATTATTTCTATAATTCTATCCGTATCCAGATCCGAAATTTCAAATTCATAACATCCCTGGTGCCGAGTAGTGAGGAATACAGACGGGTACAAAGGGTGACAAACTAAGGGATGTTTATAGGAGTTTCAATGTTTCTTCTAAGATATTATGTGATGAGTGTATGTACGGGTTTCCGAGAGCTTTTTGGGGTTTTTTATCGGGGTGTATATGGACGATTCATTGACAGAATGTTGTGTTTTATTTCTTGGTAAGTTTTTGCGGTTTTCTCTCGAGGATTTAAAAGATCCTTTTCTTAGGAGCTTTTTTGTTATTGATACAAACCACCACCTCACCTGATGGTAAGCGATGATATGGTCGACGGAGAAGCACGCTTGCCTAGAAGTAATCTATTTACTATAGACTTAAATACCCCAAGGTTGTAGGTATCAAGAAATAACCCCGGCAGGAAATTCCACTCCTTAACTGTACACACGAGAGTGCCACTTCTAAAGACAGACGAGCCCTCTTTATGCCATTCCCTTCTAATTTAATTAACTAATCATAATAAAAAGCCCAAATAAATCTTGAACCCGTAATGCGCGAAAAAATCTCCTTTACAAAAAAGTATTACGTTCATAAAAAACATGATGACGACATAACAATAAAAGAAACATAATAATCATCAGCAGATCGTAAAACGTGTGGGATTTCTGTAGGGTTGCCAACCATACTTTAATATAGAGTAATGTACTCTATTTTACTTAGGCGTACTGACTAATATTCAAATACATTTAATAGACTACGGTAAAATCCTATGTTTCGTTGACTATGATTTTGGATTCAACTGAATGAATTCCTGTAATTTTACTAAGATAGTTTCGGTCTTTTCGGTCAAAATTCCAAACTTTGGCAATTAATGGGGAGCGAAACACAAGGCTTCATTGAAACTGATGTGATGTCTAGCGATCGTACTATTATTCCTAAAAAAAACAAAAAATGCTTATGTTGCGCAAAAAGTTTCTATTCTATCTTTTAACTGACTTACCAAAAACAAGGACACAATTTTGGAACATTCAATTTTATCCTTCTCTGAAATCAGATATAATATACTCTTTTTTCTTCTAAAAAACGTTGCCAACCCTAGATTTCTGATGAATAAGCTTCACTGACCTAAACCCACATTATTGAAGCAGTTTCATCATGCATACTTGATTAGGTCACCTTTGTTGTAACACCTGTGCTGGGTCTAGGAATAAGCGTTTTATATATTCTATGTTAAACGAAGTATTATTGTCGTATCAGACATATGTAATCCTTTGTCTTTAAAAGGTAGAGTAGGTGTTTTTTGAGGGTCCTCTTTGTTATTCAAATTGTTTGATTTGTATTCTTTCTTTACTTTAAGTACCTGGGGGGTTACCACAAGCTCTTAGAGCGGTATCAATTTGACCTTGTTTCACGTTTTCGTACCATGACGTCGTTTAAGAAAGCTTAATTTGATAACGCTACGAAGTTTGCTTTTGTTTAGGTTTTGATAATATTTGGATACCGATTTTCTTATAGTTCATTCAAAATTCAAACCACAGCCTGCTTTTTGACAACCAGCGATATCGTTTTTACTACAATTTTTGGTTTTGTTTGACAGTTAAAAAAAGTTGCTTTGGCGGGCTCGATTTATCAACATTTTCCAAAATATATACAAAAATTATCACTTCCGTGATCATACGGTAAGTAAAACGTATTTATTTACGCATTTATTGGATACATAACCTCTGCCAATCCCTACAGAGCTACAGGCATCATGTTATGTTATTACCTATCTACGTAGGTAAACTTGTCGATTGATTCGTGTATCTCATGCGATTTTAACATATGTGGAATAAATTTCTTGTTTGATTCTAGGTGGCGAATACATTATGAATGGCGAGTAAACCCATGAAATCATGGAGGGCAGTGCAGACGCTACGTGAGCCATCGCAACCTACTACCGCCGCGCCGTCAGCTTGTGTCTACCGACAATAAGCACAATGCTTGGGATAGATAACCAAAAATAATTAAAGGCTCTAACTGTATAAAACTGTTCGAGTTCGAGGATAAATAAGAAATAAAAGAAAGCTGATAGAGGCCAACAAACGCATCGTGAAGCTGAGGGAGCTAAAATATATGAAACCTGTAAAACTTACGTACGACGAACGAAGAATGCATTTGGTGTTTTGTGATGCGTGTGCTAGTGTCTCACGTTATTGCTTATGGCTGCTTTGCTGTATTAATCCTTAATGTGCTTGTGATGACTGCCTAGTATTGTTGTGTGTGATAACCATGGACATAATCTCAATGGTGGTAGATAACTGATAACCATCTGCATCTTACCCGACTGCGTTAACAATATTGTGTGTTGGTTTGTGCACCTACTGTGATGTAAACAGGTAATAAATGTTTTTGCAGCTGGAGAATCAATATACTTTTATACCCCACGTGTTGTACATTATTTATTAATTATTATCGTCAAACTCATCCATTCTACTTACCCTGAAAATATTCAAACAAACTCACGCCTCTTTCCCATGTGGGCAAGCAGAAACTACAACGCCACCTGCTACGGTCCTAACATACCTACTACTTTTGCTTCATTTACATCCATACATCTAGTCATACGAGGATACCGGTAATGAGGCCCTCAGCCTCTGACAGCCCACCTGACCTTTCTGGAGAACATTACTAATTAGATCCGTGTATGACCTAGGACGTCCCCTACCGGGTGGCGTTTTCACTCACATCTGCCTTGTAAATATCTTTTCTTAGTCGCCTTTTATTCATCATATAACTACCTATATTTAGAGGTATTTACTATACTTAGTTAATTTATACGTAATACGTAGGTATGCCTATTTTAAAAAACCCCATCTGCACGCTGATAAAACAACGAAGTTTATGTAATACCTACCTACTCATGAAAGCACCTTAGTACATAAAGTGATAGTTAAGTACATCTAATAAAATTGACTAGTAAGTACCTATGATAACTAAACAGATTGTAAGTAAATGTCGAAGTATAGTACCTAAGTGTAATTACTTCTTGTTAGATATTAATTAGAGTTGTAATTATTTTGTTTTTTATCTAATTAGCATGTACAAACTTATATAATCCTAATTCGAATGTTAAAAGATGATAAAGATAGTTTTTAAATAATTGTCATGAGATACCTAGTTACATGTTAATAATTACGCGCAGAACTTGAAAACATGATTTTTCGTTTGTTGAGGTTTGTGTCAAATGAAAGGTCTGGGTCTAAAACCATTTTATCCGTTTGAGTCATGTAAATCGGTCCACACGTTTCCAAGATAATCGCATATCATTATAATCAAAATGTAAACAAACCAGAATTTTTCGTTTTTGTTCTAAAAACTTTTAATTATGGTAAAATGTGTAAATTTTATTATTGTAATTATATGTACGTGGTTAAAGCCTATCATTTAAGACAAATTTGTAAGGATTATGTAGAAAATTGAATAAAATACACGGCTCCAAAGATTTCGGCTAAGTCAAAATGAACGCAAGGATGGTCCATAAACACGCGGGCGTCAATTTGGGAATGACGGGCCATTCTTTTTTTGTTGGTCTGAGCGGGCCATATATAAGAAGGGAGACGGGCCACTGGACAGATGAATTCAGTCGCAGCCAGAGATTACTATTATAAACTGGTCGCAGCTCAGCCGTAAGGAGAAAAGCCGAAATCCGCGGAACCAATTCTCAAGAAAATCCGCCTTTTATTTCTGGTTCTTTCTTCAGTCAAAAACGTGGATCCTTGGGTTGTCCTCTCGTACTACCCTACATACGCATTCAGGGGTGCGTGGTGACGTGTGCCACCAGCTGAGTAAGTAGGGAACGCACGACAAACATAAGTGGGATACTGTCCCAGCGGGGGCGACCGTGGATAGGTACTTACAACATCCAGGCACCTTACCGCCACCGCAACAATATATATATGTGTACACATTTTGATTAATGTTATCTCTCCACTACCTTTGATAAATAAATCTGGTCAACATGACGAAACCAACTAATGCTGTCTTATTACATCAAACACTACAAATACTTCAATAAAATAAAACATAACACTGTTTTTAAACACAATTATTTATTAGGTAGGTCTACTTTGAACAGAAAATGCATTACTGATAAAGGGAATAAGTCATAGTTAAATTAACATATTTCAACGAGCTCCATGCTGGACACATATCATTATTTTCTTACACTCCAAGGAACATAGAACATTTGTAGTAGTCTAACCCCATGCTAACCTGTTTTATTTCAAGGCGGTTCTGGGGCCAAAATAGAAAGCGCTGGTTTTATTAAGTTCTTTAGCAAATTAGGATAAAACTGTAACTTAGAAAGAAAGAAAAAGTGTTTATTTGCCACAAAAAAAACATACAAATTCATCATCTCACTTTCTTCATTTCTTACTATTAGGTGCTTAAATAATTTACTGATTATTTCAGAATATTTCTGGTTTTTGATGACATATACATGATGTCATGACTGTTCTCTAGAAACCAGGCCTATTACATAATATTTTTTTGGCAGTGGACAATGGTACTTTTTCTTACTTTTAGTAATGGTAAGGTTTTTCATTGTATATAACCACAACAGAGTTGGGCTCTTGTTTGGCAAAATTGTGGTGAACTGATGAACAATTTTTCATATTTGTAGGTATCCATTTCTGAGTGATAATCAATGGTGAATGGTGAAGATGATGGCTTCTTCCTTTCATCTCACCTCCATTCAAAAAGCCAGTATCTGATCCTGTAGACAAATAATGAAATATGAGTCCTGAGTTTTATAGAGTAGGCAGGTGATAGCTGAAAAACAAGATACGTTTATTTGACAGTCACAACCCACCAGCAACAGTGTAAATGACAGTAATGAAATACCGAGACAAATTGCAATAAACTTGGCCATAACGAAAGGGTTACCAACTCAGCATTTGCTGGTCGTCAGACACCCAGCACTGGTTTTCAGTTGGCACCCAGAAGAAGAAACCCAAGACCAGTATTATATTATCTGTGCCTCTGGCCAGGCTAAATGGTACAAGATGTAAACTATTACATCAAATATTATGGTGATTGTCTTGGGAACCAAAGTTTCCAAAAGGCACTTGTTTGTCTATTATTGTGTCTGCTAATTAGCACTCAAGGGGTTAAAGTAAGTTTTTGCATTTAGAATAGCATAATAATATTAACTAAAACTTACCAATACACAGTAATAGCCATTGATGTAATAAAAGGAGGTAATAGCAGATTTATTAATCCTGCGGATATGTCTTTATGATGGGGTCTTTAACAGAACATCATTATGGTTTGGTCCTGCCATACTTTGCTACGAGTGTATCCTATAACAAAATTTGAATATTGTGTTAGGTATTAACCAAAAACAGGTGCACTTAATTAATGAGTTAGTAAGTATATTGTTTTATTTTCTACAAAATAACCAATCTTTTAAGAATAAGATTATAGATTACCTTTTTTAAGCCAAGTTAGCGGAAAGGAGCACAATGTTATTTAATTATTTTTCACGCCAGAGGACTTTATCATCTCTGTCAAGGTTTTCCGGTTGCGATTAACTTATTTACAGCTTCTTCATTATTTGTACGTGCCGCTCTGTTGTAGTTGGACAACAAATCATTTTCATTCACAGCATCCAAATAAAATTGTAGGCAAATCATTATTTATAAAAAACATGGACTTGGCTCCATATCGTCCAATTCGTCTAGGGTATAATACATCCCCTTGTCACCACGGAGAGTTTTGAAGACAGAAATTCGTGATAACATTGTGATAGCGGCAATTTTGGATAACAATCTTTAGGTCACAACTATTGGACATGTTTGTAGATATATGTAAGCGTCTCTTTGTTCATAGAATATATGGCAATCCTTTTGTCACACAACTCACAACAAACACACAACAACTTTATTGTAAATAACTTTAAAACAACGAAAATAATAAGGTACGCTTGTAAACAGAGCTCATACGACAAAAAATGGAGGTTATAAATAATCCGACCAATTTAAAAATACAAGCTTACAAAGTAAAATGGTAAGATTTGTTGCACTCTTTAATTTGTTATCATAATAATATGGAAAGTCAAGCCACAGGTAATAAATTATATCATATTCAGTCTTTTGAGATGCTTTACAGTGTCAGCTATTGGTTTTGATTTCAATAATACTTATTTTTTCTTTAAATTTATTATATTGTTGTAAAATACACTTAAGAAAATAATAGTGTAAATGTTTGACATGAATGTTTAGTATGGTATATAATTCTATTTGGTTTTTATATGAAATAAACATCTCATGATAATTTTTATTTTAAATTTTAGTGATAGCAAAAACGACATTCTAAAAACCTTTTTTTACTTCGCTAGCAATTCTATATCGGGAAATAGATAAATATTTCAAATCATTCGTTCATTCCCAACACTAATCGGCATCAATTTGATATCGTTTAACTAAGGTGAGGGTACGATAATGAAAAGTCTCAATAAGAGCTAGAAACAAAGCGTACTCAAATTGGTATTGTTTTGTAAAAGGTGGGGGTAGGTACCCTGACCTTTATTTAAGGACTTGAATTGGAAGCATATACTAGCTTCTGCCAGCGGCTTCGCCCGCTTCAACCAGTGATATAAGGTATCCCGTCACTGTGTCCTAATCCGGAACATGGTCTATCCGCGTGCTAAAGTTTATTTTTAATCCGTTTAGTTGTTAAGGCGCAGATACCCCTAAGTGTCTGATTTTAAAATGAGGATCACGTCTAAACGGTAAGTCGTAATTTTTTGGAACAAAAATTTACATTAGAACATTTTCATAATAATTTGATCTAAGCGAATTTTGAGTTTTATTCGTATAACATAGTGTAATTAATTTATAAAGTTATATTTAAAAACGACAATCGAACCAAAACTGCCGGGCGCATTTTAATGAAATTGTCACCATCTCAAAGACAATTTAATTACCTACATTTTGTACTGAGGCTTTTTTTTAAAGTCATAGAATAGTCAGGAAAGTTCCAAAAAGTACTGAATTTTAGGTCGCGCGGGTGTGAAACGAGTGCGCGTTTTGTTCCCTCAAGGTCGATGGCGACTGTCTTTGTTAACCCCCGACGGAAAAAGAGGGGTGTTATAAGTTTGACGTGTGTTGCTGTGGATCTGTGTGTATTTTTGTTTTAAAGGTAATTGTGTCGAGAGTGTTCTTAGCCATGTTTGAATAAAATCGGTTCAGCCGTTCAAAAGTTATGGGCGTTTTACTGTTTGAATCGGGATGTTTTCGCAAGATGTGTCGGGGGAATTTTGAAATTTTGGATTTTTACTTGTTTTAAGATGTGAAAACGTTACAAACAAATAGACAGAGTTACTTTCGTAATAAGGAACCACATTGTACATTCCACATCAGTAAGTGGAGTGTAGTGAGGAATCCCCATTAAAGCGTTTCCACAAACCCCTCAAAGTCCAAACTTGAGGGTTTATTTTATTCTCCGTGACTTAAACGTACCCCAGTTATTATCTTTACGAGGGGTTGAAAGCTCTCACTTTTTATTATTGCCTTTTATATTGTGCTGTGGCGTAGGTACTTACCGTAGTCGAGGTCGGCGTGAAAGGCCGGTACCAAACAAAGCACTTATTTTTGTTACGATTGTAATACTCCAAACTGCATCGTTGGTTTAGTGGTCGTAAACGCTATTGCTAAGCTTGAAGTCCAGGGTTTGATGCCTGGGTAGGAAAATGTGTAATTGGGTTTTTCCATCTGGAATAATAATATTTCTCATTAGCTATGCAGAGTCGCTTGTGCCCGGTTAAAGGCTGGTAGCGCCATCTCTTGTAAATGTCATAAATCAATGACCGAAAACACATAGACAAACGCATTTGAGATTTCGCGGGCGATCGATATCTTAATTATCTCGTTCCTTCCTCATTCCTTTTCCCTTTATGTACGCCTTAATGACAGGTCGCCAGAACGAACCGAAACTTCAACGTGAACGGGCCTCGTATCTCAACCGCCAGCTTTCCAAGCCACCTGGCTGGAGACTGATGCATCTAATTAGTTAGATTGCTGAGAACCTTGTGAACCGTGTCTATTCACCCGCCTCGCGGATATATAACAATTGTGTGAAGTGTGTGGATCCTGAAGGTCGCCAGTTTGGAGTAGAAGAACACCAGCTCGCTGCCACACGTGGGCTGGCATCGACCACTACAAGGTAAGGCGTACTACTTCCCTCATTTCCATACTAGATCGCCCGAATTGATCCGCTTATTTTCAACGCACTATTGGCAGAACCCTTCAAATACAGTCCACTTTTCATGAAGACACAAGGATGAAGAGGTTTCTCAAACCGCTATAACAAAGGCAATAGACTTGCCCCTTATCATAGGACTTAAAAACTTTAGTCAACGACAGTCGTCAAGGACTTTGATCACAAAACGCGCACTCGTTTTACAACTGCGTGACCCAAAATTCAGTAGTTTTTTTGTACTTTCCTTATTATTCTTAAAAAAAGACTTAGATTAAAATGTAGATTAATAAATGGTCGTTGCCTGGTGAAAATTGCATTAAAATACGCCCGGCGGTTTTTGTGCTGTTGTCTTTTTTTTTGTCCGTGTTAGACATAACTTTACTAATAAATTACACTATGTCATACGAATTCAATACAAAATGTTCATAGATCAAATTATTAAGAAAATAGTCCAATGTAACATAATATTATATTTATTTTATTCAAAAAATTACAACTTGCCGTTTAGACGTGATTCTCATTTTAAAATCAGCTACTGAGGGGTATCAGCGCCTTAACTTTCGAAATTTGGTTGTACTATAGATGCCCTCTGCCAAACCCTTCAGAGAATACAGTCGTGAAGTTATGTTAAATATTGTATTCTAAAGTTTTATTTGTTAAGCCCAAGTCCTTACAATTCTCAATCCGTTTCAAATTGGGTTTTTTGCCGAAGGGTTGTTTGTGTTCTAGTTGGAACCAATTATTTTTAATGTATGCGACGTATGGGACGCGTTAACCTTTATAAAGTTGTGTTGTATACAGTCCGAGCCGGGGGTTACACTATATTATTCTAATGCTGGTTTGCCCGAGGGAGCTGTTTCGCCCTGTATTAGTTTCCACTATGTTATCTTGGGCACAAACAATGATAGCAGTTGTAAGTAGTCTAAGTACACAAGCTTGAACATTTTCTTCTTTAATCATGGAAGGGTTTTCGTGAATAATGTTAAATTCTACATCTTCTTAATCTTCTCTTCTTAATTCTAATTTACTACATATTATAAACTAGCTTTTGCCAGCGGCTTCACCCGCGTAAAATGTGCTTTCTTATCCCCAAGGAACAATTATACCGGGATGAAAAGTACCCTATGTGTTATTCCAGACTATAATCTATGCCTGTGCCAAATTACATCCTGATCCGTTTAGCCGTTCTGGCGTGGTTGAGTAACAAACATACATCCATTCATCCAATGCTAATGTGACTTTGTTTATTTGTTACGCTCTCACTCCTTAGTGGATGTACGGATTTGTATGAAACTTGGCATATGGATAGATCAGAACTTGGGTCTCATATTATATCAGGACAGATACTTTCACCTCGGTGTAATGTTCCCTTTGTATAATAAAATACCTATTATTATTAATTTGTAAATTTTGGATGAATGTTTGTTATTCTTTTACGCACAACCTACTGAATTGATTTTGATGAAACTTTACGACAATATAGCTTATACATAAAAATAACACAGACTATAATTTATTAAGATATTTGGGAAAAGTACTAATTCAGGCGGGTAGAGCCGCGGGCGTCAGCTAGTGCTCTAATAACCTTGAACTTGAAGACGTCGGCATGGTAACAAGCGAGGTAACAAGTCTACAACTCTTCTGTACCGTCCTTGATGAGTAATTATACAATTAATTCAGCAAGGCACCTAATATTACAGCCGGGAGAACTTTGTTTTTGTAAGAAATAAGAAACAATGAGAGTTGTTTGTTAAGAACTTTCTAGGAATTTCTAGAACTTTTTAAGCAGGTGTTGTTTCTTGTTAATGTTACTTTGTGATGCTGTAATGTTTTGATGATTATGACGTTCTTTTACAAACTTTTATCTCTATTTTTAACCGACTTCCCAAAAAGGAGGAGGTTCTATGTTCGACTTCAAGGTTTTTTTTTTGTTTTGTTTATGTTCACCGATTACTCCGTCAATTGTGGACCGATTTTGAAAATTCTTTTTTTGTTTGAAAAAGTATGTTTCGAAATTGATCCCATTTTAATTTGGTGAAGATCTGATGAAGAACTTCGGAGATATACAACAGAACTCTTCAATAAATAACGGCAAATCTCTCGGGATTTCTGCAATTGCATGTCTGTTTGTTGTTTATAACAAACATAACATCATGCCAGTTCGCTCTTAAGGGGAAAGCAGATCTCTCATTTCACCGGTTATGTTCAAGTTTCATGAAATCTATTCTGGCGAAATAGTTCCCTTACTAACTTGCCTATTAGGTACGTAAAACTAAAAAGTGAAAAATAAAAAAACTTTTTGCAAAAAAATACTACCGACTTCCAAATACAAAACTACAAAGTGAAAAATAACTTAATTTTTTGAAGTCGGTGTCCATAACGCAAAAAAATGGTACCTACGAAAGACAACCATCATCATCATAATTTCAGCCGAATGACGTCCACTGCTGGACATAGGCCTCCCCTAAGCATCGCCACACTGATCTGATGATTCACGCAGCCTTAACCAGGTACTCCGTGCACCTAGAGGGAGGTCTTCCAACGTTGCGTGTTCCGGTTCGCGGTCGCCACTCCAGAACTTTTCGGCCCCATCGACCATCTGTTCTGCGAGCAATGTGCACTGACCACTTTAGGTAGGCAATTCTTCGGGCTGTGTCGGCCAATAACTGGAATACATTCATGTCTAAAGGCTATACAGAATACATTGTAATTCTGAACTGGACAAAACTCTCATACAAGATACCAATTTAAGGCGTATATATTCCCCAAAGTTAACGCAGTACTGGCCGGTCGCCCAGTCGCCAGAATATCAATATTGATCCTCCTTTTGGACAGTTTTGTTTGCAAAATATTATTTGATTTACATATGCTATTTCAGTTATGAAGAAATTCTAGCTAGAAATTTTTCTGTGTAAAAATATTTTTAAACATCCAAGTCGTTTTAGAGGAATACCTATACAAAAGTTGCTAATTATTTTTTTAAAGCAAAACTATCAGTTACACAAAAAAAACCTTGTTTCACAAATAATGTACATGAATCAATAATAAATATATATTTTTTTCAAACCTTTTAACCTAGCCGTTTCTAAGGAGTATGCTTTTGAAAGTTACCGTTTTACGACACTAAAGCGGTTGACGGCCCTTAACTACGACCAGAAATAAACGAACTTATTCTTCGTGACTACTCGGTTACGCGATAATTATTGCATATAACTGCATATATATTGCATCTATCTCTGTCTTGCGTAACATTCCGTTGCATGCCGCAGCATGCATAATTGCGTTTATACAGAGCTCCAAGGTCAAAACTATTGCTGTTGAATGCAATGCAACCGGTATAGATACTAGTTTACGAGCTTTTTCAACGGGTTTTTATTTATATTTCTGTACTTTAATGGCTTTATTTTGAGAGGCAGAATAAGAGGAATGAATTTTAGTGTTGTTCATTCATGGAACGGAGCGTTGGACGGCCTACAACCAGAGTCTAGACAAAGGTTAATTCTATGAGCGAAGGTTGGTCAAAATGTAAGTGATTGACACGTGTCCACGTGTCAATTCAATAGCGTTTGGCATTCCCATATATTTTTAGGGTTCCGTACCCAAAGGGTAAAAACGGGACCCTATTACTGAGACTCTGCGGTCCGTCTGTCTGTCTGTCTGTCTGTCACCAGGCTGTATCTCATGAACCGTGATAGCTAGACAGTTGAAATTTTCACAGATGATGTATGTCTGTTGCCGCTATAACAACAAATACTAAAAACAGGATAAAATTAATATTTAAGGGGGGCTCCCATACAAAAAACTTGATTTGTTTGCCGTTTTTTGCGATAATGGTACGGAACCCTGCGTGCGCGAGTCCGACTCGCACTTGGCCGGTTTTTTAAATTATACGAATCCCAATCGCGACGCTTTTGTTGGTAGAATCTCACTTGTCTAGAGTCTTAGATGAAAGATCTGATAAAAGTTGGTTCAGTAATGGATGCAAGTGGCCAAGATAAAACAGAATCATTGTACCTAGTAGAATGTATGAAGAAGACCATTGTCCAGAAGCGAATGCATACTGGCTTGTGATCTTGACCTGAAATTATATTTGCTTGAATAGTGCTCACGATATAAGCGAAGCACTTAGGCTTAGCACGCATTGCGATTTTTTGCTGCGCGGATTTTATTCGTGTGAATTTTTATTCGCGTAAAATCCCGCGCGATTTTTGTCTCTTTCTACCTGTTCATAGAGCTCAAAATATTCGCGCCATTTAGGCATAGCACGCACAGCGATTTTGATACGCGCGAATTATTTTCCGCGCGAATTTTTTAGTACCTACTATTTGAGCGCGATTTTTTTTCCGCAGTGCGTGCAGCTTCATACAACTCCATAGGCCACAGAACGCGCGGACAAAAATTCGCGCGAATAAAAATCGCAGTGCGTGCTAAGCCTTAATTCGCGCCGCGGTGCGGTATTATTTCCGCGCGATTTTTTTACCGAAATGCATGCAGCTTCATACAATTCCATACGTCGCAGAATGTGCGGGAAAACATCGTGCGAATAAAAACCGCAGTACGTGTTAAACCTTAGATTAATTGCAGTATGATGTCATTGCAGCAATAGATCCCCAAGTTACAATCTATTCACCTTCTGCAACGGATGTGGTCCATTTGAAGACCACAGCCATTATACAACACTTAAATACGAATGGCAACACAAACAGCTTATGAAATAACAATATTTTACTAAAATAAAACTCAAGTTTCAGTGTTATGTCGCTGGCATGGACATTGAACAAAGCCGGAACATATTTTGTTAGTAAAATATACATTATTTTGAAACATGAAAACACAATTTCAAAATTTTCTAACAATGAGGAGTTTGTGAAAGTTAGAATCACAGACATAAATCTAACTAGATAACGCAAGTTTTTAGGGTTCCGTACCCAAAGGGTAAAAACGGGACCCTATTACTAAGACTCCACGATCCGTCTGTCTATCTGTCCGTCTGTCACCAGGCTGTATCTCATAAACCGTGTTAACTAGACAGTTGAAATTTTCACAGATGATGCATTTCTGTTGCCGCTATAACAACAAATACTAAAAACAGAATAAAATTAATATTTTAGTAGGGCTCCCATACAACAAACGTGATATTTGTACCGTTTTTTGAGATAATGGTGCGGAACCCTACGTTCGTGAGTCCGACTCGCACTTAGCCGGTTTTTATGCCTTATTGAGCCTTAAAGAGTGTATAGAAAAAGTTGGCCAAGGCAATGGAAATGTTTTTTCATAGGTAAGTAAATTTGTTTTTAAATTGTATGTGAAAAAACCGGCCAAGTGCGAGTCGGTCTCGCACACGAAGGGTTCCGTACTATTATCGCAAAAAACGGCAAAAAAATAACGTTTGTTGTATGGGAGCCCCACATAAATATTTATTTTATTCTGTTTTTTGTGAAAATTTCAACTGTCTAGCTATCACGGTTCATGAGATACAGCCTGGTGACAGACAGACAG
Organism: Orthosia cruda; assembly: GCA_964057195.1. Lineage (NCBI taxonomy): Eukaryota > Metazoa > Arthropoda > Insecta > Lepidoptera > Noctuidae > Orthosia > Orthosia cruda. The sequence continues at coordinate 18,640,355 of OZ059844.1, forward strand.
ACAGACGGACCGCAGAGTCTCAGTAATAGGGTCCCGTCTTTACCCTTTGGGTACGGAACCCCAAAAAGGAATTTTTATAGATTTCGTTGCATTTGCGTTGTATGCGGTAGCCCCCTTTGCCTCTCGCCTCCTATTTCATGGGATTTAATAATAACTAGCGAAATTTGGGTGTACTATATAATTTGCTCCTCTGCCCAACCTTTGAGGGGATACAGTCGTAATGTTATGTTAGAATACATAATACCTATTTGTCGTACGGAGTTCAAGAACAAAGTAACGGTCGTGATTCGTGCCTCTATTAACAAGATAAAACCTTGAATGACACATTTACGTCCTTTTTGCTCTGTACGGTTCTCGTTTTCCAACGAAAAATCTCCGTACTCGTTTTCAGATTGAAACGTTTTATTTAAATTGTGCCATTAGCGGGAGATAATTTGAGTGGAAATTCTGTTTTGGATGCTGAGTCAGATTCCGTGACATCTTTTTCTGATGACATCGTGTATACTGGTATAAATACGGATGTGATACTCTGTTTGGATAATTTATAAGTCAAATGACGGCAGCAATGTCGATGACTTTTATCAAAAAAAGACATAAACAAGAAAAATATTATGCCATGCAGTCGGAGTTTACATAATATTCGCCAGCTGGCTGACCAAAACCAAATATATCGTCAGACTGCACAGCATGTTTTTTTTTCTTCTTTACGTCTTTTTATTTCGCTATTTAAGCAGTCGGGATTTTTGATTTTTTAAATTAATTATTTTTATTTAACACTTTTTAGTTAACATTTTTTAGTTAACATTTTTTCTAATTAGGTGCATTTAAACATATAAGCGTTATATATTTTTGAAATCGCCTCTTAAATCCCTTTATTTTGCTACCCCACACGATGGGATTGGAATAAGAAAAAAATTGGGACCCATAAGCCACAATATGGCGCCCATAAGCCGCCATTTTTCTATATTTTAATGTAGCCAGTGACACTTGCAGGGTTAAGACGAATCGATTGACGTACGAATCATCAAAATCGGCCAACGCGTTTAGTCTCTGGAACGTCACATAGGAACAAACATACATACATACATAGACTGATAAATACATTACACTCCTTCGGCAGTCGGGTAAAAAAATATAAAACCATACGTACATCTTTAAAAACATGAAAATGACTCGACTGATTTGAATATTTTGTATTATTTTGTTCGCCTCAATACCGAAGTGTTTACGTACAATCAAAACAATTTTAGGTGGTACGAAGTTCACGATGTCATTCTCTGGTACCTACAACAAAATAACAAACATTCAGTCGAACATAGAACCTCCTCCTTTTAAGTTTTAATGTATGTTTATTTCTGCTTGCAACAATATACAAACCAGTCATGATTCTCTCTTGTTATTGCTACCGTTCATTTTAATTGCGGTTTTGTAACATTCTATTAATACAATAACAATCGAGTATCTGTCATGGCCGTTCTACATAAGTTGTAACTTAATATCCACCTTTCTCTTTGTCACTTTATACAATCAGTTGCTCTCTTGTCTATTAATTTGTCCTTCTCAGTAACGTTTGATGTTAATATATAAACCAGTTTTACGCAAAATTTCTTTGTTCCTGAAATAATGTTTACCACTTTTTCAAGAACAACCGTCTATTTTTTCCTGTTCTCGACAATCTTTTAAGGCTTTAAGCCTTTTGATACGAGGCCTCTTTTCAGCTCGCTTTGTGTTTCAATTCTTATTTTAAGGACTGCGGCAATGCCTTGTAAATGTGGCTTTTTTAGCTGTGGGAAAAGGAAACAATGTTTTATTTACCAGAGAATCTATATTCCGTACTATGTCCACTTACCTTTATTGGGTGGTTTAGTGGGACCCAAATAGGACATTGTCCTGTGTTGTCGGTCATCTGACAGTCGGGTAATCTGGTTAAGGTCCTGTAGCACACGAGTAATGTCATTATGGCGTTTACGACCATTTTCTCTGTCCGTCTGACATATTGCCGCGATGTTTATCTTGTACCCCGCTTCCATATGCTGTATTTTTTCCTTTATGATATGTATTATGTTATACCCGACCGCTGTGTGTAATATTTTCATCAGTTTCTTCCTACATGTTTTTACGGCTATTGCTTGAAATGAGGGAGTTTCTTGGAACGGGGTTGACTTGATTGATGTATACATATAAGGTACTAGAAGTGGGCGGTAATATATGTTAAAATTTGCTAGTTTTTGCAGGCTTTTGTGTGTGATGTTTGTTTGTTATTTGATTTTTATTGATTTTAATTTAATGTTTCATTTGATTTAATTGTATTTGTTTTGAGTTTTTGTTATGACTCTATTATGATAAAATGTTTGTTTTAATCTGATTTAATTTTGATAGATTTGTAATTTGATTTGTTTTATTTTTTAATTGATTTTATTTTGTTTTATTTTTCATTTGATTTTATTTTGATTGTATTATGATTTAATTTATATTTAATTCAATTTAATTTTACTTTCATTGTGAATAATTTAATTTTAACATGATTTTATTTTATTTGTGATTCGATTTAATTTTTATTATTTTTGTTTTTTTATAATTGGATTGATTTTACTTTTTTATACAATTCCAAAATTTTAAGTGTTTTTACTATTAAGTGAATATATGCATGTAAGATTCACATCTAGTAGATGTCAATCAGAATTTTTCTGTTGACCTTTTTTTTTGCTCGTGTGGTTGTACATCAGTTTGGTGAATGAGAATAAAAAAAAATATGGTTACTTTGTTCGACTTGTTTATGTTTACCGCAATGATATACAAATAAACAGATATGTTATGAGCGCGCGCTTTGTGAAAACTCAAATAGGTCACAATTGTGACGTTTAGTCTTTAGTTTATGTCACGCATGGCGAAGAACGATAGGCTTTGTTGAAACGAAAAAATATTTAAAAAAATGCCATCGTGTGTATTTAGAAATTGTACCAATTATGATACCAAAGTACATAAAACAGAAGGGATCTCATACCATATGTAAGTACGCAATACGCCTCAATTTACTAATTTATTTCATTTTTTTTCCTAATATTCTGATATTTGGAGGTTAGACTAAGATAACAACATTGGTGGTCAGAATAATGTTTGTTTACATTCACATGCAAGTGACAAACACTAGCTGTCTCTTTTTTTCTTGTTGGTTTTTTCATGCCATACCTTTTGACTTGTAGTGTAATGTCAGATGAATGAAAAGTGAGTGAGCGGAACACTTTTTTCAATTGTTTTATGAGTGTATAACGTATCTGTTTATTTGAATATCATTGGTTTACCGACTATTGTTTAACAAATAACGCTGTAGGTCTTTGTGTGGTAGAAAGTATTGCCATCGGATGTTTTAAATTAGAAATTTCGTCTTCAGTATTCCGTGACACCTGTCAAGCTGTCTTTCACATTAACAGTAACAAGTGACTGTTGTCTATTGTTACGCCGAAATAGCAAATAGAACAAAACAAATTGTTCAGTGGTATTCAGCATTCGACTACCGGTTTCCGATTGCGCAAGTTCAACGGTTTTTGGTTCATAAGTAGGTTTCGGTACATGAATCACAGAGCAAACATTCCGATACACAGTTCCGATCGTTTCTGAGTATCGTACATTAAAATGTTCACTACCAGTTAAAATTAGACTCGTTGCTATTTGTTCTAAGTTGACCTACTTACTGTTCAGACAGACTTTCAATGTAATACTAGGTACTACTTATTGGTAACTTTCTTGTCTCGTTCTTCGTTTTCTGATTAGAAAAGGACGGGGATATTTTTTGTTGAGTCACAAATCACATTGTCCGAGTATTGAGTCACGAACTCCTGTGGTCACTGAGTCACATGAAAGATTGCGTTTAGCTCCGCTTGAGTCTGAGTTATTCATCGGCGCCTGCGACGCTACAGTCACTGCGATTAAGTTTTGTTTTTATAATTTAAAGAGATGTGTACCTTTAGTTTTTGGTGTACAATAAAGTATATTCTATTCTATTCTATTCTATTCTATTCTATTTACCATGAAGATCGGTGAGAGAAATCGCATTAATTGCCTTTTTCGCAATGTTATTCCCATAATATGACGTCATCAAGTTAAGTCAGAAAAATCCTTTCTTTTCATTCAAACGTTACTTAAGAGGAAACATGGGCAAAGAGCGCCGACTGAATTTCCTTAGACAAAGTCATAATTTGAGGTTTGGCTCTCATCTATTTCCTCCTCCAATATTGGATCAATTTAAAAGATATTCCGTAAACTGGAAGAGTAAGATATATACTATGCCCCTATCTTTTCTTTTTTTCATTTATATTTGTCAAATTTGTACACTAAGCCTCTGTTGACAGCGCAATTTTGTGCATTTTTTGAGGGTTCTAGTGCTTCTAAAGATAATTTATCGTCAAAAAGGAAAACATAGGGGCATAGTATATATCTTTCATTTTCAGTTTATAGAATATCTTTTAAATTGGTCCAATATTGGAGGAGAAAATAGGCGAGAGCCAAACCTCGAATTATGATTTTTACTTAGGAAATTCAGTCGGCGCTCTCTGCCCAAATTTCCTCTTAATATACTGATATCTTTGAATCGTAATCAATTGTCATCATTATACTCTGTATCGTTGAATAAATAAGTACCCACAATAAACATAATTTATCGAGCAATATTTCTGCTCAGCCGCATAAATAAATCCTACGTAAACGAGTTGACATTACTCTCGAGACACACACACTGTTTCTTTGTTCTTAAAAGCCGAATTAAGCCAATTTAAAGCGGCGTTATTTAAAGCATAATCAAAGTATATATACCGAAATAACAACACATACCGCCGTATCTGTTTTGAACCGTAAAAAGATTAATTTAATCTGAACCAAGCTTTGATCTCACATAATGTATACACGTGTGGTACTATTATAATTTGATTCTACAAAGAGAATATAATGAAAACATTCTCGGATTTGTGTTACAGGTACTTCCTATAACCGCTGTCCTAAACATAAATTAGATTAGCGTTTGATCAAGGATTTTGAACTTTGTTAAAGGCATAAGCTAGATTTTGGTGGGATTTATCAAGTTCCTTCCCTGTGGCAAAATTTTAAGTGACACTGAACAGAGTTAGGAACTTGGCTTTATTAAAAACTCAAAAGCTTTTAAGGTATTAATCATTAAAACTTATTAGTAACACGGGATTGTCTGGTCTATCTTATTGTACAGTCAGCCAATGTCATACGCTTGTTATCGTTAATCTCCTGATTTTTTTCAAAATGTAAGAAGGAGACGTGATTTGAATGAAACTGCCATCAATGAAAGATTTTAAATCAAACCATACTTAAAAATTCCTACGTATCCTTTAAACGAAAAGAAACCGGACAACTACAAAAAATTCAAAAATTCCTCCACCGCACAAAGGATTATGCAAGCCGCTTAGAATTTATTAAAAAGTTATCCGTTACTGAACGAAATCCCGTTAACGTTATTGGGGGCAACACTAAGTTCTAATTCAATTACCGCGTCCGCTGTACAAAACATTTCTGTTTGTTAGCTAAGCTTTGTAATTCCTTGGATTATACACGGTTTATTTGTTTCACCTGTATTGATTGCTGGATTTTTATTTGCAATCGCTTTTGGAGAAATTGCTTTTGCTTTTCTATCTAATTGCTAGCTAAATTTTGTAATCACTGTACGTACGTCAAGCGCTTCACATCTGTACGTCAAGCGCTTCAGCTGTATTACTAGTCACTAAGTCTCTAAAGTACATCTAGTTTGTATTTAGAACTAAGCTGATTTTTCTGACGTTCCCCGGTATTTGACACATTGAGAAAATCGCTTTGCATATAAAAAAGGACTACCTTTAATGGATAGGATAAAAATAAATACACGAAACTACGTGTTGTCTGCCTGGCATTCTCGTTTGATCGACGGCTACCGAGAATTTTCTCGTCAAATAAATCCGATACTAAACAGAATGTCTGCGATTTGGGGACTTGGAGTACCTTCGTATTATTTTATTGACCTGAAATGTCGGTGATAATGGTTATTTACCGATTTGCTGTCAAACTTGTCCTCTAATTATTTATGGATTTAATGGATTACATTTCGAAGCAGACATCCTTTCTATTTTGCCAAGTGTACACGTGCCAAGATTGTAAGTGAATTATTTTGTTGACTGCATCTAATGTTATTATCTTTTCTTTTGTTCCAGGTACTAACATCAGATATTTCGCACCTCTATTTTACACGGTACATCAGACACTTCGACTAGCTAATGAAGAAAGTACAAATTGGAAAGCGCAATCAAATTTAGAAAGTTACTAAGGTTCGTATATTAATCATTTACTTATCGGCAAAAACTACGCAAGAATATTGAACATTGAAAAAATCAGATACGGTCTATATTTTTTGTAGCCTACTTCGTGGTTCAGTTTCCCTGGAGGCAGAAAATCGGAAGTTTCGGTCCAACTATAAGAAAGAAAAAGTCGGGGTTGAAAAAGCTGAAAGTCGCTGAGGGTCTCCGAGACCGACATCGGCCAGTAATGATTACTCCGTGGCTTGCTCGTTATTGCCATCACAATAGCTTTTGTAAGGGACTAGAACAGCTCTTGACGACCCTTCAGTGAACCATGTTATCTTAAAGATAGATATAGATATATCTGATATAGGTGCTCGAATTGATATGGAGATCAATACCGTACCCGAATACCGATTGTTGTTGTTTGTGTCTTCAATTGTTTATATTTTGAAGTTGATGTCACTGTTTTGATGTTGGCAATAAATTAAGACATGAATAAGGTTCTTAAGTGCAAATAAGATGGGAATAGTCACAGTACAGTTTTCGAAGACATGTCAAGTGACATCCACCAAACCGCACTGGGCCCGCGTGGTGGATTACGGCTCATTCCCTCAGGAGGCTTGCGTCCCAGCAGTGAGAACATTAATGAGCTGATGACGATGACTCAGAGAACTACTTTTAAGACGATATCTTTAACACAGGTTTATTATATTATTCCTAATTTAGCTAAGATGTTAGCGTGCATTACGGACTGTGACTTCGAAATCAAATTTATTGTTCCTAAGACTTTTTTGTAATCTTTTTGCCGGTTTTTATTGTGAGTTAGTCTATGTTGAAGAGCGGGCAAGTACTCCTCTTCAGACCATAAGTTATTACGATGCAAATTCTTACCAAAATAATTAATGTTTTGCGGTCTATGACCAAAAGACGCAGCCATTCCAGTCGATCAAACTTCAATAACTTCGAGTTCCAATATCAATTTAGCCTGAAACTACCTACATAGTTTTGAGATTTAGAGCTTGCGAAACTTGCATTGTCTGACGAAGTTTTGTCAAACAATTTGTCAGTGAGCGTTTGAAGTCCTGAACGCTTGACTGACGCCACTTTGATTCATTCACTCATTCCTTGAAATATTAGCATGGAAACGTAGTAATTGAAATTCATATATCGTATATAAGACTTAGGATCAATTCTAGTTGGTTATAACGGTAATATCAAGCAGGTCAGCACATAATTAACGAGCAATAAGAATTATCTTAATTTTAATTAATTAATTTTGGGAAATGGGTCTATTTTCAAGTGTTTATCTGAATCGCTTATACTTGTAGATATGCTACAGTAAAGTACTTGTAGATATGTCACCGGTCTACCAATGTATTCCAATATTTCAAAACGATACGAAAAAATGTAAAGGCAGTGTCGCTAACACGATCAAAACAAACGTATCGCTGTAAGGGGCATCCGTGTCCCTTTCACTTGGCATACAGTAATGAGTTATTGACTTGTCACCCTGGATGCGTTCTGCGTCCTGCGGTCCGGTCACTCGAACACTTTCCGCATCCCATGTCAACAGACTTGCAATTTCGCTTAGTAAAAATCGCTTATCAATTATAATATTAGTAGGAAAGTGGCATAGGAAGTACGAGCTGAATCCAAAATTTCGCAAAATATTTTCCTCAAGATGTATTTTAAGGAAAATACTCCTCATACTTTTGGACCTATTTATGTATAACAGTAGGCATCCTTTCTCCAAAATCCTTAGGTATATAAATCCCCCTCTATTAGCACCCAGAAAAATAATCACGTATACCACTCACGGAAATCACATCAGCCCCGTTTCATTCGCATTCACACGATCTTCGATAAATTCACAGTAACCGTAATGGAAGTTATACTCATTCGAAGATATAACTGATCATGTGTAACGGTCCTAAGTGGTACAGTCAACGCCTCTATGAGTTTATGGGCGCCTAGTACATTATGTGGGGGAATTGGCTATTTGAAACTGTTATAAGTGGTCTATTTGGATATTAGTTTGATTAAGTTGAGGTTGGTTCAGAACTTATAATTTCACGATGCATGTCTTCAGAATACTGGCATTTAGAGAGCATTTTCTATGAGCTCCATCATCTTTTACATTTACATTTTGGTTGAAATACTACAGATTTTTCATGTGCTTCAAATGAATTGTGCTGCCCGCATATCGTTCGAAAGTGGCAAAAACCGTTTCAGAAAATCAAATGTTAAAAAATTGTGATAATTTCTCATTTTATGGAAATTTTCAGAATTGGAACGCCGAAAATTAAACTGAAAATAAGACATTGTAGGTCAAAATTGTTAGATACAATGCTGCATACCATACAAGCGGGCCTTGCATCTATCATCACGGGTGGATTGTACCATGTAGAATACAAAGGCTAATCAAAGGTTAAACGCTGAACAACCGAACTTGCATTCATTAATCTACCACTCGCCGCTCAAATTTCATTAATGGATACTTAACCTTCTTCACAACGTCTGGAACTTCTAACAGTGTGAATAGTTTCGTTAATTCAGTCAATTTTCAATTGCTCAAGAAAGTACGTCGATTAAGAAAAGTACGGTCGATTAAAAAGTGACTAATCGGCCGATTAATTTAAAACTTTGATTAGATTAGTGGAAAGGAAAGCTAAGCAGGCGTGTAATCCGTTAATCTTGCGTTTGCTTTTAGCTGAATATAGAATACGTCCCTGACTTAACAACGCGGGGCTTCAAGTCTTCAAGTTTAAATTTTCGTTCTTTTATAAGGCAGTTTCTAAAGCTAGAACTTGGCAAATTACCGCTGGGACATAAAAAATATGCAAGTTTTGACGTAAAATGTGTGTACCTAGTAAAATGTTATGACCATCTAATAATAAAAATGTGAGCTGTGTCCAAGTTTGTTGACCCATTTTTGGAGATCTGAAGGAGAGTATATCATAATTATTATCATCATCATCATCAGATTTAATATTCCCACTGCTGGGACACGGGCCTCCTCCCTGTGAGAGGTAATGGACCCTTATCTACGCGGGCCCAGTGCAGGTTGGTGGATGTCACATTTCTTCGAATTTTTGGTTCTAGGACATGCCGGGTTCCTCACGATGTTTTCCTTCACCGTTTTGAGAGCAGTGGTGATGAAATAATTTACACAAAGTAAAGGTCTATCCACACATATCAGGGCTGTGGACGGACCGTGCAAAAAAATATCGTAGTGTACATTTTATATGAACTCGTTCACAAACGTCCGTGCACGGGCCAGTGACGAAGCTTCAATGATTCGGCACGGCCCTGATGGCTGATATGTGTGGATCGACCTTAAAGCCCCTGCCTGGCTTCGAAATCACGACCTACAACTTATAAGTCGCTGCCGCTACCACTGGGCCACTACTGCCCTCAATAATAATTATTATGGAGCCCAATTATTGCCGGCATCGGCGCCAAAAAAAAAAAAACGCGGTTTGTCAAAAAGTAGGCATGACTCTGAAAAAATCTAGAATTGTATCAAAAGTCTAGATCTCGTGTTTAATAAATTACCTGCTTAATAGTATAGTATGTAGGTACTATTATGTTCTAGAATATGTTTGGTGTGTATTCAACATTGAACCTATAAAGATCCCTTGTTCAACCCTTCCACTGATATTTAAAGCTCAATTACTGACATTTATAGAATGAAATCATTACGACACACGGTTCTCAATTCTACCTCTTTATAACACCTTGCTACATCAAATAAGACCTGCTTAAGCTTGTCATATTATGGCAGTTGTTTCTGCAGTAGCAGCGTCAGCGGCGATCACTAAAAAAATCAGGTGCATCTGAGACAATCCAGCTAGTGAGACTGTTTTTATTTATTAACTATAAGCTCGCTTTTGACCACTATCTCGCCTGATGGTAAGCGATGATGTGGTCGACGGTGGAGCACGCTTGCCTAGAAGTAACCTATTCACTCTTGACTTAAATACCACAAGGTTGTAGCTATCAGGAAACAAAGACTCCGGCTGGGAATTACACTCCTTGGCTATGCGCACAATGAAAGTATTTGCAAAACGCTTTGGACGTATGGGTGGGATGTCCACAATGTACCGGTGGCGCATTGCCGTACGTCTTGTTGTCCGATGATTGAAAGAGCTAGGAGGAATCAAATTGTGCAGTGTGTGTACTGGACATAGGCACCGCTCTCACAATGGGTACTTGGTAATAATATGAGACAAGGGGGGTGACCATAAGCTCTTAGAGCAAGGTTATTTTGAGTGTGCATAAGTGACAGATGTATATGACTTGTACATACATCTTTCCCTTTTCGACGTCTCATGGTACGGGGGCTGAAATAAAAACATGAGTAGGTAAACCATTAACATTAATATGCCCTACGAAAGTTTGATATATAAACAAAGAGTAATTAAATCACAACTTTCTTTCAAGTTAAGTGGTGGATATTAGAACCGACAATATGTTTAAGGACGCCGGAACTAACCTATAACAAAATTCGGTATAATAGGTTAATTCGTCCAATTTTTCACACCTCCAAAAAATAATGAAGTAAGTGGAGGTATTTTCTCAGCCAGAACCGACAACACAATTAAATATTAAAAGAACAATGCCCCAAAAATCGATTCAACTCCTATTTAAGTTACAAACTAAGCAGAAAGATAAATAAAAGTGGCACATTTTATTTGACTTACCTCTATGTAATTTGTGCCCAAAATAAAACATTGTGACTAATTTTGGTGCTCCAAAGCATATTTATTGTACTTAATCAAGTTTTTGGCTTTTACTGTGAGTTTATTAAGTTAATTAAATATTAATGTTGGTGGTTTTGTGCCATTTTGGTAGAGCTATATAAAACAATGTTGTAGGCCTGGTTTGTAGGGCTTTTGTGTTAGTACAAGTATTAATAAAGAATGTACGAAAATGTGCTCTTGCTTATCCAAAATGTCAAGCATTTCTTCATTCGTATTGGAACACTAGCAATAGCTTTGCAGCATTGATTAGTGATTTAGTGTTTGAAAGAGATTAGAGAAAATCTTGCCTTTGTTACTGAAGAATACCTGGCGTAAACTGGATCCAAATGTCAATACTAAATCTATACCATACCAATATTAAAACGAGGAAAGTTTTTTTTGTTTATTTGTACCGAAAAGGCTCCGAAACTACTGGACCGATTTAAAAAATCTTCAACTATGGTAAGCTACATTATGCCCGAGTAACATAGGCTATAATTTATTTTAAAAAAAATAGAGATCCTTAAGAAAATTGTTATAATGTAACCCAAAGTCGCAAAATTTTGACTATAAAATACATTATTTGGCGTGTGCTGAGAAAACTATTGACGATACATAATAATTATGTACTACATGATTAAAGTACTCATTATTACCTACAAAAAAGACTGCGAGAGAATATAACTCAATATCATAATTAAGTCACAATAGCAGCTTTTGTGTTCTAAAATTTTATTAGATCGCCGATACAAATAAAAGTTGGTCACATTCTTATTGCAGTACTAATTCTTATTCTAATAAATAATTTTTCAACACACTTGCTCATAAAGTGGCTCTAATTTCACCGCAATTAGGCACATAATGACACCTGTTATCAAACTGTGACTTTTTTATTACTATTATTCACAAGTGAGTTAAAGAGTTTTTTTTTTATTTATTGGTTGAGTTGCTTTGTTCTTAAAAAAGTTTCGATACAAAAAAGATCGTGCTCAATAGTACAAATGCAACACATTTCATGCAACTTCGTATTTAAATAGATAATTTCAACTTGTACGTGTTTAATAAATAAAACTTTCACTCAAATATAATTTTTGTTTTCGTCTGTAATAAAGAAAACTTGAAATTCCCCATTTTGTACGTGGCTAATCCGCGAAAAGCCAAAAAAAAATTCATTCTTTTTAGTCTATGGGCGATCGCCATTGTTAGATGCGCGCGCATAGGAAAACTGATTAATTTTGCCCGCCATTGCGAAAACATTTTCACAACTCGTTTTCACTGTTGGAAATGATTTTTTTGTATTATTTTCTTCACAAGTGTGTTGAAAAACGTCGTATGATACACGTGTGTATTGATGATTACCGTCCTCGGCTCTCTTAAGACCCTCACCTAACGGCTCGGGTTTCAATGGCGCCTCAGCGGTAATCACCAACGTTACACACTTGTACCATAATGTACTATTAACAAATTGGTAGGTAGGTAGGTAGTGTAGGGTAGGTGGGTAAGTAGGTAGCCAGATGACGGGAGCGTAGCCGCAGGGATCAGCTCGTAATTTGCGATACAGTTTAACATTACAACAGTAACCTACTAATTCCAGCTTCAATGTTTACAATATGTAAATGAATTAGAGAGTCGTTCAGAGACCTTGACACATTACACTACCCACTACTTCCACCTAGGTAGATTTGTACACTCAGTTTCCAACTATGTATGTACAGTTGTGCAGTCAATGGTCACTCATTCTATTGTCGCGTACGTATTCAATAGCCGCGTCCAGACCGGCTGAGCGCGGCTCGCCAGTCCCGCTCAGACTTCCTGCTGGCGAGCCGTGGCACCCGAGCTAATTTGGAAAAGTTCCGAGCCGGGCTCGCAAGCCAAGGTGAGCCGGTTTGAGCATTCAGTTTCTCTCCGTATAATCCGGCTCGCGAGTGTCGTACTTCCGTCCACACCGGGCGAGCAGCTCAGACTGAGCCGCCTTTGAGCATCGGCCAAAACCGACAACGCATGGCTCGGGGCCGAGCGGCGCTCGGCCGAGCCAACGTGTGCCCGAGGAAGCCCGAGCGCCGTCCACACCGGCCGAACTATTGGCTCGCGAGCGGGACTCGCGAGCCGCGCTCTGCCGGTCTGGATGCGGCTAATGACAAACAAAATGACAAACAAAATGACATAAGTGGATTTTGTACGTTATCATATTTGTGTTGGGGAATTGAAAATAGTTTTTTTCTATTTATTGTTCTAGTAGTGGTGAATGGTAGTCGGTATGATGACATGTTGGAAGTGAATTTCTGATTTCATTCGCTCATCTTTTTCTTTGTAAAACTTATGGATAGGGTACCCAACTTCATTCGATATCTCTCTCTTTTCGTGTGAGGTGGCCATCTCTGGTGTCAGAGTTAATTAAACCGCCTCTAATAACCCCACAGGCCTCTGACTTGACTATTTCCGATTTACATCTATACCAATATTATAAAGAGGAAACATTTTTTTGTTTGTTTGTTTGTATGTTTGTTTGTACCGAATAGGCTTCGAAACTACTGGACTGATTCCAAAAATTCTTTCACCTATGGAAAGCTACACTATCCCCGGGTGACATAGGCTACTTTTTATCCCTGTATTCCCACGGGAACGGGAACTAAGCGGGTGAAACCGCGAGGCGTCCTCTAGTTAACTATATAGGTCCAGGTTTTCTCACGATGTTTTCCTTCACCTTTGCCTGTTATGTCCAAGATAAACTAAGAAAGTACATATGAATATGTAAAACTCACATTGCTACTTGCACGCATTTGCGACCTCAATCACGAGAGGCAAGGTCTGAGAGGTGGCCACTGGGCCACCACGACATTTGATGAGACCTTATTCCATTTCATATGTGATACACTGATATCCTCATAAACTGTTACTGCATTTTTATTTACTTTCTTCTCAGCATCAGCTTTCTTCTTAGGTCAGGTCATGTTCCACATATTTAATCTATCTTGAACTTAAATCTGCCTATCTCGTCTTTTGATTGACATGGTGGATTTTTAGTTGACGAAAACTGATGGACAAGCCTTGGTTATCGCATACACTGCCAAAGCTTACGACGGGGGAAAAAACGTCTCTTGGGAGAGCACACGTAGTCCACATGTTCAGGCGAGAAGAATGTTTTCCTGTAAAAATTAAAATGGTAGTTTGTAGTTTTTTATAGGCAGTGAAGTCCCAGAAGTGTTGTGATGATTATGCCAATAACTAAACCACCATTACCTAGAGTGGTCTATCGCCTATTATAACCCCCTGGAGGGTAGTCAGGGGGTCAATTTACATGTCACACTTACCATAATCAATAAATGAGAAATTTAACTTACTAGCTTCTGCCAACGGCTTCGCCCGCGTGTTAGTAAAAATATCCTATATTAGAACATAACATGAACAACCTATGTTCTAATCCAGGACATTATCTACCTGTGTGCCAAATTTCATCAATCCGTTCAGCCGTTGACACATGAAAAGTTAACAAACACACAGACCGACAGACAGAATTACATTCTTTTGCGTTTATAATATTACGAGTAGTATGGATATTGTGGGTAGGTGCATTCTTTTTATAGTCAAATACTATAATTACCTTTAGCTCGTTTATTATCGTCCATTTTATTATTATAGCCCTCGGTTTTTATTAAATAGTTTATGTGCCCTCATCTATTAACATTATATAAATAGTAAAAACCCAGTTTCGTGGTCGCTTTTATACTCTTTATTGTTAAGGACAATGGCTCTGATAATGCCTTAGAAATGCAAATCAATTAGCTTTTTAATTGAGATTAGTGGCTTGATTTCAGAGCTCTTTTTATGTTCTTCTATTCCACAAATTAATATTTGGTTTTAATTCTGAGGTATCTTTTATCTGCTATTTATCTACAACGATGAATATTGTTAAGCTTCTTTATGGCTGGCAGAGCACGGAGAGATCCCATGCTATATTGTACTGTGTACAAATGTGAGTTATGGAAACATACACACCCTTCTCCTCCACACTTCATCACTCCGGCAGAGCATCTGTGCCCTGGAAACGAACTGCACTTGTCAATTAGGAAATCCCTATACCGATTGCGGAACCAGGTTGGCCGCTGTAGAAACAACCTAGCCAAATGGAGTATCATAGACCCATCCAAAAGACAGTGCCAGTGTGGGGCAAGATATGGCCCTTCTCCTTGTCTGCCCTTCATGCCCGACTACCTGTACCTTACGGGATTTGAACGTAGCGAATCACAGAGCTGTCCGAGTAGCTACATACTGGTCAGACAATCTGAATGGTTGAAAGAAGAAGAAGAAATTTGTACTATGGACGACTCTTTTCAAAGTCAAAAGAGGAATCGTCACCTTACTCATGTTATGAGTTCACATACAATGGCGACACATTCATCACGTGAAATGCATGCCACATCATATGCAATGCACACCACAAACATTTCCTACTCACACAATATCCATCTCTCTGGAACATAACACCATATTCCTCATTTTGCTCTCACCGCAGAATCCGAAACCTTCATAGAATTTATTCAAACAATGTTAAAAGTGGGTACAGACACGGACTCCGCAAGTAATTTCACTAGACAATAGTACGTCGTGCAAAGCAGACCACGACGAAAACCGGTTGTCGGGACTAGTCGGCGTGCACGAGTACCTAAGAATCTAGCTAGGGATGTGATGGGACATAGAGTAAAAAAGTATAGACGCGAAAGTCTTGTATTTTTTTGTGATGTGCTTCATTATCTTGTTGCGGGTAAGCGCAATGAGTATGATCGACCAATCACATGCGAGATGAAAGATTCGATGTGGATTTCCGTCTATGTCGGTCGATTGTTCATACTTTTGCCTAGCCGAATTCACTTATGCAATAAGGCATCTGGCCTCTCAAGCACTAGGTTGTGGGCTCAAATGTGACGTATACCTTGTAACTTTTAAGTTTATCTTGGACATCACTGACATAGGTAATAAACCTCCAAAACGCTTGTCGCAAGCTTGGTGGTGAGTAATGCTCGTGTTTTCTTTGCATGCAATAAGGCTTTTGCCCTGCAGTGGGATAGTATAAGCTGGTTTCACACGGGGTTAGCGCAGTGAGGCAGAGCAGTAGACAGCGCAGTACTGCTACTGTTTGAGCGCACATGCCGAGTCATAACAGTATACTGTCTTGACAGTAACCAAGGCAGATCGGTCTATTTTTTCGGGCAGTTTGCTTCCCCCACCACCTTTCTCGCTCGTCTGTCTTGTGGCTGGACTCGTGTGAACGCGAGGGAAGTGCAGTGCAAAAAGCAGGACAGTGTGAGCGCGCGCGTCCCGACTTGTTTTGCATGAATGGCAGACGTCGGAATGTCTTATTATTTAGCCCTATATTTGAACGCCACTGTCCATCCAAACTGTTCTGTCCTGGTATTCTGCCTCACTGTTCTAACCTCGTATGAAACCAGCATAAGGTAACCCAAGGCAGTGATATCAGTTAATTTTTGCCAATAATCGAGGAGGCAAGGAGCCCGTTATGCATTCTTGTGGCCAGACTGTGTTATACGTATCATCACCCTGAAAATGTGGGCATTAAAAAAGCGTTTTTTAAGAAGTTTCGCTTCTACAAATTCTTACTCTATGACCATATTCAAAGCTTGCTAATACGATAGTTATGCACGGTTTCTTTTTTTTTATGCTGGAGCAAAAAGAGATAACCCTGAGTTTGTTCAGCCTTTCCTTTTGTTAGTCGTTGGCTAGTGAAACGTCAAAACGTCGGGTGTTAGGAAACCTGTTTGAAAGGATGTGAATTCTTACAAGCCCAACTTTAATTTTATGAAAAATATTAAGGAATGTTGTGCAGTCTTTGTGAAAGGAAACCGGTATTTTTGAACTTACATATGCTCTGATTGATTTCTGGATTTCTAGGATATTTTCCAGGAAGAATTTGTTACAGGGTTTTTGTTCGATGCGCCGGCGACGTTTCCTAGAAAAACGATAATCAAGAGGTTTACTGCTACCGGTTCTTGTAAGCTCAAAATTACAACATACAATTTATATAAAAAGAAATCGATATTAAGAGATGAAGGGAAACCATTAAGTACTTAACAAATTTTACAAATACATAAATTACTTACATTGTTTTAACCTTTATAACCCTTGACATATTTTATCGATTTTTATATTTTTGTCCTTTAAAATCAGCCAAGTGCGAGTCGGAATCGCGCACGAATGGTTCCGTACCATTATCGCAAAAAACGGCAATAAATCAAGTTTGTTGTATGGAAGACCCGCTTAAATATTTATTTTATTCTGTTTTTAGTATTTGTTTTTATAGCAGCAACAGAAATACATCATCTGTGAAAATTTCAACTGACTAGCTATCACGGTTCATGAGACAGACAGACAGACAGACGGACCGCGGAATCTTAGTAATAGGGTCCCGTTTTTACACTTTCGGTACGGCACCCTAAAAAGAAAAATTAACATCCTTCCAATTTTCTTAAGAAATCCAGGCTCAATATGACAATATCAAATTCACAACGGATAAAGCCTAGTTTCTCATACCAAGATCTCAAAGAACGTCCTACAAAAGGTATTCAGAACAATTACATTGTGCGAGCCAAAATGACCTTAATGTTTGTAACGGTAACAGAGGTTGTTCGCAATCCTAGGTAATTCTAAATGTTTAAAATGTCATTAATGTTGTGTACCTTCAAGCTATTTAAAGCCATGATTACACGTCTTACTTGCCCTTTAGAAATTATACTTTATGCTAGCTACGATATAATTATAAAGTAAGTGCTATACTCAGATTTTAAATTTCGAAGACTAAACTGACATTTGGGGGGTTGTCACTTTATCGCCACATTAATAGTACATTGTGTATTAAGGGCGGTAAGTAAGGAATTACGATCGAGGCTCTAGTAGAAGCCCGAAGTCGAATACTGAGGGCTTTCTGAGTAGAGGTTCGTAATTCCCGTACCGCCCGTGATTGATACATACAATGTTTTTCATCACATTTTCGAGTAATAATTATGAATTATAGCTTTAATACACAAGTCAGCACAGCTGTTATTACGAAATACGTAAACTTTTTTTTAAGCGGTTGGCGAATTTTTGCCCACACCACAGATTATACAACTTTAAGGGCAAATACTTACGTAGGTAGTCAGCCATGAGGGAGAGTAAAAAAAATGACTTTTTGATACAAATAACTATTAAAATCGATTATTAAGATAAGAACATTAGTTGAATATTTAAGTTACATGTAGCGAGATTGCAAAGAAATTCCTGTTTAGATAACATTTTAAGCCAATTTTTCAATTGCGTGTAAACTCCTTGCTTGAACTTGCATGACCTGTGTGCTGTGCCAAGAATTAAAAAAAAAATTACTTACCGCCCTTCTTCTTCTTCATCGTGTCGATATACCGCCCTAGGGTTTCATGACAAAAAGAAAGCGCGAGGGTTTTGTATGGGGCATTACGGCCAAGTTAACTTGTATGTTTAGATATTTTTTACGTGCAAGTGTGATGAAAAAATAGTGTCGTATCCTGACTATCCTGAGTGATCGAAAGTTGATCGAAAATGGAACTATTACACGGCAAAAAAAAACATTTGTTAAGAAACTAGCGGTCTTTATTTAGTTTCTACTCATTTATGTCAGACTTCATTTTATCGATCGCATATATTTTTGAAGGGTTTTGTGATTACTTTAGTAAAAGAAAGACTTCGTTGATATAAAAGTTCTATATTATGGCGCGAATCAAGTACAACAGTCTACAAAAGAAGAAGCGTTACAAAAGTTAAGAACACAGATAACTAAACTACAATGTTGCAACTAAATGGTTGCATTCACTATTTAACAATTTTATTCTTGATTTCATGTTTAACACGATAAAAGTTTATGTACTATGTGTATGAATACTGTTACATTAAAATATAATACGTTTAACATTTATTTACACTAATTAGTAAAATTAAATTGATGAGTCATGTCACATCTATTCCATGAATCATTTATGATTGAGCCTTACCTACAACACTATGCTCCGCACATGCAACATTTAAAAAAAAATATGGTCAGGTCAGTTTAGTCTTCGAAATTAAAAATTACAGTATATTGTATCTTTGTACTGTGAAAAGAGAAAATTAGATTTTCACTGCATTCTGCTGCAGTTAAAGCGGTTGAAAATCACCTAATTTACGTAGATGTGCAACGAACCTTAAAGTGGGTTTTCGTTTTTTACGTGAACATTTTGTCGTGTGCAAAATAGAACAACTCAAGTTATACTAATTGTCACGTTTTCGTGTTGGAACATTTTACACCCCGTAATACATTTTTCTTGTAAGCTACAACAAATAGAATATGGAATTCTATTTTCAAAATGAAACTTTCATAATTAGAGACTTCTAGAAAATACTGCCATAATTAGAGCGAGAACAGTGGTGTCCCAGTGGTATCGGCCGCGACTTACAAGTTGTAGGTCGTGGGTTCGAGCCCAGGCAGGCGCTTTACTTTCTGTAAATTATTTCATCACAACTGCTTTCAAAACGGTGAAGGAAAACATCGTGAGGAAACCGGCATATCCTAGAACCAAAAATTCGAAGACATGTGACATCCACCAACCAGCATTGGGCACGCGTGGTGAATCACGGCCCATTCCCTCTCACAGAGATGAGGCCTGTGTCCCATTTGGAACATAAAAATGATTTGAGTGAATCAAAACGGAGAAGAAAAACAACGTGAGAATAACGGCATGTCTTAGAACCAAAATTCGAAGACATGGTGAGAGAGGAGGAGAGTCGTTTGAGTTAACCATCGTGGTGAAAGGATTAGTCAGTCAGCTAGACTTTGAGTTACCGAGTACTAGCTGTCCAGGATGCACCGGGCGTTTGGAATCGCGATGCGATTAAGATTAACGCCACTCGGGGCGGCTCCTTTCATGCACCCCAAAGGCCTATTTCCCAGCACTGGAAATATTATGGGCTGATTATGCTATGATATACATTATAAGTGAGAAGTTCAAAGAAAATCAAATCACAACTGCATACAGATAATGAGGAGCTCGTGGCTAAATAATAACAGCCGCACGGGTCGATCTTCAAGGTCGAGCAACGCTTGACGAGGTCGGTCCGTGGATGGGTGACCATTTCAACATACCGAGTTTCCTCCGTGCCTCGGAAAACACGTTAAGCCGTTGGTCCCGGCTGTCATTTGAAGTTCTTTGACAGTCGTTACGAGTAGTCAGAAGCTTGAGATCTGACACCAGTCTAGCCAAGGGGTACCGTGTTACCCAGTTACTGGGTTATGGAGGTCAGATAGGCAGTCGCTCCATGTAAAACACTGGTACTCAGCTGAATCCGGTTAGACTGGAAGCCGACCCCAACGTAATTCGGAAAAAGGCTAGGCAGATGATGAACTGTATACAGGCAATACTCCAGTTACTCACTTCACTACCACGTAACACTAACGGCATATCATCAAAATAAACCTTATATTTAATAACAAACGTTTAAATACAAATTACGAGGATTTTGTACAATCCCACATGCTCCACTTTATGAATGGGACTACTAGTATAGCGTATAATACCACAGTTATCACGCAACCTTAAGGTGCGCTTACACGGGCAACTTAAATTGGGCAAATCTTGTGAAGTTCTTGCTAAGTGTTGCCGGGACATCATGTAGGACACAATTGCAGATAATTGCGCAACTAATAAAGATGTTTCCTGGGTAGAAAAATGATAATTCTATTTAGTCCGTCAGTGAGATTATCAAATAATATTGGACACGTATTTTTTGCTTTACCAAATCAATAAAAAATTACAAAGTTACAGCGCATCAAAATTTAGGAGTGGAGGTTTGTGACGTTACTAAGGCAGTATAAAGTGTACTAGCGGCGTGACATTTCACGATATATCGTCGTCACTTTATACTTACGTGTCAAAAGAAAAAATACGTGTCAAATATTTTTTATTAATCTACCTGACGTACAAAAAAATAAATTTGCAGTAAACTAGCGCAGCTAATTGCCCGTGTAAGTGCATATTTACACGGACAACTAAGATTTAGTCATCCTTGGCAATGTCTATACAGTCTTTGAGTTCACGCACATTGCTAGATGTTGTCGGGACATTTAACCACAGTTGCCAATAATTGCGCATTTTATGGCCCGTGTAAGCGAACCCAAACCGTCATTATACTTGACGATTTATACAAATTATTTGTAACACTCTGGACTGTTTTCTGTTTATTTCGTAAACCTTGAACCAATTCCGCGGTTCAACAAACCTGTACTAATAAGAAATAATAATTGGCCCGTTCTTAATTGGCCTAGGAAAAATTCTGAGAACTTGTGAACGTTTACGGTCAGAGTCCGCAGTTGAGGCGTTGGAAATTGAAGAAAGGGAGAGATTGATAAATAAGCCTTTTATAGGCCACCAGTTTCTCTAGTTATTTTTGTGAGAATTCGTGTATTGTTAAAAAAACTTTTTTGCAAAAAAATACTACCGACTTCCAAATACAAAACTACAAAGTGAAAAATAAGCAGTCGGTAGAATTTTTTGCAAAAAAGTTTTTTATTTTTCACTTTTTAGTTGTACCTACCTAATAGGCAAGGTCGTAAGGTAACTATAACGCCAAAATTGATTTCATGAAACTTGAACTTAACCGGTGAAATGAGAGATCTGCGTACCTCTTAAGAGCGTACTGGCGTGATGTTATGTTATGAAATGGTATAAACAATAAACAGACATGCAATTGCAGCAATCCCGAGAGATTTGCCTTTATTTATTGAAGAGTTCTGTTGTATATCTCCAAAGTTCTTCATCAGATCTCCACCAAATTAAAATGGGACCAATTTCGGAACAAACGTTTTCAAACAAAAAAAGAATTTTCAAAATCGGTCCACAATTGACGGAGATATCGGTGAAAAAAAAAAAAAAAAAAACATGCTTGAAGTCGAACATAGAACCTCCTCCTTTTTGGGAAGTCGGTTAATAAAATGGAAAGATAAAGACTTCTTGTTTTCACGTATGGAAATCATACCGGGATAAATATATGCCAATCAGCTGAGTTGACTGCATAAACTGCGCCAGATGTACATTATACCTACCAGTATTGTCTATTATGGAGGCTATTTTGATCTGCCTTGCCCCTTTAGCCAAGTTACAAACGTTTCGTATCGAATCTCTTTCTACAATCATTAACGCCTCCTATTTGTATGGTCTGACCACTTGACTTAACGTTCAGATGTGTCATTCCCACACATTGATTCGTTTTCTACTAGCGTTATCGATTGTAGATTGTCAACTTGGCTACAGGTGGATCTTCTAAGCGTGTCTTTTTTTTTTTTTATTATTTATAGGCTTGCGTTTGACCACTATCTCACCTGATGGTAAGCGATGATGTGGTCGACGATGAAGCACGCTTGCCTAGAAGAAACCTATTCACTCTTGTCTTAAAGACTCCCAGATTGTAGCTATCAGGAAATACAGACTCCGGCAGGGAATTCCACTCCTTTGCTGTACGCATAATAAAAGAATTCCCAAAACGTTTGGTGCGTATGGGTGGGATGTCCACCATGTACCGATGACGCAACGCCGTACGTCTTGTAGTCCGATGATGTGAGCGTGTCGATGAGAAATACAAAAGTTGTTACATTTTCGTTAGTTATATTATGTTTGACCCAAGATATGGATTGAGTAGAGTCTTCATCATCATGATACATCCATAAAGTTTAATATTGGTGACTAGTGTGACTATGATCTTTCCTATGACCCTTCTAAACTGCTTAGTAAATCATAACTACGTAGATTAGAAGTGCATGAGTCCTCGTCCAAAGGTCGAAACTGGTCAAGATTCCAAGTTCATCCGAAACCTTTCTTAAAATATTACTTTACTGCAACTAAAAGGTTGAACAACCAGCTTTATTTGCGCATTTGGCCGATTAAGAACATCACGAGTTACGAGGGAACATCAAATCCGATTTGCGAAATCCTTACAAAGTTGACGTGGAAGGATAGAGTTAAGAATGTTAAACCGACATATACTGACTTACGCTATTGCAAGCAGGATCAATTTAATGCTCTATTTAATTCAGGAAAGCTTGGATTTAAATGATATACTGATGTTTTTTTTAAAGATTTCTGTGTTCTTGAAGTGTGGTGCTAGTTTTGGGTTCATTAGAATGATCTTTCTCTTGTCCTTGTCTCAATTTGCATCATGTCTTCTTGATTCATACATCCATTACTCACACTTCACTCGGGTTTATCCAAGTTGTAAACGACCCTTTGTGCCTATTGGCCTTGTTTGTTCTGTCTCCTGCTTGATATAGAAGGAATGGTCTATTATGTTTTTGTTTTCCTACTCCTCCTTTATTATTTTCTGATTCATTTCGTTGCGGGATCCAAGACTGTTAAATTCATTCACCGGGACTTCGTCGAGCTTCATTGCCTCGGCGCTTTTCTGGTGGTTGCCTCTGTTGATTTTGGCTTTCAGGAGTTGCAGTGGTTTGGGAATAGTGCGGTGGGATATTATTGTCGCGCTTCATCTTTCGCTCTTTTTCAACCTAAATACACGCAATGGGAGAGTGTAGGTTTCCTCCATAGTGCCATTTTACTCGGTCTTGAGTCTCCCGCATCCAACTCTTGCAGCAATATGTATTTGTATTTTATGTGTCGTTTCTAGAAATTGCTGATCGTCTATATCTTTGCCCTTGACTTTGACCCTGGCATGAGCTATTCCCTAGTTAGTGTCGAAACAAAAGAAAACGAAGAATTTATTGTGTCTTATTTTCAAGTGCCTCCACAAATCACAAGTAACTTGTTTTCTTAGAAATCCACTTTCGCTTATTGTCCTTTGATTAGTGATAAAACTTGTTGTAACGACTTCAGGCGAATTTTGCGGCATAAACCTAAATTAGAAGTCTAGACATTATCAGTGGTGTCACCTTTGTGTTAAAATTATGTAACAATTTTGCTCTAAAGTTAGATAATTGAGAGATTAAAAAGACACGCGACTAGAGGTCAGACAACCGTTTTTAAAGCTTAAGAAACGAATTTTTGTATAAGAATAAAATGGAAGATAAGACCTTTGCATATTATTAGCCAAGTGGAGTTAAATTCTTCTTATAAGTAGTTAGATGAGTAGTTTTGGCAGTTTAAAATTGAAAAGAACATGCCCTGTTCGATGACACTGACTTAGCTTTAAGTGGAAACCTACTTATTTCTCAACAGTTCATAGTATATTCATATTCTTAATTGTACATATATACAAATAAAGTAGGACAACTTATGTACAAAGGCTTAATGCATAATTGGGTTCTCTGACAGCAAACCTCAGTGTTATTTGAGATTTACACAATGAGGGTAGTTAACAAAAACGCACTTTTTTTTTCTTTAGAAATATTGTGTTGTGCCAGTTGCTGGTTGCCAAACATTACAGGTACGATTTAACAGCTGGATACATAAGATATAAGCTTTCATTATACAGGAGTAAGTTTCTCTGAATTAGATGCCTTCGAAAATCTTCAAGTATCTTTGAGACAAAATAGAATAGGTTACTTCTAGGAAAGCGTGCTCCATCCTTCATCCAACACATCATCGCGTACCATCAGGTGTAAGGTTGAGGGAAAATAATAAAAATAATATTTTTCTTTCGTCTCCATAAAAGTCCGAAGCACGTCAATTTCGTAAGTTCCAAGCATCATATACCATCAACCATGTGCTCTGTTACTTGTTTTAAGAATGGTTAATGTTCACGCGAATGCTGCGCCGGCGCAAGCGTCGGTCAGCCGAGGTCAACGACCGGGGGCCGCTCGACAACCTTTGTGGCAACGGGTTGCTTGGGGCTAGTGACCATTGACAGATACGTCACGATTCGATGGTTTGAAGCTGGTTTTTTTGGTTCTTAGGTTAATGAAAATGGTTGTTTTGTTTTCGTCATGGTGGTTTTTGGAGGTGTTGGTTGAGTGGGTTTGAGTTTGAGGGAAGTTGTTTCGTTAGTTTTGGTTAAAGCTAAATTTATTGATTTTACTGTATCTTAGACATCAAGACATATTGAAACGATGTTCAGAATAATCTCTGTTTCCTGGTTTAGATTTCTGGTAAATATAGGTATTAGAGTCTAGAGAGATTGGCCATAAAAGGCAACACACGGAAAAAGTAAAAGATCATGGGCCTTACCTAGCAGTTAGGCAAAGTATGTTGAAAAGGAAAAAAAGTCAGTTCAGTGCCTACCTGCCGGCGTTATCGATCAGTGCGATGGTACCATTTTCATCAGTACTATTTATTTATAAGTATTTGCTTCATCATAGTCGTTGTAACTATTCGAGATATCGTAGACCCGTGACACACTTAGCATTAAGGAGTTCCATTGGCCATCTGTGGTCTTCTTTATCTGTTCCACTTCACCACATGATAATTTCTGAGTGCAAATGGTTGCATTGTTGATAAAAATGCCAAAAGCGCTATATGTATGCGTATATAATATTTGAGGAGTTCCCTCGATTTGCATGGGTTAGCATCATCAGAACCTGACCTGATGACCATGGGACCACCTGGGAAGTATAGTCTTTCAAACAAAAGAAGATTTTTTAAATCGGTCCAGGCGTCTTTCAGTAATCGGTGTACATATATTAAAAAAAATACCAATCGAATTGAGAACTTCCTCCTTTTTGAGAAGTCGGTTAAAAATCTTGGCCCCGGCTCAAAGATCTCTGCAAAAATCTGATGTTTTTGTATAAAATCTGTGTCAAAATGATCTCATGCATTACACGCTGTGGCAAATCGTGTGAATAATGTTTTGAGAGCGCAGCACAAATAGTCGCGTGATGCATTCATATTATTTCATAACATTTTTTCCGTACCACACCACTTCGTCCCACTAAGTCATTGTAAACTACCAAATGAAATTCTATTGTCATTTAAATGTGGTCTAAATTCGTGTACAATGCGGTTGTATAATGGAAACCCGCATGGTGTCACGGTCATACACGATAACGCGGACATATTTTTTTTAAGTCCATGCTTGAATATTATAGTTTTCTTGAATCTCGCGTGTTATTTTTCGAATGGAAGCAATTTGGTTGAAAATAAAAATGAATGTTAATTTCTCTGTGTGTTTTAATAGTTGTTATCCCTTTTATACAAGCTTTTATTTAACTTGCAATGTATGTATGTATATAAGTGTTCGGGTTAAATCTTGCAACTGAATTTTAAAGCAGTTATTCCACACCGATTAAGATTAAATTTTGCATACACGTTTAGTTTGGATGACAATGCATGCTACGCTAAGTGACGTCATTCATAATCCAATATGGCGGACGGCCCAAGATGGTGGACTAGTTTTTTTTTATGCACTGCCATGATATGGGTATCGAATGAAAGGGTTTGCTGAGAAGAATACGAAAAAAAGTTTGTTTAAAAAACAAAATGAATACTTTAATTTGTACGCAACGTCATACGTTTTATGTATTGCTACATGTGTTATTTATTCCAAAAACAATGTTTATTATATACGTTCCACTATCCACATAGGTACTTAATCATAGTGATGTGCGTGCAGGCACTAGTTACACATATTCTAATACCAGTTAAGAAACTATCACACTAATATTTTAAAGGCGAAAGTTTTTTGAGTGTGTGTGTGTCTGTGTTTGTTACTTCACGCTCAAACGGCTGGATGGATCTGGATGAAATTTGGCACAGAGGTAGATTATAGTCTGGAAGTCTTTTATCTCGGGAATTTCCCTTGGGATAATTTTCGACTAATATTCTATAGGCGAAAGTTTGTGTGTGTGTGTCTGTGTTTGTTGTACTTCTTCACGCTCAAACGGCTGGATGGATCTGGATGAAATTTGGCACAGAGGTAGATTATAGTCTGCAATAGCACGTAGGATACTTTTTCTCGGGAATATGCTCCCTCGCGATAATTTTCGACATTCACGCGGGCGAAGTCGCTGGCAGAAGCTACTCCGTTAATATATCCGACACTTACACTCAGTTTCCCACCTTAAAATTATCTCAGAATTAATGTGACAAATTGGCAAGCACGCGTTATCTTCTGTAATTGGCTGTCGAAAATTCATTCAACCAATCACAGCAGATAACGCGTGCTTGACAATTTGTCACATTAATTCTGCGATAATTTTAAGGTGGGAAACTGAGGGTATGTTACACACTTACAGTTATAAACTCACGCCCTTTTCACATGGGGGTAGGCAGAAACGGTAAGTTACATGAAACAACACTGTGTTAACCAGTGTTGTTTTTGGACAGTACAAGCAGTATTAACTATTCATACCAAAACCGTTCCTATACATTTATGTCAAAAATTCACCCTACACAAAATATATCAGCATGAACTCCCCAATGTTTATCCAAGCACTTAATATTCGATTCATCACGGCAAGCTATTTTTAACCGTACCGACAGAGATCAATGAAGCCACTTGAAACTTCACTAAAAACTTCCGTGTTTTTAATAGGGCAGACACTCGATCTTTTAATAGCGGAGTCGTATCGAACAAACAAACAATAACAAAGTGAACTGGAACGATATCGAATCGGAAGTTGTATTCATTATTCAATACCGGTCGGCTTTGTTCCAGAGTGAGCCAAAGGCCTTTTAGACGTATAGAGACGGAGCCAGCATTCGTCAATACGTTTGTTCATTGCTGGTTCGTGATTTGATATCATAATGAGTGTAGGTTAATTCTGAAAATAGTCAAACATGTCTGATATTTACATAAAAATTAAAAAAACCGGCCAAGTACGAGTCGGACTTGCGCACGAAGGGTTCCGTACCATTATCGCAAAAAAACGGCAAGAAAACACGTTTGTTGTATGGGAGCCCCAGTAAAATATTTATTTTATTCTGTTTTTAGTATTTGTTGATATAGCGGCAAAAGAAATACATCATCTGTGGAAATTTTAATTGTCTAGCTATCACGGTTCATGAGATACAGCCTGGTGACAGATGGACAGACATACAGTCAGACAGACGGACCGCGGAGTCTTAGTAATAGGGTCCCTTTTTTACAAGGAACATGGCGGCTTTTGGGCTCCATATTATGATTGTTGCAATTCTTTTTATATTTATAGTTTTGGTCAGCCAGCTCGCGAATATGTATCCTGCGACAGCACAGCATGATTTTCATTACATCTTTGCAGTCGGGTTTTTTGATTGTATTAACTTTTTCTGCTATGTAGAAGTTAATGGAGTGATCATACGCATGTAACTCGACCATATTCACTCCACTGAACTTATTTCGTTCGTAGGGGAAGAACCGTCTATCACGTCACAACTAGTTACAAGTCATCGCGTGATGAAGCGTATTCCTGATTGGCTGTCGTGGCAATATCAGCGGTATTTGTGCGTCACTATACTCCATTTGAAATAACATTAGACATGTTTACAACTCTTTTTACGGTCCGCTCAACCGATTTTGAGTTATATCCCGTAAATATAAGGATGACATAAAAAGCATAAACCTGTTACAAAAACCAACTGTTTAATACAGCTACCATTTATCGTATCACCAACGCAATAGAAGTCAAAATCGGTTGAACGGGCTGTGAAATGGTATTATTTACCTAAACGTCTAATGTTATAGGAAATGGGTTTAGAGGCTTGCGAGCATACTATTTGGTCTATTTAACTCAATACGCTCTCTTTCTTTGGCCTAGCCTTCTTATCCTTTGTGGTCGTCTCTCCTCGCCGTTATTCTTTGCAAGACGAATCTGTGCTGGGTTATCTAGTTTAGATATTTTTGTTTTCTGCCTTCATGTCATCATCTTCCTGCCCTTGTACCATGATACTGGGGGTCGGCGCAACACTTTTTCTTCTTCCATACCGTCCTTTTTTTTTTTTTTTTTTTTTTTTTTATCTTATATAGGCTCGCGCTTGACCACTATCTCACCTGATAGTAAGCGATGATGTGGTCGATGGTGGAGCACGCTTGCCTAGAAGTAACCTATTCACTCTTGACTTAAAGACCCCTAGATTGTAGCTATCGGGAAACACAGACTCCGGCAGGGAATTCCACTCCTTAGCTGTACGCATAATAAAAGTATTCCCAAAACGTTTAGTGCGTATGGGTGGGATGTCCACCATATATCGATGACGCATCGCCGTACGTCTGGTAGTCCGATGATGGAACGGGCTGGGTGGAATTAAATCATGCAATTCCATGGCACACTCCCCGAAATGTAACCGATAAAAAACCGACAAGCTGGCAACTCGGCGACGATGTTCAAGGCTCTGGAGCTTTGACTTAACCAGTGCCTCATCGCTGATGAGTCTCTTGGCCCGCTTTTCGATCGACTCCAGTGCATCAAGCTGGTATTTGGCAGATCCGTCCCAGAGATGAGAACAGTACTCCATGCATGATCGAACTTGCGCTTGATACAAGCTGAGCAGCTGTTCTGGCGTGAAATACCTTCTCACCTTTGCAAGTATCCCCAGTTTTTTGGCGGCCAGCTGAGCCTTTGCCTCAATGTATGGTCCAAAATTGAGAGTCGATGTCAACGTAACGCCAAGAAGCTCAAGATAGTCAGCCATTGGCACGGTCACATCTCGGAAAGTTGGAGCCGGGTGAAATTGACTCTTTTTTGCGGAAAACAGACACGCCTGGGTTTTAGCAGCATTAAACCTGACCAGATTGGCATCGCCCCATTCGGAGACTGCCTGCAAGGACAGGTTTAAGCGCTCCACCATGGCCTCCCGGAGCGACTGGATCTGAGGCCCGGTAGCACGAGCGTTGGACAAGTATCTCTCAGTAACGGTGCTGTCGTCTGCATACCCAAAGGTGCCGGGTTTTAGCAGATCGTTAATGTGCAGCAAGAATAAAGTTGCCGAGAGTACCGACCCCTGAGGGACCCCGGCATTAATATCCAAGTAGTCCGACGAGCAGCCATCGATAACCACTCGAATGGACCGATCTCTCAGGAAGTCTGCAATCCAATCACACAGACCACCGGGCAAACCGAATGAAGGAAGCTTAGCAATAAGGCTTTCGTGCCAGACCCTATCAAAAGCCTTCGAGATGTCTAGGGAGACGGCAAGCGCTTCCCCGTGCCTCTCGATGGCCTCACTCCAGATGTGAATGGCATACGCTAGAAGATCCCCAGTAGACCGATTTCGGCGGAAGCCGTATTGGCGATCACTAAGGATATCGTTTGCTTCTAGGTATGCCAGGAGCTTAGTATTGAGTACACGTTCCATACTCTTACAGAGTATGGAGGTTACAGATATGGGTCTGTAGTTGGCCGGGTCAGCTCGACTGCCCTTCTTGGGCACGGGCTGTACGTTAGCCTGCTTCCAAGCATTCGGCACTTTTCCAGCCTCATACGAAAGACGGAATAGGCGTGTCAAGATCGGAGACAGTTCAGGCGCACAGGTTCTAAGAACAAGTGCTGGTATTCCGTCAGGGCCGCTAGCCTTGTTCACGTCAAGGTTACGCAGCACCCTACGGACGTCCTTTTGATGGATACGAATATCCGACATACTCGTCTCGCATCCATCAGGAGGAGGAGGGGGCCGCGAATCACCAGGATTCAGACGTGAAGATTCCGCAAAAAGAGAGGCAAATAAATTTGCTTTCTCCTCAGCGGAGTGGGCCAGTGACCCGTCGGGTTTCAGCAGTGGTGGCAGTGAGGGACGGCAGAAGTTCGACTCGACCGACTTAGCCAGAGACCAAAACGCTTTACTACCTGCTGGGTAAGAAGCAAGTTTGGTCCCTATTCGGCCAATGTGATCGAACCGAGCCCTTCGCAACACCATCTTGCAGGACTTGGCAGCCCTGTTGAAGGCCTTCTTCTTCTGACCCACGTCACTCGCCTTACGCGATCGAGCGTCGACCCAAGCCAGGTACGCCCCATGTTTAAGCGCGTCGGCGTGCTTACATTCGGCGCCAAACCATGGCCGGTCTTCGCTAGACATTGTTACGTCAGTGAACGGAATGTAGTACTCCATTCCCCGACGCAACACATCCGTCACGGCATCCGCACACGACGAAGGATCAGTCGAAGAAAAGCAAGTAGGCTGCCAAGGATAGCATGCGAAGAAAGATCGCATGCCATCCCAATCTGCCGACCTGTACCGCCAAACCCGCCGGGTGCCCCTTGGGCTGGGATCGGGCGGGGAATAGACGGACACAGACTTCACCAGACAGTGGTCGGAACTACCCAATGGTGATGCTATCGACACAGAGTATCTGTCTGGATCTGTTGTCAGCAGAAGGTCCAAGCAATTCGCCGTGTGCGAATCAACATCCGGTACCCTCGTTGCCCCCTGGACCAGCTGGGTGAGGTTTAGCGCTAGCGCAAGCTTACGCATCTCCCGTCCAGCATGATCAGTGCACTGGTATGGGAAGAGCCACTCCTGGTGGTGGGCATTAAAGTCCCCCAGTAACACTAATTGGGCAGAAGGGTACCGCTGCTGTGCTGCATCAGCCGCCTCATTGAGGTACTCTGTGAGCCTGGTTGCCTCCTGATCTCCACTGTGCGAACGGTAGACACAGGCGTAGATAATTTTATCCAGACCTGTGTCCACCAGAACCCAGAGCGTTGTGAATCTTGAGTCCTCAAGGTTACGGAGACGCCGACAGCAAAGATCGTCACGGGCGTACATACATACACCCGCCCGTGGTCTAAAATTGTGCTCCAGGGTGAACCCTGGGTAAGACAGGTACGACACGTCTGACGGACTCGCTATCTGCGTCTCCGTAAGGAAAAACAGCGCTGGTTTCTCAGTCTCCAGGTGGTAGTGGACTGCAGAGAGATTTGAGTGCAGACCCCTAATGTTGGTGAGATGCACTTTGTGGGGGAGGGGGTGCAGCCGCTGTTTAAAACTAATCTTCCTTTTCCTTGACATGATTCATATTTTTATAAGAGTGAACGGAGGAGAGGAGTTGGAAGTGAGACGAGGTTCCACGCTGCTAACCTTCAGACACGCACTGGAAGGACAGCATCATTGGGGTATTAGTCCGGAGACTGCGGGGACGCCCGACCCCCCCCGGAATGTCCATCGGGCCCTCCCCATCTGGTCGCCAACCAGCACGATGGCGCATTTCGGGATTTTTCGACAGTTGGCGGGGCAGCCTTTCGTGTGTGGCTGGCACACTACTTGGGCCCCCAACTACCTGCGGTCGGCCAGCGGCGCACCGTGCCTCGGATCCCGCTACCCTCCGCGACTAGTCTCCCGATACATCCCTAACAGCGCGCGTCAGGCTGGTCAACCTGCAGTGGAACAGCTATCTCGACCCAACTCCTCTAGTTGGCTACACCGAGCATCGAACCGGAACACGGCTAGGCCGTTTGGCGGTACGTCTTTGCCCGGTGGGTGGTCACAAGCCTTCGGCCGAAGCCTCCCACCAGTTAGTGTCACCTGATTTGCACCACCCGGGGACCACGTGTAGGGAATCAGAAAAAGGGTACGTTCCTACGGACGTGGGTGACTCGGCCCCCGTGGGTCCTGTCCCCTGTCACGCTATCACTGACACCCTTTTCTTTCATATCACTCCTCACATACCATATTTTCTTTGGCCTTCGTCTCCCTCTCAATCCATCCACATTTATATTCATAACTGTTATAGTAACATGCGTTTCATTCCTCTTCATCACATGATCGTACCAGGACAAACGGTTTCCTTTCAACTTTTCTGTCACTGGCGCCAATTTCAAACTTCCTCTAATATACTCATTTCGCACTTTATCCCTACACGTCGCATATCCATCTCAATGTTCTCATCTCTGCTACATGCAATTTAATATAACGAAAACGGCTATGCGGTTATTAGATACACATAATCCACTCACTTATCTCACAACTCCAGACATACTTTCGTGATCGTCTTCTGTTTGTTTGCGAACATATCACAGGATTCGCGTCCGTTCAAAGAGAGCGTTGAACGCAGAAAGAGTGAGGTGTACGACGGTTCAATTCAGGTTACGGGTGTCTTCCACCCCTTTTTGTACCGGTTTCAAAGCTTAGACTTGTTTGGTCATGTAATCTTCAAGTATTCCCATCACATTCATTAATTTGGCTCCATATACGAGTACTTACTCTTTGTTCACTTTACGTACCTACCTATTTATCACAATTATAGATACAAGTTTGTTTCCCCTGCGGGATGTCGGAAGTGTACGGAACCGTAACATCATAACATGACGAGGGATCTTGTAGTCTTGTAAACGTACTATAGCTGTTTGTTATGTTGAAGACAATGTGTTACTGAATTGCCCGATTGTGTATGATGGTACAAGTTACTATTGTTTTTGTTTAAGATACTCGTATCTTTTCTAACTAGTATAAAACAAAGTCACTGTTTGCCTTTGTGTGTTTCTCCGCCTACTTCTTCTACACCACTAAAAGGATTTTGAAACGTTTTCACTAATAAAAGGAGCGAAAAATGAGGAGGGTTTGAGAATATAATCTGTACCGTGCAATCCCGGGGCGGGTCGCTAGTTGTATTTAAAATAGAAAAGGAGACCTAAAAAGCAAGTAAACTATTTAAAAATGTTCTGTTTCTGATGTAGTCAATGTAGCTTCAAATTCCTCGTAATTAATATCAAGATAACCATCTGAAACGGCTTGAATTTCAATCAGGAGAACCAATGCAAATCCTCCGAAAATACCCGGTAGCTCTGGCAAATGCAACTCCTATAACATGCCGAAATACGTTTCATCTTAAAATTTTATAACTAAAACATCTTAAAAGTCAATAACACCATATCTTAAAACGTCTCCCGCCATTTCGGATGCGGGGAGTTATGACTTGGTTCTGCATATTTCTGCCATAACTTAGGTTTTACTAGCTAACGGTCACATTAACCGTAATATGTGGTTTACGAGAAGTATGTACTGCCGATGGGAATCGTTTAAGCGGTGCCCGAAAGATGTATCATAAAAAATACAGTATGGATCGTTATATGCATTTATTATGCGTTTCATGGGTTATTGGATGGGAGAGTGGTGTCTGATGAATGGATTACATAATAGATTCTAAGAAAATGGTCCAGTTTTTGTTAAGTTAAGAGTGAGAATGAAGTTTGTGAATGAGAGAGAGTATCTTAAGTAAGGAGTGATATGAAATAAAAGGGAGTTATACCCCGTTTACACAGTGCAAGTTGCTGTCTTACCAGTCTACAGATACTCGGCTTGTCTACTCGTATGACAGTAGCTCGACTCGCCTTAGCTGTCTACACAATACTTAAATAATTACAGGACAAAACATTTATAAAGATAAGTGCACAATGGGCGGTCTTATCGCACAGGGCAATTTCTTACAGACAACCTTTGTACGTACTGAACGAGAGAAAATAGACATAGGGCTGTCAGTGACAATACATAAGCGCTGCTGCCCAGTCTTGCGAGTTGTCGCGATGTTGACTGAACGTGTTTTAATTAAACGAACGGTGATAAGGTACATTTCAACAATATTATGTCAAGAATTGGAAAACGTAGGTGCAAAACACAAAAACACAGGTACCGCTCACAACTGTCCGGCTGGCACTGACGATCTATTGCAGAACGTTGAAAAGAAAATGAAATGTTGAAATAACTGATTCGAACTACTGTCCAACTCGCACATACGAGTTACTTGAAAGTTACGTCCAAACAGTGCGACTTACTGCAGTGCAGATACTCGGCAGGCTGACTCGTACGCTAGCTCGCACTGAACAAACTAGCCTTTAGTGATTGCGTGCCGGTTGATAGGCCGGAATGGAAGATGAAACGTGTTGCATCGGTTCGAAGTAGCATGGGACAAAGGCAGAAAGATGACGATTATGAGTGTCTAATATTAGCTATCCTAGATAAAGGAAAAGGTCTGAAAGGTCCATGTAAAATATAGCAGACCAACAGACGCCTCGCGGTTTCACCCCCGTAGTTCCAGTTCCCGTACGAATACAGGGATAAAAAGTAGCCTTTGTCACCCGGGGATAGTGTAGCTTCCCAACGGTGAAAGAATTTTTGAAATCGGTCCAGTAGTTTTTATGTTTATTCGTTACATACAAAAATCCAAAAATACATCTTTCCTCTTTTTAATATTAGTGTAGATGTAGACTAGCTTCTGCCAGAGGCTTCGTCCGCGAGAAAAGTGTTTTCTAATTCCAAGGGAACATTATACCGATATGAAAAGTAGCCTATGTGCTATTCCAGACTATAATCTATCTCATTCAAATCCGTTCAGCCGTTCTGTAGTGATTAAGTAACAAACATAGATCCAAACTTCCACCACACAAACATCCATCCAAACTTTCACATTTATTTATTTTCAGTAAGATTGAGACTAGAGTTAAAAAATAAAACTTCGCCAGTTAAATAAAACTGTCGTACAATTGATATCCCAATTCAAACAGCTCTTAACGAAAATACGGTCTTCATAAACCCCTGCAAGTGGTTTATAAAATATTTTCTTACGTTCCGACTTCGGGGGTCTAAAATATGATTTATAAAAATTACCCGCATTATATAACCGCGAAGGGCAAGTTCCTAAACCTCTATTAAATTCTCAGTTTTAAGGTTGACTGTAACCATAAATTTAATAAACGCATTTCTTTAGATTACCTCTTTGTAACGTTCATTAACTTTTTGAAATTATGGTCCTTCCAGAAATTAATTTTCTCTAGACATTTTCGATTAATTGTAGACATTGGCGAATCTTAGAAGGGGTGGATGATTAAAATTTTATTCTGGAAACGTTGATGAGATACTTAATTTTCAACCGACTTATCAAAAAGGAGGGGGTTCTATTTTCGACTTTGTCTTTCTTTTTTGTGTATTCACCGATATCTCCGTTAATTGTGGACCGATTTTGATAATTATTTTTTTGTTTGAAAGAGTGTGTTTTGAAATTGGTCCCATTTTAATTTGGTGAAGATCTGATGAAGGACTTTTTGCAAAAATATTTATTTGTTGTATACGATGCAATATATAAAAATGCATTAAATACTCTTTGAAAATAACGTTGAGGAACAAAATAGATGCACTGCCGCTTATTTATTTCGTGGTAGAGGAGTAGATTTCATTGGCCCAAACTATTACAAATCTTGACAACACTAATTCCTTAACTCAATTCAATACACCAAAGCAAAGACGTCTAAATCTACAGCTTATTATTTAAGCCCCACTACAGCTTAAATTCGCTCAAATTTTATAAAGTTCAGCGCCTGTCAATGCCAGCATAACGCCCGCCTGCCAAAAGGAGCAACTGAAAAGCAATTATTTTCCGACTACCCGCCGATTTATACTCCGACTACCCTCCGATTCCCGCGAACATTTCAAACCGTAATTAATTCACAAATTAGCAGAGGACAGCTTATCGAGTTTGTATTTTTAGATAAGTGTCGTAAACCGATGGATGAGCGAAGTTGTTTAATTTGTTTCATAATTTTATTAAGGGCGAGTCTTAAGAGGGTTGGGCGCCAGTAACGACCGCCATATTTGTCAAATGGAAATCTGTATTGGTAATGAAATTTTAATTGATAAAGTTCTGTCGTTTATTTTGTTATCTTGTTTCGCGAGTTTTGGATTTATTACCTTTGGATTTTTGGAAATGTGTTGGCGAAACAGTTTTGCATTTTTACGTTAAGATTCGCGTTGAAACACACCGTGAGGAAATCTGGGCTTTTACTTAGTATAAGATAAATGGGTTCGGAATGTTAAGGGCAAGAGTACATTTTCAGTAAACTAAACGTTCACACAATGAAAAAGTCACCTTTCAAACAAAAAATAAACGAAATCAAAATCGGTTCCTCCGTTTAGGAGCTATGTTGCCACATACAGATACACAAAAACACAAACACACAGGTACACATGTAAACCTTATAACGCACCTCTTTTTCCGTCGGGGGTTAAAAAGTAGCCAATACGGAACTCAGCGATGGTGTTTTCGGTCAGTGAAAGAATTTTAATATTCCGATCACCACTTCTAAAGATAATCTCTGCACCACCATAAGGTCGACTAGTAGAAATTTCCCAATTCTTCAAAAGTATCTCCAATAGGGATGATGACAAAAAAAAATATTTTTAGTCCGTCAGATAGATTTCCAAAAAATATTGGACACGAATTTTTTCTTTTGTCACGTTAACAAAAAATGGTGACGATACAGTGCATTAAAATATCGAATGACTATGCCTTGGTACACTTTTTACGTAGAAGTGACGTCACAAGCCCGCACAGCTGAACTTTGATGCGCTTTATCTTGGTGATTTTTTATTGATTTGAATAAACAAAAAATACGTGTCCAATATTTTTTGGTAATCTATCTGAAGGTCTAAATAGAATTTGCTGTTTCGTACCCTTTTATCATTCCTATTCGTTTATATCTGCAATACATAACCTCCACCGCCTAATATTTACTAACGTCTCCACAAAAAAAAAAGAAATCAAGGCGTGTCTAAATAAAACATAGTTTGTTTTACAAAATGTAGAAAATCAGAGTCTAGAAATGATTTTCAGCCACTTTACCATTAATTTCTTGCTGAGCTAAGATATGTACAACCCTAAGTGAAATATATTGCAGGTAAACACGCAACGCCTTATATCAATGTCATTAAGGTTTTAATTCACTCTTGAAAATTAATTAGCTGCGTTGAGTGATATATAAAAACAAACAATAGGGGGAGAGATTTTATCGTGAATTTGTTCTTCTAATAAGAGTTTTAAAAATTATAATTTATGTGTTTTTTTTTAAAGCATTTTTGGGTGATGGATGACTGCTGATTTTTTTAAGTGTTTTTAATTTTTCATGAGTCTAATTTGGAAGGTTTTAATGTCCAGCTGTGAACAAACTCAGATGATTGATGTGTACATAACTTTTTAATCATAATCAACACAATCAGAAATAAAGTCTATTATATATTTAGAACTTAAAGTACATACTTTTGATTGTCTTGCAATGCTTTAAGAAACTACTTATTTTTTTAGGCAGTCTGTATTGTCCCTGTATCAGAAATGTAGAGATCTGTAAGAGAACCAGGGTTACCGACATAGCCCCAAGAATTGCCAAACTTAAGTGACAGTGGGCAGGGCACATTGCTCGCAGAACGGATGGCCGATGGGGCAGAAAGGTTCTGGAGTGGCGACCGCGAATTGGAAGGCGTTGCGTTGGAAGGCCTTTCACTAGGTGGACCGATGACCTGGTGAAGGTTGCGGACATCCTCTGGATACGAGACACACGGGACCGGTTAATGTGGCCACGCTTAGGGGAGTTATGTCTAGCATTGAACGTCTTTCGGCTGATATGATGATGATGATGTTAAGTTCCACTGTTAAGCAAATGTCTCCCCTAGCCTGTTATGAGCCAATTATGTGATAAGAGATCAAAATTTACTTCTAACTCAATCTGCCTAGCCTTTTTCCCAACTATGATGGGCTCGGCTTCCAGTCTAACCAGATTCAGCTAAGTACCAGTGTTTTACATGAAGCGACTGCCTATCTGACCTACACAACCCAGTAACTGGGTAACACGGTACCCCTTGGCTAGACTGGTGTCAGATCTCAAGCGTCTGACTACTCGTAACGACTGTCAAAGATCTTCAAATGACAGCCGGGACCAACGGCTTAACGTGCTTTCCGAGGCACGGAAGAAACTCGGTTTGTCCCCATCCATGGACCGACCTCGTCAAGCG
Organism: Orthosia cruda; assembly: GCA_964057195.1. Classification (NCBI taxonomy): domain Eukaryota; kingdom Metazoa; phylum Arthropoda; class Insecta; order Lepidoptera; family Noctuidae; genus Orthosia; species Orthosia cruda. The sequence goes on from OZ059844.1 coordinate 18,679,007, forward strand.
TTGCTTAACCTTGAAGATCGACCCGTGCGGCTGTTATTATTTAGCCACGAGCTCCTTCTAACTTTTATCAGTAAACAAAAATAAATATTTCTTGTTCCACCACTAAAACCATAAAGAGTCGTAACATTAGAACTCTGTTAAATAATACATAACTATTAAGTTATCACAGTTAATCATCCAACTATGTGGGTACTTAAAGTTAAAACTATTTACGTCGATACAATCAGTTAAAAGGTTTTAAAAGCGTAACTAAACGCTTCGTGAACTTTCTAAGTTATTGTTAAAAATGTTAAGTTAACCACGATCGCTTGACGGTCTTACTTTTTACTGGGAGGAACTTATTATTATATAACTGAATAGGTATTTCTTTAGATACATGGCTAGCAGATTCATTGAAACTATACTAGACAAAATGCCTACACAAACTTACCTATTTACATTATATATTTTGCATAGCTCTGGTTTTATAGAAAAATCACCTCGACATGTTTTTGAAATGTGTTGATGAAAGATTTGTCTAGTTAGCTTTAAATCATAGACTAACAACACACCTTGACACTGTTCCTATTTTATTCAATGTAAAGTGAGATGTTCTTAAGAGGGCCAACCCGTCATACTTTTCATACAAACGCTCGAACGCGATTATGCAATTTTAACACATCTTTGATTTTTTTAACTCATAGGTTCTTATTCATCATATATCGGTTTCTATTCAAGCAAAAAATAAAAATATGAAGATAAAATTTAGTTTAAGCCTCCAAAAACCTGCTGTTGTGCACAAATTTTACCTAATTTTTGGCCGTTCTTAATGTACTCGTTAATTGTAAAAGTAAAGAAAACATCTTGATACAAACCTTGCACATGTAATGGAGATTCTAAGTGACAAGTACTTATTTCACAAACTTGTAAGGCTTGGAATTTTTATTATGAAATTTTCGTACACTATTTTTCTATCTAACTAACAAGTTTTTTTTAAAAGTTTTATAAAATTTTCGAATACTGTTTTTACTATCTCTCTCTTTTCGCTCTGCCTCTTTTTCAACAACATGATGAAACAACAAGCTTTTCGACAATGCTCGCGTTTACGGTAGACGGACCGGAGCCTCTTAACTAGGCTAACTAGTAGACGGTAATCTCTAAAATACTGATCCGCATAATGAATATTCTTTTACTGGCTTATTTGACATTATATCTGAGTGCTATTTTATATCCTAAGAAAATGCATGATTCCTGTAGAATAGGTCACGAAGCGACGTCATAAGAAAAAGTTAGTAACTAATAACTCTTTTTCTGTTGTCGGGACGAAACCTTCACTTTTGGTGACTTCTGGACATAGGACCAGGCAGTGTGGGTTTTTACCTGGCTCAAACCACTTTGGTGATCACCATCAGCACATGGAAGACACCGTGACCTCTTTAAATTCCATCCTGGAACCGCCTCTGACTGACTTTTAGGGCATAATAATATCCCTGGGTACTACAAACACCTAATAACAGTATTGTTCTTGGCGACTGTCTAACATTTTCAAATCTTCCACTTCAAAACAACGAATATCCAAGAACAAATGTTAGCCACGAGAACTAGAAAGTCTCATAGTTATAGTTAAATAGTCGTACATAAGTAGTCTCACGGAAACATGACATGGGGGCACGTACGGATGAATAATGTTTCTGCTGCAGTGACTTGCAGTTAGCTTGCCTTTGTCTTTTTACGGAGGCAAGAGCAGTAGTACAAGTTGAATCAGTCCTTGAAAAAAAAGGGGAATGAATTGGTCAGAGACGAGGCCTGTCTTCGTTGGATCGATAATAGAGGGATAATGAAAGAAAAAGAGTTTCTTTGCTCGAAGTCTGACATATACCATAAAATAGTTAAATAGTTGTACATAAGTAGTCTCACGGAAACATGACATGAGGGCACGTACGGATGAATAATGTTCCTGCTGCAGTGACTTGCAGTTAGCTTGCCTTTGTCTTTTTACAGGAGTGGTGCAGTAGTACAAGTTGAATTAGTCCTTCAAATCGAAGGGATCAAAATTATATGGAACGAGGACTATCTTCTTTTGATGGTAATGGCATAAAAAAATAATTATAAATTTATAAATATATAAAAATATATGGCACGTGTCATACTAGTTTATTTTTCCAAATATGACACGTGCCATAAAATAATACAAAAGGCTTGTCTTCGTTGGATCGATAATAGAGGGATAAAGAAAGAAAAAGAGTTTCTGTGCTCGAAATTTGACATATACCATAAAATAGTCGTACATAAGTAGTCTCACGGAAACATGACATGGGGGCACGTACGGATGAATAATGTTTCTGCTGCAGTGACTTGCAGTTAGCTTACCTTTGTCTTTTGACGGAGGCAAAAGCAGTAGTACAAGTTGAATCAGACCTTGAAAATTAAGGGGAATGAATTGGTCAGAGACGAGGCCTGTCTTCGTTGGATCGATAATAGAGGGATAATGAAAGAAAAAGAGTTTCTTTGCTCGAAGTCTGACATATACCATAAAATAGTTAAATAGTTGTACATAAGTAGTCTCACGGAAACATGACATGAGGGCACGTACGGATGAATAATGTTCCTGCTGCAGTGACTTGCAGTTAGCTTGCCTTTGTCTTTTTACAGGAGTGGTGCAGTAGTACAAGTTGAATTAGTCCTTCAAATCGAAGGGATCAAAATTATATGGAACGAGGACTATCTTCTTTTGATGGTAATGGCATAAAAAAATAATTATAAATTTATAAATATATAAAAATATATGGCACGTGTCATACTAGTTTATTTTTCCAAATATGACACGTGCCATAAAATAATACAAAATCAAGTAAGACAGAAAATATTCGTTATACCCGCGTCTAAGCGTCTAACGGAGTTATATCCGCGAAAAACAAGGATCGCTTAGCATATTGCTGGCACTGCAATGCAGAGCCACAGCTCTGGTTCTGGTTGAGTCTAAAAAGTTGGTAATCGGACATCTCTAAAACCATGCACGATGAAATCAAACGAATAGATGTTTTCCATGTGGGTGTTTTAATCAAAGTATAAAATAAATCAAAATAATTATGCCACAATATTCACAACTGAAATGCTACTAACAAAAACACAAAAAAATCGTTATTTAACTAATGGGATCAAATTAAATGCTCGTACCTTTTCATTACCACCGTTAAAGACCTTGTTAATAAATTATTGATCTATGAACATACTGTTGTTCCTGTACAGTGGTGGGTTCAAACCTTTGTGCCGTTTCATCCTTACACCGGTCCCGGTCCAATGTTTAGAGATAATTTATGATCTTCCATCTAATACTCATAACAGTCCTCAGGTGTACTGATACAAGTACACTTAGCTCAATAAAATTATACTTAAACTAATAATAATATTACCAGACTTTAACTATCCTTTTGCAGAGCAAAGGCTTTTCTCAAACAGAGAAAATTATATATATTATTACACTAGTATTGATCACAAAGTTTGCTTAAGTTGGGTGGCGAATTCAGCCACTACAGTCAAGCCACCGCAGGTGACTCTCTGGGCGTCGGGAGTCGCAAGCCGATTCCCGGCCACCGTAGGCGCTGGTTTGCGGACGGCGAGTAATGGGTATAAGGACCAGACTCAAGTCGACGGCGCGTAGTGTTCCAACCGCGCCTCAAAGAGAAGTCAGCAGAAACTGATGGGGTTCGCAAGGGCCGATGTCTGTCTGGGTCGCGGATAAATTTGAAAGAGAGTTACCGCGGCTCTGACACCAGCAACTGAAGGAACACGGGTGGGTTTTAGTCAGCAAAAGTCTGACACACCCTCCCGCTTCACCCAGAGCGGCAGAAGTAATTGCATGATTGCCCGCCCAAAAAAGGGGATCTCCCACGATATTTTCCTTCACCGTTGTCAGCGATGTCCAAAATAAACATAGAAAGTTCTTGCCCGGATTTGAATCCACGACTTCGGCCACGAGAGGTGACATCGTAGCAACTGGGCCACCACGACAAAAACTAATACAGGAACACTCTACTCAGTATTGTTCGACCAATTTTTGATCTAAAACACTTTTACTATCAATCAAAAGTTTCCTCGAAATCCGTAACGGGCAAAGTTCAAATCGCTGTTTCTTAGAAATTTTCTTAAAAGTTTCGTGTATTTCTGTAATATATTCGTGATTATTAAAGGATAAGAAAAATATTCATCTGTATTACGTGATTTGGTATATGATTATTGAAGCGTGTAGCTGTGAAACTTGAAAAAAATAATCTGTAGAAGTCTTATTTTATTTGTGTCAGGATTTATCGTTATCACTTCTCACGCATGTTGAACATGGAGAAAATGGCTCGAACGCCTTCGCTCAAATTTAAATGGAATAAAAAATCGTAGTAAAACAAAACCCACAAAGAAATTCTCGCTTTCAAACATAAAGGCATAATGAAATTCATCCCCCAGAGTGTTGTGGGCTATTATTCAACCGCATACAATATGTAGTGTGTGGGTAACAACGCTACTGGCCACGGAGCTAATGTAGCGCAGTGCTGGAAGCGGCCGTGAGCGCACTTCATTTGTTTTGATGAAAGCAATCAAAAATCCTGCGTTCTCTGTTCACTTATCTAGTTTTATATATATCTATACCAATATTATAAAGAGGAAAGATTTTTTTGTATGTTTGTTTGTACCGAATAGGCTCCGAAACAACTGGACCGATTTTAAAAATTCTTTCACCTATGGAAAGCTACATTATTCCAGAGTAACATAAGCTATAATTTTGACGGGAGCGAAGCCGCGGGGGTCAGCTATTTTTATATAAATGAAAAAGTGTAAAGTGTTATCTTTTCGTTGTATGTACTTACTGTACTAGGTTGTGGCTGAAATGGTTATTTTATCAAGTATAATGGACACCTGCCAAAAAAAGTTAAACCCAAGCCTTCAACCAGTTTGAAACTTAATCTACCCACTTTGTTAACGTTTATTATCACCAGTTTTCCCACTCATAAGGCACTTGATCCTAAACAAACAAAGCCCAAACGACACTCCGATTCAGACAGAACTAAATCCACACTCTAACTCGGTGTTGCCAACCAGAAATAACACGGAAAACGCAATTAAAACATTACTCAGGGACAACTACGTAAGCAATTACATTTTATAGCTTTACTGCCGCTTCTAGGGGCACGATGTCCTTATTCTCCGTTGCGATTTGTATAGGAATAATTCCTCGGGTGTGTAGAGGCTATACTTCTTGCCAGGTATAATTTGCTTCACCGTTTTAAGAACAATTACTGTTACCTTCAGCCTTATATGAACGTGAATACGTGAAATTTCCTACCGTGATAACGATGCTTTTGTTTTCGTGACGTAATAGGTAACTCGTACCGCGAATGTTGTTTTGAATTATTTGACAAATAATGGCTGAAATTACCCCTTTCACGTGAAATTAAGACTTTGTAACCAACACCAATAAAGTTTTAAATTACTTAATTAAAATCTGTTGTAAAGAAGTCATTATGAAAGATTGCTTTTACACCAATCTGGTCAGGTTTAATGCTGCTAAAACCCAGGCGTGCCTTTTTTCCGCTAAAAGGAGCCAATTTCACCCGGTTCCAACTTTCCGAGATGTGACCGTGCCAATAACTTAAACACAAAGCTGGGGATCCTTGCAAAGGTGAGAAGGTACTTCACACCAGAACAGCTGCTCTGCTTGTATCAAGCGCAAGTTCGATCATGCATGGAGTACTGTTCTCATCTCTGGGACGGATCTGCCAAAAATTTGATGCACTAGAATCGATCGAAAAGCGGGCCAAGAAGCTCATCGGCGATGAGGCTCTGGTTAAGATAAAGCTCCATAGTCTTGAACATCGTCATCGAGTTGCCAGCTTGTCGGTTTTCTATCGGTTACATTTCGGGGAGTGTGCGATGGAATTGCATGATCTAATTCCGCCCAGCCCGTTTCATCATCGGACTACCAGACGTACGGCGATGCGCCATCGGTACATGGTGGATATCCCACCCATACGCACAAAGCGTTTATGAATTATGCGTACAGCTAAGGAGTGGATATCTCTGCCGGAGTCTTGTGTTTCCCGATAGCTACAATCTAGGGGTCTTTAAGTCAAGAGTGAATAGGTTACTTCTAGGCAAGCGTGCTTCACCGTCGACCACATCATCGCTTACCATCAGGTGAGCTATTGGTCAGGCGCGAGCCCACAATATATAAAAATAAAAAATACCTTTTACGAGCACAGCGACTAAGATATCATTCCAAAGAAAACACTGCAAAGCCATTAAATGAAAACCAAATAAGAAAGAAATCCATTTGCTCTGAAGTAGTAATTCCTGGTTACTTTACGTCTGCCGTTTCTGCGAGCGAAGATCCAGGAACAATGGTGGTGTTTTCTTAAAACAAAGGATAAGTTAACGCGACAGAACACTGCGTTGTTATTGTGTGGTAAGACAGGCCTTAAAACAACTTGTGGCATTGTACTTGAATATTTATTTTCTAATATCCAGATTACTTTGAAATTCTTTGGGTCCTAAGATGTTTGGAGGAACGACAACAGTTCTAAGAGATTATTTTCTAGGAATTTGTTGGTAAATATTGGTACGGTAAAAGATTTACAGAGCTAGAATTTACCTGTCTTGTGGAATTTCATTTACATAATTTGACCGCTCTTCAGTAACAAACTAAAGAAGCAATTAAATATCCCGGTGCTGAAATTCTTCGAAGTCTTACAAGGCATCCCAAACGCTTCTAAACATAAGAAAGGTATTTCCTTGACAAGAGCTGCTTTCCCTTATCAAAAAGTTAAGCTTAACTTCACAAGACTGCAAGTGATTTTGGCCCTTGTAAACGATTGCCGGTGACCTATATCAGATAAGTTTGATATATCCCGTACGGTACTTGAAACTTTTGCGTGGAGTAAACTTAGTTAAGCGAAGGGTGGCTTATCGGTCTTTGAATGAAACACTTCATTCTAATTTATGTTTTGTTCGAACGTTTTTTTTAGCCTTTCTACATTCTACTTTTTACTTTTGCCAGTGTCTGCATTTTTTTCCTCTACTGTATTTCCCTTATCTGGCCAAATGTCGTAATGCGGTCTTCGTTACGTTATTTATTGTCTTTTTTTAGGGTTCCGTAGTCAACAAGGAAACCTCATGGTTTCGCCATGTCTTAGTTCAGAGACTCTTAGTACTAGAACGCTATAATTTGGCATGGATATACATATTAGTCACGTCGGCAAAGTTGTAAAATAATTTTTTTTTAAGTTTCCTCCTGTACACGTAAAGTGTGATGTTTTTTCTCGTCTATCCCATGGTGTGGGGTATCGCTGGATATAGGCCATTTTAAAATATTACGGGTCTGTGAATACTATTTTTCGATTCAGGGATCCGTTTGCGTAAAATTAAGCTTTAAATTACAATTTTTTGTTAAGTCGAGTGTCTCCCTCCCTCTGCCAGCTAAACGATTGCTTTTGGATATGTGATAAAATTCACGTCGGTAGTATATATAACGAAATTAAAAGTCAAACTATGATAATTAAGTAGGCTTTACAAGTTTTACGAGTAATAGTCGACCAACTTATAAAATGTATACTTGGAAAAGTAAAAAGTTAATTTTGTCCCGTCGTTAGAGCAATATTCGGTGCTTTTATCGTTAGTAATGTTACCTATTTATTTTGGTGTATGTAGGTAGCTGTTTATACGGAACCCTCTGTACGCGTGTTTGACTCGAACTTGGCCGGATTTTGTGGCTTAGTTGTGCTTTTATTTTTTTGTACCGAGTTTTTGTTCCTACATGTTACTCCAACCGTACCACTGTTCTTAACATTCGACATAGGTAATAAATTTTGTAGGATTATTGACATTTTTTGTGAGATTTATGCGCAGAGCCGAGTTCAACTCCATAATTATTTCGTATGTCGAATTTTATTTTCGTTTCTGACGTTCTTTCTTTTTGTACTCCATCGAAGTAACATGTTACATCTATTACCGATAAGAGATGGACTTTTAATAACTTGACACTCGCGATAACCCGATGATAGCAATACGTTTATTAAAATAAATTAACCAAATTAAAACGTAGGAGCTCGTGGCTAAATAATAACAGTCGCAAGGGTCGATCTTCAAGGTTAAGCAACGTTTGACAAGGTCGGTCCGTGGATGGGTGACCATTTCAACATACCGAGTTTCCTCCGTGCCTCGGAAAGCACGTTAAGCCGTTGGTCCCGGCTGTCATTTGAAGATCTTTGACAGTCGTTACGAGTAGTCAGAAGCTTGAGATCTGACACCAGTCTAGCCAAGGGCCCCCGTGTTACCCAGCTACTGGGTTGTGGAGGTCAGATAGGCAGTCGCTCCATGTAAAACACTGGTACTCAGCTGAATCCGGTTAGACTGGAAGCCGACCCCAACATAGTTGGGAAAAGGCTAGACAGATTGATTGAACCAAATTAAAACGTAGTACCTACGGATAATTTTCTAGTAATTTACAGAACATTTTGTACTCGTACCTATTACACATCAGTTATTACAATGTAAATTACGATAACTACTAATGAGTGTTAGTAATTACAGTCATCGATCACAAGAAAATTTTCAAGATGGTTGCTTACGATAAATCAGAGTCATTTATTATTCTTGATCAAAGAAACGAGACCACAGTAATTATGTCGACACTAAAGTTGGTCTGTTTATTAAGTTAAAATGTACTTTATGTTGAACAATGTACAATAATGTACATTAAACTAAACATTATACGGATATATTCGCTCGTGGCTTTGCAGCTAACTCCATGTTGATATTTTTTACGACCGTAAAAACCTTTTTTATTTTCATAGATATAATGGTGAAATTCTAGCAGCCGTTATCACGTAATAAATGAACAACACTTTTATTACCCCTAAATGATATACTGAATTTTACGTAGTGTTACAACGTGGATCTGTTACTTCTTTCCCCTCTTTCGGGTTACGTTTTATGAAAACGAGCCCTCGTTTCGTCGCATACGAATCTTTGATCACGTTTTCCAAGTTACATTACATAGTGCCATTGAGTTAGGAGACAACCTTCAATGGGTTTCGCCTGAGTGGAGCTCACCATGGAAACGAGACCGTTAATTAGCATTGCTAATAGCATTGAGACCTCTGATAGTGGGAACTACACCTAATACATGGAAACCCGTTGCTATGCGGCTTTCGGCCCGACCTTTTCTGATTATTTGAATTTTTTAACATAGTTTAGAGTTTTGGCTCAAGCTCTGTTGATTTTTGGGTGCAATGAAAGACAATTCTTAAAGTATTGTTGCGGAAAATTCTAATAATATTGACATCGACACGGGGCCATAGCAGATCATGAAGAAGAATGTGAGCAGACCTGGATGTTTTTATTAAGAATTTTGAAGAAGTAGCGTAGAATCTTGACCGAAAGGAGAAATTAAGGTTGGCCTTCGCCTTTTGCCCAGCATTAGAAAAATCTGTAATAATTATAATTGCGTCAAGAACGATAACCCTTTGATTTTGGTAAATGTTAGTTAATCGACCTTTGTTTCCTAGTGTGTTAAACACAGATAATTGAACTCAAAGCACTAATTGCATTTAATTGCAACCACAGCAAAATGAATACCGTCATTAAAAATCACTAAATAGCGCTGCTGTGATGTGCCAGCTATTTGATATGGAAATATTTCTGTTTGAAGGCCTGTTTTTGTGGCTTTAGGTGCATTTTCGTAAAACAAAGACTAGCAGCAGCTGCTGCCCACGGCATATAATATGTGATAAATTTAGACTATTTGTTATTCTGATTGATTAAATTACTCTTCAAGTTTTATCAAAATCCGTACAGTATGACTTCGTCACATTACGGTTCTTACAGACAGGCGCAACGCATCAATGCGACAATATTTTTCATAGAAATTGATATAAATGTCCGTAGTATTTTTTTATACGCGGCCCGGCTTTCCGAGGTAGCCTTTATTTTTCTCACAATTTATTTATAAACATACCGAATATTTTTATACCAACGATAAAAAGACAAATTATTAAATGACTGTCCCTTCCCATGAAACCAACAACTAATAAATCGTGTTATAGGAATAAATTCCTAAGTTCGCCGAAATAGAGTCTGATAGACTTTCTACGATAAAGTGTCGGTCAAAGGTCCGGCCAATGTTATCTGGAGTTCGGACCGCGATATCTCACTACAGGAAAATGGGACGGTCCGAATAAAGGTATAACTACTTACGACTTTTTGTGGGACGAAAATCTTGGGCGTGTAAAAGAATGTTAGTGCAAAAGTGTGGGGAAAATCGCTGGTTGATAAGACTTGAAATTGAAAAGGTTACCCTTGAAGGTAATATTTGAGGAATTACACAAGACAACTTTGTTTTTTAACCGACTTGCCAAAAAGGAGGAGGTTATCAAATTGACGGGTTTTTTTTTCTTTTATGTGTGTTAGGTACCTCAGAACTTTTAACTACGTGAACCGATTTAGATGATTCTTTTTTCACTTGAACGCTCGGGCTTGTCATGAACTTCGGCGATATACAACAGAACTCTTCAATAAATGACAAATCCCGCGGGATAGCAATCGCATGTAAAGGGGTACGCAGATGTGAACAGTTCATCCTGGTGTATTTTCATTCCACCGGTTAGTTTCATATTATTGGATTAATCTATTCTAGCATAGATTTGGGCATTATAGGTACCTAGCCCATAGAACTGGTCCAGTATGTACCACAACTAAAAGGAGAAAAATAAAAAACATTTTTCCAAAAAATTGCAACCAACTTCCAAATAAAAACACTACACAGGGAAAAATAACTTCAACTTCTTGAAAAATTATGAAGCTGCTTGTAGGAACTTTTTTATAAACCGACAGACAGACGGACGAAGACGAAGTGATCTTATAAGGGTGTCCTTTTTCCTTGTGTGGTACAGAAATCCGAAAAATACTATGAATATATCACGAAAACCTGAAACTAGGTATGTTTCTCGAAGAAAACTTTACACCAATCGTTTTCAAATTCTCATAAAAAAACGAATTTGCCACTTTCGCAATTTTCTTCCCTCCATTCCGATAGATAAAGACGTTTTTGTTATAAGAGGCGAACCAATTTAAAAGTACGATTTGTAACCGTCTCGGAACAAAAAGTCACGTAGTAAAACAATATATTCAGTGAAATAATTACGCAAACGAGGAAACCCTTTTAGTTAATCCGATAAAAGTTTGTGCCCTTGCGGCCCGAATGAGCCCCGTACACTGGGGATGACTTACGACACTTTCCTTTGTAAGAAAATTGGTGAGATCTTTTGATAACATTATATGAACTACCTAGTTCTGAGATGGAAGACATAATTAGGTACTTCATGTGAGAAATTAAAACATTTTTCCTGCGATAATTCTTATGGCAAAATCGAAAACATAGCACGTATATACTAAATTCTGGGAGTCCAGACAGTGACATGAAGATTCTTACTGTGACACGTGATCAATATTTTTGATCTTGCATGTCAATATGTATGGAACATTTTCAACTTTTTATCAATTGCTATTGTTATCGGTATTGGAAAGGTATTTCTGACTTTTAGCTTTACAAGCCTTCAATAAATTAACCTACGTTTGTAAATCCGCAACCTGTGCAAATAAATAAAATTAGATTATCCGGAAAAAGCTAGTTATATTTTCGGCAAAATTAATTTAATTTAAAAGCATAAACATGCACCGGTGCGGCGAATGTAATTTTATAATGCATATGTTCCAAATTACATTTATCACGACCAACAATAAATTTTCGTCACCGCCTTGCTATTTTCGGCATTTCCTTTCCGCACTAGTGTACTCGCACCTACGGATAGGGACACAAAATCGCCTCAGGCGTTTGCCAAACATCAATCTTGACCGACTTTGCTAAGATTGCCAAGTTCACTAACTCCCTGTTCGTCATTCCCCGCCAACTCGACTCACGAAACAATTTGATTTCCCTAATACCCACTCGGAATACGAAATCTAAGAAATATTTCGGTAAAATTTTACGCCGAAGTTTTAATATTATTGCCGACTGTAGATAACAATTTTGTAACGCCTTTGATATTGCTTGTGGGCGAGGTTTGACCTTACTAGTGTAAAGGTGATGCTCCACAACTGCCCAGGGCTAAGCTACGAAGATCTGCTTAGCTGTGCGTTGCGTGAAAATGTAGCCAGGATTCACTGGGACCCACGGTCACGCTACGGACTGCCAAACGCATAGCTAAGGTGGCAATCTCCGTGCATATCCTACATAGCAGTGGATCCTCGCCTTTATAACTGTTATTAACGAATAAGGTCTGGCAATCACAGCTTAATATTAGAGAACAAGACGACTTGAATGTCTTACAAAGGTTTGAGGCGGACATTAAATTGTACAGACCGTTTCCATGGTCGGAATAGGCTCGTTCACTTTAAAGATACACTTTGGTCTTTAGATGGTTCGAGATTTCTTACGTTTTCACAAGTTAGTAATGTAATTGACAGCTCATCTTATTGTTATGGCTCTTTTGCGCAAATGTGTTTTATGAAACATAATTTATTCGTCAATGAGTTTTTGTTCTTTATTCTGCACATAATATTATTAAAATTCTAGATTTTCTCTTTGCTGTTATCATTTCCATTTCCAATAGAAGCACTAACCATTTAGAACGTATAAAGTGTAGATTCAAACAATGTTTTCGTACGAACACAGAGCCGCACACTTAAATTCATATCACAATTGTGCAGTTCCCAGAAAATATCATTTACGGTCGTTCCAGACGTTAACTGAAATATATTTGATTTCAAACTTCTGAAACTGAAAAGCTGTCGCGAACGTTCTGGAACAATCCAATAAACCAATGGCTGTCTAGCCTCGTTCATGACCGCAGATATCATATCTTTGTTGAAACTAGTCTGTGGGTAGCACCAAAACATCTTCGAATTTCCTGGGAACGACATTTCGCGAGCTTTAAGATTTAACTTTGTTTTGCGTGATTTTGACAAAGTTGTCGAATAATTTGACGAGGGAACTCAAAGGCTGATTACACTCAGTAATACCGACCGAGTAATCTAGTCTTTTATTAGTATGTGAACACATCACAAAGATTAAAGTTGTGAATATTATAGCTAAACATAAATTTAAAGGAGAAGTAATTTGGGGAGCATCCACACGTTTTAATATGCCGATATAGCCTGCGTTCTAGATCCAAGCCCGTAAAAGTTTAATCATACAACTGTTATGGCAGCAGAAAAATCAATAGAATACGAAACTGGAATAGAAATATATAGCGCTGTAATACTCAAAGAAAAACGTGCTGCACTGAAGTTTGATAGGAATATTTGCAGAGCTGCGTTAAAATAGGTCAGACTTACTTTTCCTCAGGGGTTAAAGTGCAACAAGCAAGTGGGTAATAGGGGAAGAAAATAATCCGTTTTGATACTGATGTTATTGGCACAATTTACGTAGCAAGTCGAATTAATGTCTTTCACAAAAACGTTCTTAAAATTTTCCAATGTTTTACAGGAGACAGCATAAAACATAGGGTGCCAAAAGTACTTTTTCCTTGGATAAAGAGGAACGCGCAATACTTAACAAAATTGGGTAGATGTTTACATAAATTCGGTGTCCTAAGAAGGTTTTCCCTTTCTCTCATATAAACTTCTACAGAGTTATCACTTCAGGTTGCCCTATTGATTCCATGACGTAGAAATTCGCGTGTTTTATGAATTTGCTTTGCGTTAACCTTAAAATCTTTAAAACTTAATTAGTGAACTGTCACGCGATTGATTTCCACGCCAAATTCTGTTCTACTTTCGTAAACATTTGGATTTTTGACATTGTTGTGAGTACTTGTGAGGTTCTCATCAAATGGTCGTATATTACGATTGTTTTGCTGTGTTATAATTGTTGCTCTTTCACTGGCGATATTGTGGTCCTGATGACATATTAGAGCAGTAGCATAGCAACATATCAGCCGATGATCACCATCTTCATTCTTCTGTTCTAATACCAATTGATTTGGTATCGACACGGCATGTTTTTCAGAAGGGATCTGATGATAACAATCATAATTAACAGAATCAAACTAAACACTATCCTCACTAAGAATAGCTCTTGTACATTCCCTAAACATTTTTCGAACAAAAACACATTGCCAAACCAACCAACGGGCGAAAAAATAATTCAATCCACACGTCCTCCTATCCGAATATTTAGTCCACACGATACGGGTTAGGAATTTGTCGCACCGAATCGATCCGATTGCTCGATTGCGTCCATTCGATATCTCGATTGGTCTCCAGCTCGATTCGATGCATTCACAGTAACTCAATACGACGCGTGTTTGCATTCGGATGCGATCGCTACAGGTTTAATGGTAATCTTCTCTCGATTCTATACGGGTTTGTAATTGAATTAAAAGTTGGTGCACCTTGTGTTACGCCTGTTGCTATATGCGCTCTAGTGTCTGGCTGATCTCTATAAGCTGATTGGTTTGCTTTTCTAAAACCTAAAGTCGAAATCATACCACCGACATTTTTAAAGTTATCTTTGTATCGTGTCGGATCAATGATATCTCTATTTGATAGAACCAGATTGACTTATCTATAAAACAATTACGTGATCTACCGTAGTTTCTTTTGTTGCCTCTGCTCATAGAGAGATAAATCCACCAACCCGCACTGGATCCGCGTGGTGGATTAAGGCCCATTCCCTCTGTCTTATAGAGAGGAGGCCTTTGTCCCAGCAGTGGGAACATTAAAAGGTTGATGATAATGATAGAGAGATAAATTTTCTTTCGATGCAACTCTAAATCTGTCCATATTTCCTTCCGAATTGTTTGATAATACAAAACAATCTGTATTGTTTCAACTACTTCTTTTATTACTATAATACTAATGTTTATGTTTTCTTTTCAGGTATGTACATCACCTGTCATTATGACAACATCATTGAAAAGTTAATTGTCAAGTAATTGTCTATCTATCTGGTAAGTCGCTTAATTACTTTCACTAATCATTTCTATATATGAACGTTAACACCGTTATAAAACTAAGAAATAAACCGAGTCACCTGATGGAGCAATTTTTAGATAGTAACATTAACGGCATCGTCTCACGAGCACCAGTGTCTCCTAGAGTCGTGCCCATCCCATAAACGTCTAAAGCGTGATCTAAGTTCGCTCGTAACAAACTTACAAAGGAAGCTATCGTCTATATAGCCACACGTATATTCACACCCAGTATATATCTGTCAAGCCAGGCGTGTAAGGTAATTCAACACGTGAGGAGCTTCGGCGCCGAGTAATTCGCTCCCGGAATATTAAACGTATAACCGCCGCCGTTGCATTCGATGTATTGACTGTTAAGACGCTTACACACCTCGCACCTATAACACCTTCCATGAAACTTGGGCAGGATTACTGCCACAACGTCCTTTCATATACATGCTTATCGTGTCGAACGCTTATGCAAGATCCATAACACGAATTTGCACCAAGGAGCTTAAGTTCCTTTGCATGATTTGGAAGACAATGACTCAATTCTCAACTTGCCTATTGATTTCAATGTATTATGCATCAGCTCACCACAGTCAAATATGGCAACCATAACCACCTCATTATACGTCAATAACTGTCCTTGCTTGCCTTATCCAGCTTTTCCAATTATGGAATCCATAACAACTGTATTATTCCTCCATTTAGATGCGTTTTTGACTTAAATGGCTTCTTGAAGAGTGCACTGGCATCTGGTGTTCCTCATCAAAGGTGCTCTGTATGTAAGTAACCAGGTTACCGCCATAGGCACTCCAACATGAATACTAAGTCGGGAAGTATTACCAACTTACCTGTGACTGTTTAATATATTCATTGGAACCTTGCAACTTGCTATCTGCCGTAAGACGTGAGATGCAAAAGTTTTGCTCACATAAATATTACTGCAACTTCCTTCGCTAACGCCAAACATTTTATAAAGGAAATTGATGTTTAGACTTCTTGAGAATATGCTTGGGATTTTTCCATATTCTATATACAAAATAATTTTGTTTTTTGATGTATGGTGTTGGTCGTGTTCCGTGCCTTTTTGGGCCTTTGTTTGCCAGCTTTTGAACATGCAAAAGGATTGGTTATTCTGAAAGCATCTCCGAAAAATTATTGAGATTGCTGTTGAATCTGAAGTACCTAAAATAGTTACGAGTATTTCAAAGCCGCCATTAATAAAAATCCCAAAAAAAATGCAACATCAAAATGCCAATCCAGCATATTGTATTTTTTGGTGAAAGAACGCTACAGCGAATTTGATCCCTTTTTGCGGTATAATAAAAAAACGAACGTGTCAAAACATAATAGGCACATCGTCAGGTAGAAAATTCAATAGCTTATTCTTCTCATTGTTTCCTCCTTCGATATCAGTATCTACCTAATTCAATATTCATCGTCTAATCTCCCTGAACATGAAAACATAAATAAATTTGAATCTGTTAGATTCTCCTTTGTATTTAACGAACCGTTTGAAGTTTATTATTGGCTTAGGATCTATAAATATTTGATCCAGGTCGTCTATTGCTAGTATATTTGCTAAATCAGGCTATTTAGTATATTTGTTTACTTCTACGTTAAACATGTCTAATAATATGGTAGATATACATTTTTGGTATAAAATTGCTTGCTGGATTAATGTTTTATGTTCACTAATATGATGTGATGTTTTCTTTCTTTCAACTTTAAAGCTACTTCAATCCGTTTCGAACAGGATATTATTCGTTTATTTTATTACTTTCTGACTGACACATGTATTGTTTAAACTATCATCGATTTTATCATTTCCGTTGACCGTAGTGTTTCATTCACTTATTAGGCCGAAATAAATTTGATTGCCGCCCCGACTTGGTGAACAGTTTGTATTACCTGGTTCCTCGACCAGTGCAAGGGCGGGAGGTGCGCTCCAGGCAAATATTCGTTACTAACTCTTGCAAATCTAATGCTGGTGTGCGCTCACCGCTACGCCGCCGTTTAGTCGATACATATAAAAAGCTATTATTTTGTGCAATTGACATATTATTTGTAAGCAGATATACCTATAGAACTAACATAATCAAAATTATGAAGGATTAACAGTAGCTTCTAATGTTTCTACATATCCTGACTACAATAACGTTTGCTGATCGGTTTGTCTTAGTGTAATTAGTAATCTATGGCAAATTTAGTGGGTAGTATATTTGTTAAGTCATTTGTTTAAGACAATTTGTATATTTTTAGTATACTACTGTTTGCTATCCCTATAAAAAAAAAAAGATTTTATTATTAAGTTCTAACTTTTTACCTGGAATCCTGCAAACTAAATAAAAAAAACCGGCCAAGTGCAAGTCGGACTCGCGCACGAAGGGTTCCGTACCATTATCGCAAAAAACGGCAAAAAAAACACGTTTGTTGTATGGGAGCCCCATTCAAATATTCATTTTATTTCGTTTTTAGTATTTGTGTTATAGCGGCAATAGAAATACATCATCTGTGAAAATGTCAACTGTCTAGCTATCACGGTTTATGAGATGCAGCCTGGTGACAGACAGACGGACCGCGGAGTCTCAGTAATAGGTTCCCGTTTTTACCCTTTGGGTACGGAACCCTAAAAATGATACTAATATATCCAGATCCAACAATAAAAACTTTTTCTTATGAAAAAAGTTATAATTAATTACCCAGCATTTTCATCTCATAAAAATAAAACAACTTTCAATTCACTTGTTCGATTTCAGAACAATATTTACAGAAATACAATACGAACTTTCTTTTATTTGATTAGGGAAGTTAAGTAATAAACTGGCAACATTGTTTTAAAAGTTTCCTTTCTAAAAGTCGGTGAAACTAGATCAGTTTCGCGAAATTCTTTTAGTCGACTAAAAGAATGCAAAGTTACTATTTCAAAGGGAGATTTATAGCAATGTTTATATTACAAGATTTACTCAAATGTATTCGAGAAAAAAACAAAGATTGAATAAAATATAAGGACATGAAATAGGCGGATATTCAAATTGAATATCACTGTGTGGGCATTTTTTCAAACATGGACATGGTGAGTGTTGCGAAAAGGCTTTGTTTTATTTATAGACCACTAGCTTATGCCAGCGGCTTCGCTCGTTTGGACGTCGAAAATTATATCTCGGGAACTTTCTAGCAGGATAAAAATCTGCCCCATAACCTCATTCATGCCTGTTTCAGAAAACCGTTCGACGTTCGAACGTTAAATAAATATTATTGTTTCTGCTGCTTCCTCTAACTGTGTGTCCAACTCTTTTGAAAGCAAATGGATTTATTTCGTAAAATCATCATGTAACTATGTGCCTCACAGCCTACTTCGATACATGTAGCAGAAAGTGGGAGAAGAACATGACGGCTAATATAACTAAAAAGACGTAAACAAGAAGAAAAGCATGCCGTGCAGTCGGAAGATACAAATATTCAAGAGCTGGCTAACCAAAACCAGATGTATCCTCTGACTACACAGCTAATTTTCTTCTTGTTAACGTCTTTTTAGTTCGCTTCTTAAGCAGTCGGGTTTTTGATTTTTTGAATTAACTTTTTTATTATAAGTTTTTTTTTTCGTGGTAGGTACATTTAAACATATGAGTATATATGTTTGAAATCACCTCTTAAAACCCTTTCTTTTGATACCCCACACGATGGATTAAGTAGAAAAAGATTGGCCCCCACAATATGGCGCCAAAAGTTCTATTTTTTTAAATTTTATTAACCAGTTACACTCGCAAAGTTAAGACGATTCGATTGAAGTAAGAATCATTAAAATCGGCCAACGCGTTTGGTCTCTAGAACGCCACATATGTACAATCATACATACATAGCCTGATAAACAAACACATTACCCTCCTTCGGCAGTCTGGTAAAAAGTAGTACTTACTTATCGAATGAGAAAAAGAAATGTTGCCCTGGCCACAAACAAATTTGAAAAGAGAGATAGGATTCTGAGGTTTAATAAACAAAAATAGTTGATTTTTGCCGAATACCGATCCGAAACCACCCACATCCTCTCTTATCTCAAATACCCAGTCTAGACAAAATCAAGTAGACGTACAAGTTCTAATAATATTATAACGCTTACTTTAGGCATAGTTACACGAGCGAACACGAATGACTCATACGTGACGTGACCATATTTTTAACACCAAAAACGGGACATTGATAAAATCACGGCGACTGTTGAAATCTATCGTCATTCATTCTTTTGTTCGAGCTTCACCAAAATCCATATTGCTAATGTCAAAACATAGTTTCTTGTTTTTTGTTGGTAAATCATCCAGTGACTTAGAGTTGGTAAATGATCTCGCTCTGGGTGAAGCGGGAGGGAGTGTCAGACTTTTACCGACTAAAACCCACCCGTGTTCCTTCAGTTGCTTGTGCCAGAGCCGCGGTAACTCTCTTTCAAATTTATCGCCCAGACAGGCATCGGCCCTAGCGGACCCCGTCAGTTTCTGCTGACATCTCTTTGAGGAGCACGTGGAACACTACGCGCCGTCAACTCGGGTCTGGTCCTTATCGGACGACGAGCTACCCATTACTCGCCGTCCGCAAGCCTGCGCCTACGGTGGCCGGGCATCGGAAAACATAGATTCTGCGTTCTAAATTTAAAGGATTCATGGTTAGTTTCAAGTTCGACGATATTGAAGACAACTCTCGCTAAAATTTGCTATGGGTTAATTAAAAAAGTACCCAAACCTTTCCTCGTGGACACCGGGTTTGGAATTACGAAAATAGCGACAGTCCCGTTAAAATCGGGACGTATAGTCACATTAGTCAAACGTGAATATTGCGCCCATTTCTATGCGTAACTCGTATCAATACCATTTTGTGAATGTTTACATAATGTGATACATAATATCATGGTTATGATGCCTAAAACCGGCGCGTGTGATGGGACATTAGCTTTGACTAATTTTGAACAGTTTCTGGTGGATTTGTGCTGTGTGATTCTAGGTGATCATTATTAGTTAATTGGTAGTATTGGTCACACGTAATAGGGACCAATTTTGGCTATTAACTTTTTATTTAGTATCTAAAGGTTCCCCCGGTAGGCCCGAAGAATTTCCAAACTTAAGTGGCAGTGGGCAGGGCACATTGCTCGCAGAACAGATGGCCGTTGGGGCCGAAAAGTTCTAGAGTGGCGACCGCGTTCCGGAAGACGCAGCGTTGGAAGGCCTCCCTCTAGGTGGAGCGACGACCTAGTCAAGGCTGCGGGCGTCCGGTGGATGCGAAACGCACAGGACCGATCAGTGTGGCGACGCTTGGGGGAGGCCTATGTCCAGCAGTGGACGTCTTTCGGCTGAAATGATGTTGATCTAAAGGTATTGGTTAATAAGTTCTTCTTCTTCTTTCCCTTGTCCCATTATTTGTGGTCAGGTATCCACACTTTAGTTTCCTTTCCCTTACTCATTCGCAAGAACGTTACATTACATGGAAATGCTCGCGCAAAATGTTCTAGTGTAAGGTCTACCGTGCCCCGTCAGTGGCTCAAAAAAATATCGTTGTGTACATTTTAAATGAACTCTTTCACACACGTCCGTGCACGGGTCAGTGACGAAGATTCAATGATTGAGCCCGGCTCTGTCAAGTCCCGGGCACGGCCCTGATATGTGTGGATAGACCTTTAGGCTTCCCTTTCTAAACACTGATAACGAAGGTCTATATTTCTAAGACTAGAGACTAGAGGACGCCTCGCGGTTTTACCCGCGTAGTGCCCGTTCCCGTGGGAATTCAGGGATAAAAAGTAGCCTATGTCACCCGGGGATAGAGTAGCTTCCCAACGGTGAAAGAATTTTTGAAATCGGTCCAGTAGTTTTGGAGCCTATTCGGTACAAACAAACAAACAAAAAAATCTTTCCTCTTTATAATATTGGTATAGATGGTATAGATAAGTATCAACCCTTTATGGACAATGACTAAAGTATCTAAAGATGAATCTTTGGATACTATTATCATTGGGCGCCGAATTGATAATGCTCTCGACTCGCTTGCTTGCGCTGCAAACGCCTCTGATTATTCAAGGTCGAATATTTTGCGGTCCGTCGCTCGTCGACGTGCATTACTGAAATGGAACATACAGAAAACGCCGGGGCATACGCCCTAACTCAATTTACGGTGGATGATAATCGGTATTAACTTCTAAAATACCGATATTACAAGGAAAAGTCTCATGCATGTCGTATTTCACATTCTCTCTACCTAACTACCTATATGCTGTTAACAGATGATCGCAGACAAAAACCCTTTGTTGGCGCTAATTAAGCGCCAATCTATTAATACTGCTCATATTATGTGTTCAAATTATTAACGACGAGTTATTTACATGGTAACAAGTTATAATTAGATATATTTTGTGTGAAAAAGATATGTCTTGAAAGGGAGTAGTTTTTGAGATGACGGGAACTTGCTTCACCGGCCCCTAATAATTTGGTATAAAGGCAGGGAGGCAGGCTGATGATAATTAATGAAATGAAATAGATATAGGAAGGTGCTAAAACCACTAGATACTGATTTTTAATTTAATAGACTAAACTGACAGCTGTCATTGACCTTATTTTTAAATGTTGCAAGCGCGGAGTATAGTGTTGGAGGTTTGGTTCAATCCAATTAATGTGACTCCTCAATTTAATTTTACTAATTGGTGTAATATATGTTTTATGAATATAAAAGTAATATATTCGAATATAACAGTATTGATAAACATAGCAGTGATGACGTAGTAGCAGTTGCAGTGGTCGGTCAGATGATCGCGACACGACTCTGTACAAACAACTCGCGTTTGTTCTCTTACTATACTCTTTCTACATCAGAAGCGGGATCAGTCCTGCGCCGCTTCACAGTGTCCTCACCCCGCTACTCTGTAATAGGCCGGTTCACAGATGATCGCGACGCGACTCTGTACAAACAACGCGCGTTTGTTCTCTTACTATACTCTTTCTACATCAGAAGCGGGATCAGTCCTGCCCTGCTTCACAGTGTCCTCACCCCGCTAATCTGTAATAGGCCGGTTCACAGATGATCGCGACGCGTTATGGTGACTCTCTGTACAAACAAGGGGCGTTTGTTCCCATTCTAAATTCTTCTTTATCAGAAGCGGAATCACTCCTGCCCTACTTAGTGTCCCCGCTGCTCCGTAATAGGCCGGTTCACAGATGATCGCGACGCGTTAAAGCTACACTATGTAAGTCTGTACAAACAACGCGCGTTTGTTCCTATTCTAAACTCTTATTTATCAGAAGCGGGATCAGTACTGCCCTGCTTCACAGTGTCCTCACCCCGCTGCTCCGTACTAGGCCGGTTCACAGATGAACCCGACGCGTTAACGCGACACTGTAAAAACAACGCGCGTTTGTTCCCATTCTAAACTCTTCTCAATCAGAAGCGGGATCAGTCCTGCCCCGATTCACAGTGTCCTCACCCCGCTACTCCGTAATAGGCCGGTTCACAGATGATCGCGACGCGTTAACGCGACACTCTGTACAAACAAAGCGCGTTTGTTTACGCTAATTAGGCTCAGTGTAACGTAAACCGAGGATTAGGGCTGCCCCGCGAGCGTGTGTTGTAGACGGAATATGGTGTTTGAATATTGAGGCCATAAATGCATGTGTCGTTTGTTGTTTTGAATAACTATCAGTAAAATTCAATTAACAGTTTTTTTTGTCTGTGTTTTGACAATGGGTGTGTTAACACCCTTATGAGTGACTAGCCTAGCGTAAAAAGTGTTTTATCATCCCAAGGAAATACAAACTATCCTATGTCTTGCCCAGGGTCTCAAACTATCTCCATGCCAAATTTCATCTTAATCGGTTCAGTAGATCCAGAGATGCCACTACAAGGTTGTAGTGGGTAACTTTACCTCTTTATAATATAGATTTGTTATCCCTGAATTTACTAATTAAAAAATAAGTAAGTAATATTTTCCGTCTTTGTTTATTTCCTTGGAGCATTACAGATTACAGTATAAATAAGAAATACTTTTCGCAAATTACCTACTTAAACATATATAACTGTTCAATTTCCTTTTATTTTCTCGGCCATTACATATTTGTTATTTAAAAGAACATAGTCATTTCGTAACTCTAATTCCAATTTAACTTAATTAGTTACTTACCAACTATAATATTTATTTTTATAACCAAGTAGACTTAATTTTCACTGTTATTTTTTTATAAAAAAAAATAATAATTGCACCCTTACTCAGAAGCCTATAATTAAATTAATAAGCTCTTAATTATATCATCAATAATAAATTTTTATTATATATATTAATTAATTACATACAGTAAGGCGCACACAAAACCTCGTATAGCCAATTAATTTGGACAACCCTAACGACGTATAAGCGAAGCGCACACTGGCTGCAAGCAAGCGATAGAGCGCCTAAACCGACAATGTGCACCATGTTTAACATTATGTATTTTGTTTAACCGATTCCCGTAATCACAGCTATGTATAATTTGCCTTATTAAATAATAATTAGTTATAATATTTTGATTGCTAACAATTATATTCAATTGTGGTGCTCATTCGCCTTTGATTCCTGACTGACATTGCAAATATGTATGTAATTATTTCCGAGTATTTAAATTGTATGTGAATGTTAATTTGCATTGAAATTTGGTTAAACAAGTATAGTAGTCACAGCGGATCTTTGTGTTTCTGAAGTTAGCTGCAAAACCCTGCGCAGTAGGTATTTTTGTGTCAATGTTGTAGGTGAAGATAGCATTGTATAACTGCCTCTTTCACTCGCTTACGTTTGTCGCATCGTCCTATCTCGCTTACTGTATGCAGTATACTCTATGACAAACTGTTTCTTGCGCAATGGTTCGCAGAGCCAACTTCAGAGACACAAAGATACGCTGTGACTACTATATACAATAGATTTATTGTTAGTTTGAGCGTTTGAGCCCAACTGATAGTAAAAGATGCTGTGATCGTCGGTGAAGCACGATTGCCTAGAAGTGACGTATTTACTTACTACTTAAAGACTCCCAGGGAAGAAAAATGAAGTATAGCTATTATCAAGAAACTCCTGACTCCTATTTCACAAATTATACTTGAAAACCTTCTTCTTTCTTTCTATTGGTGAAAACCGCATGGAAATACGTTCAGTGGTTTCTGAGTTATAGACTTTATCACACTAACACACTAATATTATAAAGGCGAAAGTCTGTGAGTGTGTTTGTATGTTTGTTACTTCTTCACGCTCAAACGGCTGGACAAAATTTGGCACAGAGATAGATTATAGTTAGGAATAGCTCATAGGATTTTTTTTATCCTAGTAATATAAAAAATAATAGTAGTAAAAATATGTTCCCTCTCTCTCTCTCTCTCTCTCTCACAATTTTCAACGTTGACGCGGGTGAAGCCGCTGGCAGAAGTTATTTTTTGTAATAGGTATGTAGTGATGTTAGTAGTTAGAAAATGATAGTATAACCGACAAAGTTTTTATTTCATCCCAATATGCTCGAAACCAAACGAGAATTATTCGCGAAAACAAAAAAGAAATCATGCAAATGTTACATAAGTTCCTACTACAAAAACGTACCAAAAATATTGTGTTCTAAAACTTTTCTAATATAGGCTGAACATTCTCTTTCGACACAAACTAACTCCGTTTGAGTACGGCCTTGTGTTGAATTTAATATATTAAATTTACCCTAACTTTACTATTTTATTTTATTTTTTATCCTAGGAATATGTTCCCTCTCCCTCTCTCATATTTTTTGACGTTCACGCGGGTGAAGCCGCTGGCAGAAGTTATTTTTTGTAATATGTAGTGATGTTAGTAGTTAGCAAATTATTGTATAACCGATATTTTTTTTATTTCATCCCAATATGCTCGAAACCAAACAAGAATTATTCGCGAAAACATAAGTTCCTACTACAAAAACGTACCAAAAATATTGTGTTTTAAAACTTTTCTAATATAGGCTGAACATACTCTTTCTACACAAACTAACTCCATTTGAGTACGGCCTTGTGTTGAATTTAATATATTAAATTTACCCTAAATTTACTATTTAATTTACCTGAGGTCAGAAACGGTGGGTACTTTCTTCCCTCCCAGCTGTGGGAACATTAAAAGGCTGATAATAATGAGGTCAGAAAT
This sequence comes from Orthosia cruda, assembly GCA_964057195.1. Lineage (NCBI taxonomy): Eukaryota > Metazoa > Arthropoda > Insecta > Lepidoptera > Noctuidae > Orthosia > Orthosia cruda. The sequence goes on from OZ059844.1 coordinate 18,704,138, forward strand.
ATTTACCTACCTAATACCGCCAAACATCCGTATAAATTATTTCTCTGGTGAGTAATCTGCGTATTGGTCTTCGTGTCTATGATAATTCTGGTGAGAGTTGTATTCCAAATGCATTCCCGTGCTTTGAACGTATAGCCCAGAAATTTCTTGGAGTGTTCCAGACCGGTATTAGACAGTCAATGTGTTTGTTTTCTGTGATCTGCAAACTCTCAGAATGTGGCTTACATGAACCAATACTAGACAGACTACGAGACACGTCGGACTTACATGAACCAATACCACCCTGAGGCAATATAAAAATACGTTCTACATTATAAAGAAAACCTCATTAGTTCTCCCTTCATTTTTAAACATTTCACGGCTTCAACAATATAATTACCACGTTTGCCACGTTCTTTCCACCCTTTACAGAAATGCTCATAATCTTAGCAAAGCCTAGTAATCAGGGCTAACAAAGAAAGGGTGTTATTTATGCAACCCTTCAACCCTGCTACATAAAGAGGGTAATGAGGTTGACACACGCTTCTAATAAGCTTAGGAATGATTAAATTTCTTAAACAAACGTGGCTCAAATTTTGTTATGGTAATGAGTTTGTTCCGTGCCGGCTGTCGAGGGATTGTTTTAAGAGGTATGGCTGTTCTATGTTATCTTGTGATGGCAATCCGTTTATTTAGCCTGGTGAATGGAGAATAATGTGACAGATTGCGGCGAAACTTTGAGTGTTACCGCGTTGTTACCGAGTGTTATCGCCCATCTCCTTGTCTGCCCTTCTTGCCTGACGTGCTGCACCTTGCAGGATTTACGTGGCGAACAACAGACCCCACTGAATAGCAAACTCCGCCTTCGCCAGAATGCCCACATTTTATCGTTACTCTACAGTGTTCTGTTTATTCCTACAACCCCCTCTTATCTCAAAGAACGCTTTAAGTTCCTTCATGACACACATTCTAGACACATGATATCATCGGAGAATTTGAGACTTTTGATGGCTGCTCATTCTACTAAGTTTTACCCATTGAGGTTTTACCATAAATCGTTCACGGTCCAGGCTGTGCGATTGTGGAATGAGTTGCCGATGTCAATAAGACAAGCCCAGTCACTAGCATCTTTTAAAAACCTTGTTAAGAACCATTTCCTTTCTCTTTAATATTTTTCTGTTTCTATCTAATTTCTTTTTTCATTGTTCACCCCTTCTTTGTAAGTTTGTGTATAGTATTTTATATAGCTATATAATTTTTATGTATTAATTTTTTTTTTTATGTAGCAGTACACCATAGGCTACCCCTGTTTTATGTTTAGTTCTTTAGTCCACCGAAAGGTTGTCTGGTAGATATCGCTGTCAGCGATAAGACCGCCTTTGTTGGTCTTTGGTCTCCGGCCATCCACGAGGCTTGTTCTGCAGGTCGAAATTTCCAGAACGAAAACGTTGGAACCAAAAACGCACTGTGTTTTCTTTTGCGACACCGTCGCCATACACATAATTAATCCTTCGAGCCGTTTCTGCAGCACTGGTGCGATGGAACTCGTAGGTACTCGTAAATAACGCGATATTTCATATTTTCCATTTTGTAAACAAACGAGAAAAAACAAATGAATTACGGTTTTCCAAACACAAAAGCATGAGTAAATGGCCCATAGTATTAAGTTGCTGTAAAATATATGTGTAATTTCTCTTTTTGGTGTTTAATAATGTATATTCTATTCTAAACTAGCTGAACAAAATCTGAACAGTCGAGACCACAGATATAAATCTAACTAGAAGACGCGATTGTATGTACTTCGCGTGCCAAAAAAACGGAGTAAAATTACGATCAATGATCGTACATTGAGATTTTCATTTAGTATTATTAATCAGCATCGGAATTCTACCGAAATTAGAAAAATGCCTAATTATGCCATATTGAGCTGTAAATACTGTATAGAAAAAGTTGGCCGAGCCATTGGAAATGTTTTCTTTCAGTGGTAAGTAAATTTGTTTTTAACGGGTGTGAAAAAGAGGAGTTGCGCGGTATCTTCTCGTCTAACTTACCACAGTGTCTCAAGACGAAAGTGTATCACCAGTGTGTGTTGCCAGTGATTACATATGGCTCTGAGACGTGGTCGCTTACAATGGGCCTCATCAGAAAGCGTACAGTCACCCAAAGGGCAACGGAGAAGGTTATGCTCGGAGTTTCCTTGCGTGATCGAATCAGAAATGTAGAGATCCGCAAGAGAACCAGGGTTACCGACATAGCCCGAAGAATTGCCAAACTTAAGTGGCAGTGGGCAGGGCACATTGCTCGCAGAACGGATGGCCGATGGGACAGAAAGGTTCTGGAGTGGCGACCGCGTACCGGAAGACGTTGCGTTGGAAGGCCTCCCACCAGGAGGACCGACGACCTGGTGAAGATTGCAGGGATACGCTGGTTGCGAGACGCACGGGACCGGTCAAAGTGGCGACGCTTGGGGGAGGCCTATGTCCAGCAGTGGACGTCTTTCGGCTAATATGATGATGATGATGAAAAAGAGGCACGCTTGGTTTTCATAAAGATGGAGGGACTTGCGTTATCTAGTTAGATTTATGTCAGTGGTCGAGACTGTATTTGAGGTAATCGTCACGAAAGAAGAAAAAAAATCGCGCTGATTGTTCTTATATTAATTACAAACACGATGCTTAAGCCAAAAGTTAAAATATACCCTGTAAATATCCTTCACCATTTGTCTAGTGCAGGGATGGCGATCCTTTATTAGAAAACGTGCCATTTAAATTATATATTTTTTTATGTGACAACGATGTGCCACCAAAACATATTGACTTTGTCTTAATTGACAAAAAATTAAACTCTTAATGCTATGAATTAATCAATTCTTTATTTGCACCCAGAAATTATTCGTCAATCCTAATATTTATTTACAGTTTTATATTTTATTTAAATAAAAGTAGGAGTTGGTGTCATTTATGCTGTTGCAAATTACCTAGATTCTAAATAACCTCATTATAGCGTGCCTAAAATATTTTGTCGTGTGCCACCACAGGCACGCGTGCCATAGGTTCGCCATCCCTGGTCTAGTGTATGGCCCGGAAGAAGTGGCGTAACAAACTCTCGGGCAAAACGTGTATTGTCAGTTGAATTTTATAAACTTTCGATTTTAGATGCAGGGAAATAGATTCAAGACAATTTTACAAGTTTTGGATATATTTTTATTCGATTGCCTCAAAAGTACTTTTTTCCATTTGCGATGAATCCTTTTTTAATTTTTTCAAAAACGGCTGTAACATATTAGTTTTTTAGGGTTCCGTACCCAAAGGGTAAAAACGGGACCCTATTACTAAGACTCCACTGTCCGTCTGTATAAGTCTGTCTGTTACCAGGCTGTATCTCGTGAACCGTGATAGCTAGACAGTTGAAATTTTCACAGATGTATTGATGTTGCCGCTATAACAACAATTACTAGATTTTTTGGTACGGAACCCTTCGTGCGCGAGCCCGTCTTGCATTTGGCCGTTTTTCGCAGTTCATATGTTCCTTATAGTTATATAGTTTCGATTTTAACCAACCCATCCCAACAAAAAGTACCTAGTAAAATTCCGTACCTATGTTTTGATGTCGTCATGAAATCAATATATTATTATGTCTTCATTAATATTTAACTCTCATGTGTGGTCCAACTCAAATTAATTGTCCTCAAAAAAGTCTCATACACAGCGGAAGTCTTTAAGATGAATCTGACACATATGCTTACGGCTCGTGACATCGCCAGCTGTGGTTATAAAACAATAATTATATGATAGCACAATTATTGTACATCTGTCTGTGAGTCATGTGGTTCTCTTATTATATTATGGCAGTGAAAGAAGATAGAGCACGTTGTATGCAAGTGGCGAATTTGTAAGATTGTCAGGGTGTTGAGAAATGTATTTCGTTATTTTGTAGCTGTATAGTAAAGTTTCTTGTTTAGGTAAGGTATAATAAATTATTCATAAAAAAATCTTTTTTCGTATTCTTCTCAGCAAACCCTTTGATTTGATACCCATATCATGGCAGTGCACAAAAAATAACTAGTCCGCCATCTTGGGCTGTCCGCCATATTGGTTTTGAATGACGTCACTTAGCTACCATGCATTGTTATTCAAACTAAACGAGTATGCAAAACTTGATCTTAATCGGTGGAGGATAACTGCTCTAAAATTCAGTTGCAAGATTTGACCCGAACACACTTACATACATACATATATTGCAAGTTAAATAAAAGCTTGAATGAAAAGAAAAGCACAGTTCATGAGATAAAGAAAAATAAAAAGTGACAATCTTCAAAAAAATACATAGTGTGTACCTCTCATAGTGTGTCCGTTTCGCCAAAATAGATCATTTCAATCAGGAATGTTGCCAGAAAGATCCTGTCTGACGCTGGTCCTCCAATGAACCTTGAATGACAATGATGGAGCAAACAATAACGTTTCTAAAATCATACCTCTAGAGTAATGCTTTTTAGACCTCCTACTGAGATTCTCATTTAGTTTTAAATACTTTTAAAGCTGTTGGAATCGGATTTGTCAAGAATTAAATTATTTCTAGCCCATGTTACGAATATGTAAGACTTAACCAATTGCTATTTCCAAGAATACCCAATTTTCACGTAACCTTCCCTTTAGGAATTTGAGTTGACCTTTCAAACACCCTCTCGAATCTAATTTGCCACCACCTACAACGAAATAAACAATCAACTCCCAGAAGCCAGTAAATACACTTATCACTAAAACTCCAATCAAATTATTGTCCCAAATAATTCGCAAAGTTCTGCTTGAATGTCCGTAATTTACCATTTTGTTCGTCCGAACCACAGAGCATCGAAACACCTCGTCGGCCGTCGTCGTTAAATCATAGGTATTGACGGCTCGTGACAATAGGGTAGATGAATAAAAAATCTACTTAGTCCGTCAGTTAGATTACCTAAAAATATTGAACAGGTATTTATTGTTTTGCCACGTAAACAAAAAATTACTACGGTCCAGTGCGTGGAAATATCGTATAACGTCACGGTGTGCTACACTTTTTATACTGACAAAATGACGTCACAAGCCCTCACTTCTGAAGTTTGATGGGCTTTATCTTTGTCAATTTATATTTATTTGAAAAAAGCAAAAAATACGTGTCCAATATTATTTATAATCTAACTGACGGACTAAATATAATTATAATTTTTCTACCCAAGAAACAGCACTATTCTATATCTATGACAGCCGTAACTTGTGCTCAGTGTGGCCACGAACGTCCTGATTGGCCAAAGTAGTCGAGAAGTTAGAAAATAGAACCTTAGTCTTGTTAGAAGGTATCTAGACGATACCTTCCCAGTTGCTAACTTGTATCGGTCAGATTGGTAGTCGCTCCATAATGGCTCTGGTTAAACTGGAAGCTAACACAACATATTTGAGACGGCCTTAAGGTTGATATAATATTATAAGCCATGGCGTGTCTAATCACTGTCGAGTCTGTGGTCCTACCCAGTCTATTACATGAAATTTCACGCTAAAGTCGCTCGAAATTAGCTCAAACTTGGTAACTAGTTAGATCATGTAAAGAAGGGTTAAAGTGTAAAGCTCCGCAAAAAACTTGGCACTTGGCTCTCTGTCAGATTATGGAGTGTGCACTGTGCATGGTTGCATGCATGACTTATGATATTGCTGAACTGGCTCTACAGCTTCTTAAGAATGTTGTGTTTTTAGGTTAAAATAACCTCTGGGATGGATCAGCTAAATATCAGCTTGCCGCGCTTGACTCGGTGGAACGCAGAGCTAAGAGACTAATTGGCGACGTCAAACTGATAGATGCCAAGCTTCACAGCTTGGCTCATCGCCGTAAGGTAGCCTGCTTGTCGGTCTTCTACAGACTGTATTTTGGCGAATGTGCTCATGAACTCCACGACCTCATCCCACCGGCCCCCTTCTACCATCGGACATCTAGACGCACTGCAAGTTACCATCCTCACATAGTTGCCATTCCACCAATTCGCACCAAGCGCTTCCAAACAACCTTTAGTATGCACACGGAAAAAGAGTGGAACTCACTGCCTGCGTCTGTGTTTCCGAACGCATACAACCCGAATCTCTTCAAAGTTAGAGTAAACAGGCATCTTCTGGGTAAGATCACTCCATCGTCGACTTTGTCTCTGTCACCTCTGACCTAGACTAGAGCCCAGAGCAAACACATCATAAAAAAAAAAAAAACTTTGTCTAAAGATTTTGAAGTGAGAGTACTACAAAATCCCACAAGGAAATGATTGCATTATATAGATACATAATAAAACAGGTTAAGGAATTTCCTTGTGTTTACTATATAGGCTCCCAGAGCCAGGTGCGACAAGACAGTGTGACTACAATTTTTCATACTGCCAAATAATCGCATCGCGCCTGTCTGCGGGAACTTCAATTACTTACGACGAGATAGTGGTCAACGCGAGCCTATCGGTAAATAAATAAAAAAACGGGCCAAGTGCGAGTTGGACTCACGCACCAAGAGTTCCGTACCATTATCGCAAAAAATGGCAAAAAGATCGCGTTTGTTGTATGGGAGCCCCACCTAAATATTTATTTTATTCTGTATTTGTTGCGGCAACAGAAATACATCATCTTTGAAAATTTCAACTGCCTAGCTAGCACGGTTCATGAGATACTGCCTGGTGATAGACTGACAGAATACCCTTTGGGTACGGAACCCTAAAAAAAAAACTTACCTATAATAATTTTAATGAATAAAAAATTGCAGAATTTTATTCAAACGTCATGTTTTAGAACTGTAATAAGCTTTAAATAGAAGAGTATTTATTTAAATAAAATTGTTTTTCACAAATGATATCCGATGCGATTTTACATTACAAAATATTTTATATGTACATATTTGTGTTTTATACGCAGACAGATATCTATTAAATTATTCTGTTTTGCGAAGTAAAATCTCTGGAGCCTTGTGATATAATTTAAGGAAACGCCAAGCCTTATAAATATTTAATTAGTTACTTAAATATTTATATACTCTAGATTGGACCTAGTGGAAAACAGCCGGGAGAAATGTAATTGATCTTAACCTTTTTACTCCTTAAAGAAAAAGCCTGAAATTCTAAGATGAAAATTTCAAGTGTTGTTGATAATTGAAAATTCGCTATAGTCGTCCTTAAGTTTAGAATTTCAAGATCTATCTTTTAATATTTTTTTATTAAGATAATTTATATTTATTAACATATATGCAATTAAATATTCTAAAAAAAAAACAAACCTAAGTACAATCGGGAGACGGACACCACATCGATGTAAATAATATTATTAATTTATTGGTAAATCTATACCAATATTATAAAGAGGAAAGATTTTTTGTTTGTTTGTACCGATTAGGCTCCAAAACTACTGGACCGATTTCAAAAATTCTTTCACCGTTGGGAAGCTACTCTATCCCCGGGTGACATAGACTACTTTTTATCCCTGAATTCCCACGGGAACGTGAACTACGCGGGTGAAACCGCGAGGCGTCCTCTAGTGTTCAATAAACACATTAGTGAACAATACTCAGACAAAGAATAAATTTCATGGGCACTGAGATGCAAATTTGTTTCTGGTTTTTTACGCATACTTCGCCTAGTTCCCGCAAAATCTAAAGAATCCATATTTTCAGTAAATTGATTAATACATAAGTCAAACTTCTCTAACGGGTAGAGATGGAACGAGTTATCCGGGATGGAGACTATCCGACACTTATAGTTGGCCACTAGTAGGCGATAGTCGAAAAAAGATGCCATGAAGATGAGCAGGGAAGATAATAGGAAAACAAATCGCCAATCCTCGCAAAAATCCTAGGACAATGTCTCCTATCTAATCTTGAATGTTTCAAAACTAAAATAAAAAATAATACATAGAAATGGTCGACTAGTTGTGAAAATCGACTATCCGGTTTCACTAGTCGGCGACTATTCGATTGATTAGTCAGTAAATTGAGCGTCGACTAGTCGGGCAAGCCAACTATCGGCCCATCACTATATAGTACGAATACGGAAAAATGTGACCTTAATCTAAGTCCAACGGCACGAATGTAGCGGTTTTTATTCTTTTGTTATAAAACCGTATGTTATGTATTATAAAAGATATATCTAACGAGGAATGCTGAGTCAGAAACTGATATATAATAGGTAACTGAGTCATCGGGTGTCCTTGGCCATGACACGGCGGTGTGATTAATTTATTGTCTCGACTTTGATACAATATGGATTTGCTATTTATTGCCATCCATTTTCGATATGGAATAGGGGCAAAACGAAATAAAACGAACACAAATAAATCGCTATTATTAACGATCTTCCGCTTTGTTATTCAATTATAGAACAGAAAAATCGGTTCTGAATTGATGGAGATATCGGTGAAAATACACAAAAAGAAATATGAAGTCGAACATAGAACCACCTCCTTTTTGGTATGTCGTTTGAAAAATAAAATTCTATAATCAGATTTTTAATTTCGTAAACTAAACTGACATTTGGGGGGTTGCTACTTTAATGTTACATTATAATAGTGTCGTATCCTGACTTCCCTGAGTGATCGAAAGTAGATCGAAAATGGAATTAATTCAAGGCAAAAAAAAATTGTTAAGAAACTAACGCCTCTTATTTATTTTCTAATAATTTATGTAAGACTTCATTTTATCAATCGCATTTATTTTATTGTTGATTTCATTTTAAACACCGTCAAAGTGTACTATGTGCATGAATACTGTTATATTTAAATATATTACGTTTATATTCATGAAACACTTATTTACACCAATAAGTAAAATTAAATTGACAAGTCATGTCACATCGATTCGATGAATCACTTACAATTGAGCATACAGTTGTACTGTATGCTCCTCGCTTGCAACATTTAAAAAAAATATGTTATTGAGAGCTGTCAGTCTAGTCTACGAAATTAAAAATCACAGTATAGTCTGGCAGTCTTCTGAGACTGATTTAAAAATAGAATTTTTTTTTTCATATTTCGAACAACATGACATCAGAATGACATTTAGGTACATTTGAACAGTTGAATTTAGAATTACGCTCTCACTATTTCGACGCTGCATTTACAAGGCTAGGTACACTCATTCTAGACATCTAACGCCTGTACCGGTCCTGTGTCCCCTCAACAAATTATCCTTCCATAGTAATCTGCACCTTAGTCCACCGACGCCGGGGCATTACGTCCATTCCCCCGTCACTAACTACTGTGATGACCCGCCTTTATGTGGACGGAGCCATGCGTGAGATTGTCTAGACGTGTGAACAGGGCTTTGGATTGTTATTCAGATATTGTTACCACCTGGACATGGGTAGGCGTCTTTTTAGTGTAATATAGGAACATATAAGCTTACGCCATCACTCTTTTGACCTTATACTAGTTCATTTGGGGTTTATTTAATTGCGGTTAACTTAGTTGTAAACCCCACATATAAAAAAAAAACAGTACAATGGACGCTCAATAGCTGTAATAGCTCAAAGAAAAATCTCGCAGAGAAAATATTGAATGGTCAAATTCAAAGAAAAGTTGGCAAAAAAAAGTCAAATATCATTGCCATATGTATTGGTTATTTCATATCTTTAAAGACAATTATTTTTCATGAATCAGCAAGCTGTGTCCTCTTAAAAAATGCAGGACATCTGTTACAGGCTGCCACAGAACACTTAAAATTCGAACACAATAAATAACCTAATCCAACCAGCTACATACTTAATCCTCTCAAAAATAACAAAAGAACCAAGCACCCCATTTATTTTTTGTTCAAAAAATTAACCCATTACAAGTGCTTATTCTTCATTAGTATTATAATAAAAATTCATTGCTATTACTACGGCCATCTTGTTTTTGAAACCGGTTTGAACCGGTTAGTATACCCTTCCTATACACCTGTTCTCAATTTACGCGCTATTCAAAATCATTCTTCCGTTTGCCCGGAGCGATTTGCATTTTTATTCATCATTCGGCTTAGGGTGCCCAGTTGTACGAAAGTTTTGGTAATTGTTGGGGTAGTTGAATAGGCAAATATTCATAAAAAGCAATGGAGGTTATGGTCAAATTATGCATAGCGTTTAAGGAGTCAATTTTGATACAAGCATAAAAAAACTACTTAGGCTTTATCTCCCGAAGGAGAAGTGCACTTATAAAAAACCCACATATCGCCAGTTTTATGTTTAAGTCTTATGGGATTGAGTCCTTGGTTCTGGCCGTGGTACGGGGCGAGAGGGCATGGGAAGCTGTCTGCTCCTTCTGCGAAACAGAAATGCTTGCGAATGAGGAGGCGGAGCGCTTGAGGGAGACACAACGGAGACGCCATCGCAGGAGACGCCCTAGGCGTCGGGCGTCGCAAGCCAATTCCCGGCCACCGTAGGCGCGGGCTTGCGGACGGCGAGTAATGGATAGCTCGCCGTCCGATAAGGACCAGACCCGAGACGACGGCGCGTAGTGTTCCACGCGCGTCTCAAAGAGATATTAGCAAAAACTGATGGTGTCCGCTAGGGCCGATGCCTGTCTGTGTCGCGGATAAATTTTAAAAGTGTTACCGCGGCCCTGACTCAAGCAATTGAAGAAACACGGGTGGGTTTTATTCAGTAAAAGTTTGACACCCCTTCCGCTTCATCCAGAGCGGGCGAAGTCATTGGATGAAATCCCAAAACCTGCTGCTGAGTAATTCCACACGGACTAAATTTTCTTTCCGAAAAATAAACAATAACGAATTATTTATTACATTAAAAACACTATAACAAACGTCCGCATCACTGGTCAAATCACTACTTTTGTTACAAGCTTGCTACTAAAACATATGTTCTAAACAAACAGAACATTAATTGTATTTCATAATTGAATCACGGGACCTAAAGCTTTGGTAAATTGACAACCCTAAAACGAATAGTACAAAAATTAGGGTTGCACCTAAACAGCTAGTTTGATATTCGGTGGGGTTCCGACTAAAATATGTCTGGTTTTGTCCGTTGGTTAACGAAGCATGATTGTGTAACACCCCACTAAATCAGATTTTTGACGGTGTCATTGTCCGTAGTTAATTTATCACAAGTGGTGCCACGTTTTTTATTTCGGAAGGACAAACTATGTCAAATTGTATAGTTGATGTGTGCATTTGTGTGTAAATCGCTCAACTAATACTTTTGCTTAGCTGTTCGGTTAGGGATCCGTTTAACTTTTGTTTGAAAAAACCGGCCAAGCGAATCGGACTACTCGCTCATGAAGGGTTCCGTGCCATTATCGCAAAAAACGGCAAAAAAAATCACGTTGGTTGTATCGGAGCCCCACTTAAATATTTATTTGATTCTGTTTTTTGTATTTGTTGTTATAGCGGCAACAGAAATACATCATCTGTGAAAATTTCAACCGTCTAGCTATCACGGTTCATGAGATACAGCCCGGTAACAGACGGACAGATAGACAGACGGACGGATCGTGGAGTCTTAGTAATAGAGTCCCGTTTTACCCTTTGGGTACGGAACCCTAAAAAAGCAGATGCGGGTAAAATACGGTAACTTTTGCAAATTATTCTTTTTTTTCGACAGAGACCATTCCATGCATTAATAATTACCTAATACGCTCTATTTATTTCTCGGAGAGACTTAAAATTCCAATGAAAAAAGCCCTATCTATAATTCATTGAAAATTGACCGATGCCCACAAAAAGCGCACGGTATAAAGGTCCAATAATATCTTTAGAGCGAAAACAAACAAGCCTAGAGATTAATTCAACTGTAATGGAAAAGCGGCCATGCAAAAAAATAATTGGTTCTTCCACAAAGGCCTCTATTTCCGATGAGCAAAAATTTAAATTTTGACTAGCGTTTAACGGTAGCGACCGTTCGCAAGTTTTTGTGAAAAATATCAATTTTATTTGGATCCTGACTGGTGGAGAGGTTTTGCGGCAAATTTGTTAAGTTTCTATATTAATACTGCATCATAATCTTAGTGCCCTTGTCCTATGTTACTTGAGGTCGGTGCAACACGTTTTCTTCTTCCATACCGTCCTGTCCCCCGTCACTCTATCACTGACTCCCCTTTCTTTCATATCACTCCTCACACAGTCCATCCATCTTTTCTTTGGCCTTCCCCTCCCCCTGCATCTATCCAATAAGTAAGATGAAGTTTAAGTTTCTATAGTGTTATGGTAGCAATACAGAAATGCCCAGATTTGGTAGTGTCATTATAACCTTTGAAACCCGATGACCTGGTTAAGGTTGTGGGAATCCACTGGATGCGAGACCCACAAGACCGGTCGATGTGGCATTACTTGGATTAGGCCTATGACCAGCAGTAGACATCTTACGACTCATATTATGATCATGAAGAACCTTTGGAAACTACGCTTATGCTTGTCCTGGCTATCCTATCTAAGACCCTGTATACCTTTTCCATTGTAAATTATAATAAGAAATCTCCAATCGTCTTCTACAATGTCCCTCTCACCGCACTGGGTTTATCCACTCGTCCTTCTTTGTCTAGGCTATCTCTCTTTAGAATGCGCTCCCTCAGAATATCAAGATGGCAATCAGTCTGTTCTCTTTCAAATTTAAGGCACGTGAGCACATTCGCATCATTTAGTTGCACCTGCCTTATTTTATCTCTGCACCACCCTAAGGTCGACTGGTAGAAAATGCCTAAGGCATTAAGTCCGCCTTTGTACTTGTGCATAAAGTTTTGATAAATAAATCTAAATCAATTAGCAATGGAATGATTTTCTCGACATCAAAGTTGCCAGAATCGCAAAATTAATAATAATTCCGCAATACAATGTATTTCATTCACAATTCCCGATAACGACTTGCAACATTCATTGTGAGTTGCCAGCTCAAAATAAAAAACTCGCATTATTATCATATCGTATCAATATTCAGAATGCTTCAGTGCGGCTGTATTTCGTAATATTGTAACAGTTTTCATGAGATTCTCTGCAATATGTTTGATTTGCCCAATTGACTGTATATTTTTCAGTTTTTTTTATGTATGAAAGTTTATATTCGAACCTTCGTTATCGAGCGCCTGTATTTCTGAAAATGTATTTACGGAACATCGAAATAACCAACTACCTACATAGTAAATTTCTAAGCCGAAAAGAAAAGTAGCTCGTTTGGAATTATACTGGTAATTCTGTGCATTTCTTGAAATAGTACTAATACTATTTTTGCAACGTTTGTGTCCCTCATTAACTTGTCTGGGTCTGTATAAAAACTATTCTTGATTTGAAAAAGGGTCACCTAATTTTGATGCTGCCTCTATTTAACTGTCTAGTTGTTGACATGATTAAATGACAAATACAAAGTCTATTTCATAAACAATTTCATCATCACAATCGTTAGAGCTGAAAGACGTCCATTGCTGGACAAAGGCCTTCCCCAACCGTCGCCACATTGACCGCTCCCGTGCGTCCCGCTTCCAGCGGATCCCAGCAACCTTCACCAGGTCATCGGTCCACCTGGTGGGAGGCATTCCAACGCAAAGTCTTCCGGTTCGCGGTCGCCTCTCCAGAACCTTTCTACCTCTTCGGCCATCCGTTCTGCGAGCAATGTGCCCTGCTCGCTGCCACAATTCTTCGGTCTATGTAGGTAACCCTGGTTCTCTTGCGGATTTCTACATTTCTGATTCCATCACGCAAGAAAACTCCGAGCCGATCCAATCCAGGATCCACAATCTAGGCCACTTTTATTTAATCAACTTCATAAAAGTAACTCATCGTCGCTGAGAATTGTATCCGCTATGGGAATAGTCATTGTTTTCATATTGTATTGTTAGTTCTTATAATTATAATAATTGTACATCCGTGCTACCCGCATTACAATAATTATCATTTCTATACGCCACGCTAATACCATTGTTTTTATAGTGCCATTGTTAGCTTTCCATTTAAATAATAAATTGATTCCAGTGTGAAAGCGTTATTTTAAATGACACGTTACTGCAAAATGTTACACGCTGTATTTTAATTTTATTTGCGTTAAAATGTAACATCGGCTGAAATGTATTGATAAGATATAAAACGAGATTAGTTATCTTTCATTGTGACATTTGGGATTGGAATGTCACCTTTTACGGACACTGTAACTGCATTATTATCAAATACATAAAAACAACTGATCATTCACAATACCTGGATTTCTACATAAGAACACTTCTTAAGTCATCAACCAAAACTGAGCAATAATAAAATTTAAAACAAGGATATAATAACCCTTTATTACAAGCAAAGCCGAGGGCAACACTATTGTACAACAGGTTTCTGAGAAATCTGTTCAGTTATAGGCCATTCTGAATGCAATATATGTTTACGGCTCTTTGTGGCGGGAAGTGTAAAAATATTTGGCATACTTTTACATTGTTCATTGTTCCCAATAGTAATTTACACTTATTATTGCTGCATTCCCTATTGTAGGTCATTTGTAATGCTGCTAATGTATATCTTGTAATTCATTTTACTTCGTTAGTTGTAATTATACATGGTTGAAAAAAGGTAATAAATCCAATATATTAGGAAACTAGCTTTTGCCCGCGACTTCGTTCGCGTGGAATAGTGACTTCTGATGCCGACTCTTGACCAATAGATGGCGCTGTATGTCCGGAATAAATTTTATTTTATATTTTATTTTTTGTAATAAAAACTATCCTATGTCCATTCTCAAGTTCCAAACTATGTCTGTACCAAATTTCACACAAATCGGTTCAGTAGTTTAGGCGTGAAGCAAAGACAGACAGACAGACAGACAGAAAGACACAGACAGACAGAGTTACTTTCGCATTTATAATATTAGTTTGGATTTACAATAGAGCCAATCAAGGGAAACAAGATGCACCATCCATCAAAAACTTTGATTTGCCCTTTTTTTATAACCTGTAGGCTTGCGTTTGACCACTATCTCGCCTGATGGTCTACGGTGAAGCACGCTTGCCTAGAAGAAACCTAATCACTCTTGACTTAAAGACCCCAAGGTTGTAGCTATTAGGGAACATAGACTCTGGAAGGGAATTCCACTCCTTAGCTGTGCGCACAATGAAGGTATTAGCAAAACGAGGATGTCCACCATGTACCGATGGCGCATGGCCGTACGTCTTGTAGTCCGATGATGGAAAGGTCTAGGCGGAATCAAATTGTTTAAAGGGATATAAAATATTTAGGGAAAGTCCACAAATTCGTCAGTAGATTTGACTATTTATGTCACTTTGTATCAAACTGCACTCGAACAAATGGAAATGGTCCTCTACATTAAGTGTACTTTTTGGAAATCTGAAAGTGGACCACTGACCATAACGCTCGTATCTGAAACTTTTCCATTTTACATTCTCGTTGAACACCAAAAACCTAAAATCGGCCAATTGTAAGATAGTGGCACTTTAGCTTGTGGACGGCACTGTGTGAAAAGGGCCTCTGTCGTCAACACGAGTCCCTTCGCAAACTTTCAATAAATATCGCGTTCCTATGCATACGCCATCACCCACATAGATTTGCAAACATACCCTCACTCATTCGGGGATTTCATTTACTTAGGTTTATTTGAATATTTACAACTAAATGGTAAATGTCCGTAAAATCGCCGCCTCTGTAATTAATGTAAAACATTTCGCAAATTGGATTATGTAAACTATGTGGACGGTTTTAATATTCTGTGAGGAGGGATGCCGCACATTATTCGAGGGTTTAGTCTATGGTTTCATGTAAAAGGATTTGGTTTTGGATAGTTATTAAACAAGACTGCGGCCATAGGAAATCCTTAAAAATTTGCTGCACATGAATGTGTTTTTTTTATGAATGGTGTTGGCATATCTTAGGTTCATAATTTTTGGGTTATTGGCACCACAAATATCCTCGTTTTTAGGGTTCCGTACCCAAAGGGTATAAACAGGACCCTATTACTAAGACTCCCCGATCCGTCTGTCTGTCACCAGGCTGTATCTCATGAACCGTGATAGCTAGACAGTTGAAATTTTCACATTTGATGTATTTCTGATGCCGCTATAACAACAAATACTAAAAACAGAATACAATAAATATTTAAGTGGGGGTCTCATACAACAAACGTGATTTTTTTGCCGTTTTTTGCGATAATGGTACGGAACCCTTCGTGCGCGAGTCCGATTCGCACTTGGCCAGTTTTTAAACTAATGCCAGTTTAATAGGTACTTCATGAGTATGTGTGTTTTTATGTTAATAATAGCTTAACAAATCTCATCTGCATCTTGATCTTGACACGACCAAACATACATACTTTATAGTTTTCTTACGTCAAGCGCCTAATTTGACACTGAGAAAAATTTAAACAGTGATTTTAGGTCCTAAATAAACCAACAACGGTACGAGGTACACAGTGACGTAATCCATAGATCTTGGTACAGAACTGGACTGCCAGACTGAAATAGCCTGAGAGTAGAATTAATAGCACGTAGTTACCATGCTGATAGCAGACTCTCACAGCAAACGCCCAACGAGGTAACTAGTGACTGCTCGAGTAAAAGCGATGCCGATCAAGTGCCGGCCCAGGCGACATTCCTTAATAGTGGGTCAGCTTGATATACGAGAAACAATTTGTCGGCTTGTAGGCACACCTATCCGCCCATTTCAGTGGCCCATATCCATTACAAACATATATTCACGTATTTATTGGCTTTCATTTTGTCCTCCAGTGTAAGTCAACCTACTAAAATACAGTGAATTGGTATAGTTTTTGAGTAAGTGCATCCAGGGTGAAAAGTTGAAAGCTAAGTGTGACTTGTGAGCAAAAAAATTTGCTATCAACCTAAACAGTATTTTACTAATATTAAGATTCCGGATAAAAAAAATCTAACTACCTATTTTTGATAAGATTTATTATTATTTATTATATTCTTTATTGTACACCACACAAATATATATACAGGACAAAAAATCATAAAAGCAAGTGTACAATAGGCGGTCTTATCGCACAGGGCAATCTCTTACAGACAACCTTTGGATGGACTGAACGAGAGGAGAGGAATTTAGGGTTGTCGTAGGGTTTGTTGTAGGGTTGTAAGATTTAGTTATCGATTTAAAGTTTAAACTAACAATGTGCCTATTTCAAACTGCGCAATAAATTTTTCGACACCGACTACTCTCGCATAAACAATAAACACACACAATTTGCTTAGTCTTTTCGCAACTACATTGGGGTCGGCTTCCAGTCTAACCGGATTCAGCTGAGTACCAGTGTTTTACATGGAGCGACTGCCTAACTGGGTAACACGGTACCCCTTGGCTAGACTGGTGTCAGATCTCGCAAGCTTCTGACTACTCGTAACGACTGTCAAAGATCTTCAAAGACAGCCGGGAGCATCGCCTTAGTGCTTGCCGAGGCACGCAGGAAACTTGGTATCTTGAAATGATCACCCATCCACGGGCCGACCTCGTCAAGCGTTGCTTAACCTTGAAGATCGACCCGTGCTATAATTATTTAGCCACGAGCTCCTCCACGGACACATAGTTGATAAATAGCATCGATTTTTATTATTTCGCGGTTTTTGTTGACGGTTGACTTCTTAATTTGATTTTGTCAGATAGTGACACTTTAGCTATAGGGTCACCGAGAGGCCCTTTTCACACAGGGCTCACAAAAAAAGGTCGTATTATCATATAGGTGGCGTTAAACGGTTGAAGGGTTTCGCGTTATGGGTCGCTATAAAGTTTTCGTGTAGTGTGTACCCAGGCCTTAGGGTGAAATGCATTACGCACTTTGAGTTAAACATGGTTCCAGTTTGGGTCATGTTTTGCTTCTTTGTAGGTTTTTGTAAGAGATAGACAATTTTTGTAATTGTTAGGTAAGCTTTAAAAAAATGATAAGAAAGTATTTGGTTTTCTGTAAATAGAGTAATGGAGACTATTTTACGGTTGGTTTAACCTAATAAACTTACAGTTTAAACGATAATGTAATGACAGCTACAGCACACAAAAATAGTTAAATATTTTCAATACTTTTACACTACGAATATGACAGAAATAGAGAATTAGGCCAGTTTAATGGACAATTGGATGTGATTAGCACTGCAGTGATTCTCAAACTTTTAATTAGTTGGCAAGCGGTGCTAACTTGCGGCTTATGTTTTTGGCCTACACTTCACTTTTAGACATTTTCTAAACTAGCTAGTATTATCTTCAGACAAATAAATGTAAGATTGCATATGTATTGAATAATCGCCTTAAAAAACTGTAAAAATCTTTATTTTAATAGTGTTATGGCATTTTTTTTTATTTAACCAAAATAATAACTAAATTAATTTTTCTATTTTTTAATAACTGCTGGGAGAAGTACTGATTTTTCTCAAAGTTTCCACTTTTTACAAAAAAAACAACATCGTAAGATCAATTTAGAAAAAAAAATATCCTCAAAATTCCGTAGGTGTAACAAAAGTCCTTACATGACGCGAAAATTTATCCGTATCAGAATTCATAGCGTCGAAAACAATCTATATGCAAAACAGGCAAACATACGATCACACATACCTACCTACCATTGAAGTTTTCCACGAAAACTTAACGTACATTGAACAAATCGTTTGCTATTAGTACAGTATTTATATATCATTTTTACTTTTTACCTGAAATTATTACACCGGTTTTCGCACAATGAATTTTTTCGCGAGAATTTCGACGAGCTTCCTTTTGATTGCGAAACGGCATTTTGCGTATTTGCATCGGCTATAGAACGTGTACATTATTCGGGCCTTATGTGTATTTTTATGATTGCCTGGGACAATAAATCGATCGCTTCAATTGGGTGTATGTACTGCTGTCCAGTGTTCTGGCCAAATAGGAAAGAATGGTAGACCAGGAAAGGAACGTCAAGGATGTATTGACAGTAGACACCATTGATGAGCAATAAGGTTGATGACCTTTTGTTAGCACTTGCAAATGCTATTACATATCTGTTTTCGACCTTGTCGCGACCTGTTGGCGAACCGACTAGATTTATTAAACCCCGACGGCAAAAGAGGGGTGTTATAAATTTGACGTGTGTTGCTATGTGTCTGTCTGTGGTATCATAGCTACTAAACGGATGAACTGATATTGATTTAGTGTTTTTTGTTTGAAAGGTGACTTTGTCGACAGTGTTCTTAGTTATTTTTGGTTGAAATCGGTTCAACCGTTCAAAAGTAATTTGCATTTTGCTCGTAGAATCTGGGTTTTTTCGTAAGATTTCATGTCATAATTACGTGTTTGGGTTGATTGTCGATTGAAGCGTGTCTGTTACTAGGTATATTATATATGTGTAGTTTAAAAAGTATAAAATAAAATTTTTATTTAAAATTTAAGAACCCCGACATAAAAACCTCGCGAGTGCGAGGCTTATTTTTTTGCTTTTAATAGGTTTTTATGTCGGAGGTTTTTTATATGACACCATAAGCGAGTCCTACTACACGGAATAAAAATTACGTACACATGAACGCAAAGCGACGCAATTTGCACTTCCGATTTTTACATATAGTACAGTACAATTAATTTCTTTATGTCCCTCGGCAATCATCGCATTTCCAGATACAAACGAATGCTAATTTCCATGTCCATCAATTATAAGATTTATCGTGTATAATAATTTGAATTCAGAACTAAGAATTTTATTGTTGTTTTGTTTTGATTTCTGTGTGAAATATATAGAGCTGCAAAAATAGCAGCTTTCCTCCCATTTTTTAAATAAATTATATTATGTTAAAGAGTATTAATAACTCTATATACTTCCAAATTGATTGAAAGCGTCCGGTCTGCACCAAGTGCAAAGGTCAACTGATAGAAATCCTCCGACTGACGAAACACGAAGTTTGGCGAGGGACATTAAGAAAATGTTTATACTGTACCAACATATAAGTTCATTGTAGCAGGATTCGTAGTCTCTTTCATGGCATCGCCTATGACTTGCACAGTCTTCTTTCAGCCTGCCATCAATATATTTAGTTTGTTAAATTCATTCTACTGCTCTGCGAAAATATTATCATAGTTCGTAAAAATGCTATATAAATACGGTCAGAATGCACTCAGAAAGATAAGCAAGATATTTATAAATGTGACAGCTCTGTTCCTTATCAGTGTATCTATATTCCTATCAATATCTGCAATACTATTGCATACTTAATATTACTCACTAGTTTCTATAGAAGTTGCAACATGATTCATTCAAATTATGAACTAGCTACTGCCAGTGGCTTCGTCCTTGTTAAAGTTGTCAATTATCACAAGGGAACATAATCCTAGGATTGAAAAATGCGTCTTAATCATGTGTCCTAATCCAGGACATGGTCTATTCGTGTGCTAACTTCATCCAAATCCGTTCAGCTGTTTAGATGTGAGAAAGTAACAAACAGACTGACGATGACGGCCAGATTTTAACATCTTCTATACAATCAAATACATAAATTTTGAAGTGTCTATAAGTAATATCTAAATAACAACGTTTTATTGAATGCATGTGAAAGGTATATACGAGTACGTACAGTTAATAACAAATACGCAATTTTTAAGATTTTTGTCTGTTTGTTCCGGGTATCTAATCTCTGTAACGGCTGGACCGATTTTGACGGGACTTTCGCTGGTAGATAGATGATATTAAAAGGCTTCTTTTTATCCCGTCAAAATTCAATTCATTTCAAGCCCCTGCAGGTAAAAATATTAAAAAATGAAATAAATATTTTATGTGGACGAAATCGCGGGCAACAGGTAGTTTATAATATTATTAGTTTGCATGGTATTAGGTTTCTTGCTTCCATTCATCAATGCAAGTCTGTTTGCGTTTACGTAATCCGGTTTCAATGGAATAACTGACAATCGTGATTATTCTGTGTACTGGAATTTACCGACTAAGGAAAATATAAAGTAGCACTTATGTCTTCAAGGAAATAATAATAAAACCACATAATTCTGTGTGTGCTATTCTCAAAAGTTGAAGAAGGTTTCACAACAGGTTTTAAAAGTCTCTAGTATTGAAAGCCTAGACCACGGTAAAGATAATGATAAACTAGAAAGAAACTCAAGTAAGGCAACCCTAGCGCGTGTTTATGTGACGCGAGTTTGTAGGTAATTATTTCAAGGACAGGGCCGAGTCACAATACTGTTACACATCATTACCGTGCCTAGACTTTATTGACATAAAGTAGACGAAGATGGAGGGACGAATTTGACACATATAGAAAAGAGTGGCCTGCCATTGCAGAGGCCAGACGTGTGTGGAAATGGGTGGAAGGGGTCTTTACGCAGCAGTGTGGCATAACAGTTATTTAGACAGAAGAAAGCAAATGGACAGAAGTGGGATAAATGCCTTATTTCACTGTATTGGCTTGGCTTATTGTATTTTTGAGTTTTGATAAATCTGTCACTGTTTTCTAAATCATCATCACCCTTGTTCCATGTTACTTGGAGACAGCGCAACACGTTTTCTTCTTCCATACCTGTCCTGTCTCCAGCCACGCCATCACTGACTCCCTTTTCCGTCATATCACTCCTCACACCGTCCCCTCCCTCTCCATCCATCCACATTTATATTCATAACTCTTTTAGTTTCATCCCACCAAAACACATGTCCACACCTGGACAAACGGTTTCCTTTCAACTTTTCTGTCACTGGCGCCACTTTCATACTTCCTCTAATATATTCATTTCTCACTTTATCCATTCTCGTCACTCCGCACATCCATCTCAACATTCTCATCTCTAGCAATTTCTTTTCATCTATCATTTTCACAGCCCAACATTCTGATCCATAGACAGGTCTAATCACGGACTTATAAATTTTCCCCTTTAACTTGAGGGGCATCCGTGGGTCGCAAGTTGTTCCAGGGACCTGTCGCCATTTCATCCATCTGTAGTTGTTCCGGTGCGTTATACTGTTTTTTAAATAGGGTAAATTATAATTTTAATCACTTGCCTACAAAAAAGTTAATTGCACCAACACACAGGTAATAAGTTGCCTACCCGATAATCCTGATTTATTCTAGATTTAAAGCGTCCTAATTTAGTACCGCCACATTATCTAGACCGGTGCTCTTCCTAGATTAGCAGAAGCTCATTAGGCTCTCCCATTCTGGATATACTTTTAGGAAAATAAATCTCATAATTTACGTGGCCTTTTAGTTTATTAGTTGCAGCTTCTGGTATACAAAATAGAGGTTGATTAAGAAAAGAAACAAAATATGTTTATTAAATTAAATAATTAACACTCAAACCTCTAAAAAGCAAAATATAAGCCTACCTATACCTAGCCTACTCGCGTCGGGGAACCGCCGAAGTTTACAGCAGTCGGGGGTTTTTAAATTTTTAACTTAATTTTTATTTCATGCTTTTTAAACTACATACAATATACCTAGTAGTAGACACGCTTCAATCGACAATCTATCGAAACATGTAATTATGACACTATATCCTGCGAAAAAACCCGAATTCAAAGAGTGCGGATAACTTTTGAACGCTGAACCGATTTTAATTAAACCTAGCTAAGAACACTCTCACCAAAGTTACCTTTCAAACAAAAAAACTATATCAAAATCAGGTTATCCGTTTAGGAGCTTTTTTTATGTTGGAGAAATGCTCATGCATACTACGCTACCACGGGGAGATAGCGCAGTTATTTGGGACTCCACCCACTAAAACTCCACGGTGTCCTGTGCGTAAGCACTCACCGCGAACCCGCCGCATCCGTTTAGGAGCTATGATGCCACAGCTATTTGCCGTGTGTTGCTGTGTATTACAGATACACACGGCAAACTTATAATACCCCTCTTTTTCCGTCGGGGGTTAATAAAAGAAGATCAACTAAATCAAACCAAAGCAACATGATATTAGATTAAAAAGATTAAAATATCCTTATCCTAAATTATTATTTATTTACAAACTTTCCTAGGTTGGTATTAGTTATTGTTAATCTGCTTCTCTAAAGGTCAGACGTCAAAGGTCAGACTCACCTTCCCCTGAATATTTTAATATTCAAAATGATTGTAAGCTCGTCTTGACAAACAAATTACCGTAAGCCTATAGAGACTAGGCAAATATAACAACTGTTTCTTTATAAGTCGTTCTAAGAACAAAATGGATTCTAATTTCCTTTTTTTATTTTGTGTTTGATCTTTTTTATTGTGGAAATTATTAAACAATATGTGAGATGGAGGTTTCTTGTTTGAAGTCTCTTTTATCGTAAGATATATGTTGCCTACTTATCTTTCTAAATGGCTGATGGTATTTTTCTCCTCTTTTTGTTTAATATCTTTTATACCGACTTAAAAAAAATAAGGTAATCAATTCGACACGTATGTATGTAGTATTGTTGGCATTGCACAATATATACATATGTTTCTGTGCTTCTAAACATGTGTGCCAAATTTCATAAGTGTATGTATGATTGACACGAATTTTTTCGAAACTATTTATCGGATCGTGATAATTTTTATTGGATGAAATATTTATCAACTTAGGGAATATTGCAAGTTGCATCAAAATCGGTCCAGCAGTTTTCAAGTTATGGAACATACAACCGAACTCCTTAGCGACAAACAACACGAAAGTGCAAATATAATTTATTATTGGTATTTTGTCAATCCTTCCGACACGACTTCAAAAGCAAAACACTAAAAACTGCAAAATAACTTTCGTTTCGGAAGTCGGGTGTCGAAAAGAACGATTACAAAAAACAAGAGATACCAAAGACATCTACTTCCGAAGCGAAACTTATTTTGTACTTTTTAGTGTTTTGCTTTTGAACTGAATTATTTATTGAATTGTAACAATCTAGTTATTTGGGGACGGCAATGTTATCATGATAACTGCTATGTACGCCGTACTTGTCATGTGCATTGGTTCTGTCATTGTTAATTTTTAGGGTTCCGTACCTCAAAAGGTAAAAAAGTAACCCTTATAAGTTTTTTCTGTCGATGTGTAATGCATGTGATGTGGCTGTGCAATTTTTTGTTTTTTTGTGAAAAGTTTTTATTTGAGTTTGGAAATCGTCATAGATATCATCCGCCTGGGGCTGGCGAAGTGGTCTATCAGACCCATGATTGAATCCACACGGTGTTCTGCAGCTATCTTTAGCTAACCACGCTAACGAAATCACGTGATTTTCTTTCATCTCTACTAAATTTAACTTGCATTACAAACTCATTCAAATAAAACACTCCTGAATTTGTACTTAATCTCTTTCCTGCATCAAACGTTTCGTAAGAACACTAACCTAAATCTTATCCTAGGATTTATTTCTCCAAACTAGGTCTCGACCGACCAAAAATTATTCATCCTAGGTTATACTGAACTGTTTACGTAATAACATGGCCGCCAACCTAAGAAGGTAAATTGCAGCGAGTCAAAAACGGCGGTTGGGTATACTAACATTCGAGATTCAAATTCCGGGCAGGTTCCGCTAAAGTAAATCATTGTAATTTAATTTTGTTCGGAGCACCTTTCGTACGTTGCCCTTCAACTTTGAGGATGCGAAGTCGTTATGGTTTGAGACGGGCAAAGTGGGGCTGAAATGTTAAGTGTGAGTAGATTTTTTTGGGGGTCCGACGGCAGAATTTTTATTCTAGAACATTTTCTTAGATTTTTCGTTCAAAACTTTTACTTATTTAGTTTCTAGGGTCTGTCTAGGTTTCGGATTTCTTTGCCTAGAAGAACTAGGTAAGTAAAAGGAAACTTCTGGGTCGAAAACTTTCTATGTTTTCTATGTTATAGCTAATTACCCGACTGCAAGGAAAGGGTTATGTTTTTTCTGTGTATTTTGTATGTTACCTTCCTAATTACCGGACTGCACAAGGAAAGGGTTTTTGTGCGTATCTTGTATGTTTGTATGTAATATTCTTTATTACCTCATATCTTGCAAACCACTAGACGGATTTACATAATTAAGACATCGATAAATAGTTCTTGATCGCCCAAGTGTTCTTAAATAAGTGAGGTTAAAAAAAAACAAACACATGGCTGATTTTGGGTGCCATATTGTGGAGGTCTCAATTTCTATCTATTATTTATTACTATTCTTTCTTCCGAACCGATCGAGTGGAGTGTCAAAATTAAAAGTTTTTAGTGGTGATTACGAAAATGTACACCACCTATATGTTTAAGAAAAATTAGGTATAACAAAAAAAAGGTGGAAAAAAAAACTACCAATAACTGTCTCGTCTTGGTGAAGAAACAAACAAACATAAGTACAAAGAAACTCATTCAATTTAATATTCCACATTTCCACCACATGCCCACTCATTTTCTTATGTTTCCGACCCTCACAAAGGAAGCCCCATAAGGGTCAAGAGTTTACAACACAGATATTATATTACCATGCGGTATTAACTTTGTATTCGCAAAGCTTCTTTTTTAACCCACGTGTAAACATGGCATATAAAAGGTATCGAAAAAACATAAAAGTTTTTAGGCTTCAGAAGCATTTTGTGGTCCATAATATTATATTTTGTTACGGGCGTAAATAAGGTATACTTACGCAAGTTTTAAAAGCGGTTTTCTCCAAAAGTATTAAGAACCTATAAATTTAATGGTGTAACGAGCATAGTGTTTTCGAAATCATACTATTAGGCATCAAATATAACAATTAAAACACTAGGAAGTTGTTGATGGGTGCGGTTTTGGGAGTCTATTAGTGTCCGACCGAAAGGTCGGTTTCGGTCGAGTTTCGGCAAAAAAGCGATTTATCGGTTTTGGCGTCATACCTGCCGAAACTACGACCGAAACCGAAACTGCATTCGGGAGTTCTCGCGCTGTGATCGGACATGTTCGGCGCGTTAAATTCCATTCAAGCAAGTAATTTCTAGCGATTGTTTTTTCTTAAATGTGGGGTTGTTATGTTGATTATCATAATAATAATTGAAAATGTCGAAGACTGCATAGCAGGTAAAAAAATGAAGACGGACTGATTATAATAACGTTTTCTTTATGTTTCCCTCTAAACATGATCTTTGTAAGAAAGTTTCGGTATCTGAGACTACTAGAGAAAAACTGAGACTGTTGCCGAAATTCGGTTTCGGTTTCTGTCGTGAAAACCAGTTTCGGTCAGACACTAGTCGTAATGTAAATTTTGACCTTCAAAAAGTGCTATTAGAAAAGTGTTATGTGTGTGTTTTGGTGTATAATAATGTATATTCTATTTTCTATTATATTCTGTTTCACAGTCTAATTATAATAAATGACTTGATTTTAACTTGATGAAATAGGCCTTTTCTCAAAGTAGTTTTTTTTTACGAGAAAATCGCCTTTTAATTTTACAAAAGTGTCAGAGTTATGCTCGTAACTTTACCTAGGTTACAGGCACCAAACACCAGCCTGTTATGACAATGTATTGATCATAAGGGGTGTTGTCAAAACTACGTACCGTTTATTAGTAATTTTTGTGACTAACAACCCTGTTGTTAGGGCTGTCTGAAATTTTCGAGATAAAACTTTGAATAATGTTGTACCGTTTCATGTTTCATACTAGATATTTCGTAAAACAGTCACGTGTGTATTTTAGATGAAAGTTTGAAATATTTCGCATACGTTTACATATTATTAACTTAACTGGGTTCCTAGCTACGGTTGAAATAAGACAACATACTAATACTACAGAAATATTTTCCTAAACCACACAACTGCAATATTTCCGTTACAACACATATTTTAATACAATTCTCTTGTAAACAGAACTACATTCTTCTCAGAGGTACCATGACAGCCCTATTATCTACAGCGTGTTCCCTGAACACAACTTGTTTAAATTCCCTTGCAACCGGGCGCAATAGCGCGCCAAGTCATATGAAGATTCTTTATGGCATTACTTGCAAGAATATACTGTGTTACACACTAGTGTGTAATAGCAAAACGTAGTGGGACTACAATTTGAAGATACACTATGTGGGTGGTACACTATCTTGTGGCTACGCAACGTACTTCGGACCGCGAGTGACAACCCCGACCCTGAGGTCTAATAAAATTTGTTAACCTTCAGTTGGTTTTTCCATTAATACCCTCTAGCTACCTAGTAGGTAGGCAAACCAGTAAGAAGCGTTACACTGGCTAAATTCGTCAAAAATCTTCATCTAAACTAATCTAAAAAAAAAAAAAAACTGATTATCATAGTTTCCAACTATGTAGGTATCTGAATATAAGTAAATCACTCGTCTTTAGTCCTAAACATCTCACAATAAACTGCTCAATTTGTAGGTTACGTAAAAATCAGTGTTATCCGGTCCCTATAAAGTAAGATTGACGTTTAATTTTATCGTTCGCCCTCCTGTCTCCAATGAATCGGCATCGTTCAATTAAAATTGAATTTGTGCTCCCCCTGTTGATGGCCCTTCAAACGTTACTGTCAAGACACACTTAAATGGGCTCTTTAAGATATTTTTTTATTGTTGCGTTTTGTTTTTTAAATTCTTCGTGTGGAAAATGTAAGGTGGTAAGAAATAAATCTGTTATGGGTAATATTTAGTCTTTGCCATAAAATTTAACGATTCGAATCAAACTAGAAACTACAGTCATTTTTAAGATACAATGTTTACAGCATTTTTTTAGGGCTACCCTCTACTCAACAACAAAAATAAAGCGAATTTAATATAGAATGTTTTATTTGTTCATCGATTTAATTTAGTACAGATGAAAGATAGTTTGAGAACTTAAAATATCCAAGGTCATAGGACTAGAAGATTAGATTAGAACGAAGCTAAAAGTTTCACCCCTGCCGCCTGCTGATTAAGCTGTCAGTGCTTTGTTAGTAAATATTGTACCTTCATCTTGGCCAGAGTATAGTTGCTTAATCTCAAATTGGTATAGTCATGATCGGCAGGTTACAATATCCCTATATAGACCAGACTGTAGTGGATCGGGTAGCCGCGGGTTTTTCGTTCTTGTATCCGGCTCGAAGGACCAGACTGTAGTGGACTGTATAATCTTTACTTCTTTTTCCATTTTTTTACTATTCCTCTTATTTTTACTGTTATTATGTTTTTAACAAGCTAGTGGTAGTGGTGGTGTCTCAGACCTTATAGATTATTTCCAGTCTGGTGACTCATTAGAGCCCAGTTCTTTTTCATAGGATTTTACTTTTGTTTAACCATTTATTTAAGCAGTTGCCTATGTGTTGAAAACTAACTGAAAATAATACTCATTTATAACCAGAAGTTACCTTAGTGACAACAAAACATTATCAATATTTATTGTCATTATTTATTTGTGGCTTCCATTTACTGTTAACAGTTCCACCACATTGCGTCCTGCTTTAATTGTAACAGTGCTATTAATGCTGTTCATTAACGAATAATTCTCTTGTTTACAGGTAAGCATATTGGAGTTCAGAGAGAAATACCACAATATGTGGAAGCTTCGTTATGGTAAAGTTTCTATTTTATGAAACAGTACTTTTGTTTCTAAGTTTTGAATATCTTTTTATATCCACTTCCAAAAATAAGTGTTACAGTGATCCCCTTCCTCCTTGCGTCGATTCCCAAATGCTGTGGTACAGGACCACAACATGGTGACATTTTTTTTTCCTTGATGATGTTTCTCCACTTGCTCCTAACTTCAGCAAGATGCATGGTTCTATTGATAGATAATACCATAAGAGGCTAGAGGACTGGCGATCTTTATTTTTATATCTTTAAAGCTCGCGTTTGACCACTGTCTCGCCTGATGGTAAGCGATGATGTGGTCTACGGTGAATCACGCTTGCCTAGAAGAAACCTATTCACTCTTGACATAAAGACCCCAAGGTACAAAGTATAAGGTACTATCAGGGAACAAAGACTCCGGAATGGAGTTCCACTTCTTAGCTTTGCGCACAATGAAGGTATTAGCAAAACGCTTTGTGGTATCGTAGAATGCAAAGATGGCCGCTGCAACCTGGTTAGGTTAGGTTAGGCAGCGGCCATCTTTGCATTCTTATTGTGTTTACACTCAAATTACCAGGCAGTACAGACAGCTCAGGGTTCAATCCACCAAATCATACTACACTATCTGCTACAGATTATTTAGATGCGCAAATTCTACTCTACTGAATATATGCCCACAGAATATTATACAGTTACTGGGTTGTGGAAGCAGATACTCAACTGCACCCGGTTCGACAGGCATCCGACCCCAACATGGTTGTGAAAATGCTAGGCAGATTATTTGAGTATATACCCCGTTACCGAGCTAACCTTTGAACACAAAAAAGTTGCCAAATAATCCTGTGCTAGTTACATACATCTCTCATCCCATTAAAAAAAGATTTTATCATAACGAAAATCAAATACAACAAATTGAAATCCACCGTACGAACAAATACAAACACTGGTAACACAGAGTCGAGCGTTTTATTGAGCGAAATTCAAAAGCAAAATATTTATTGTCTGTGCTTCTCGGCTTTAAAATAAATACGCCATGTTTTTCTGTGATCTGTGGGCCAATAAAGATGGTCGCCGATTGAATTGCGGGCTACAGGATATTTTTATAATATTTTTGAAGTTGGTTGAAGTTTAATTATGATCATTTTCTTTCATGATTTTTATCTCTGGTTATTTGGGTTAAATGTATACCTACAATTTGTCTTGGACACTAATGATAAGAAATTGACACATAGTGTGGATGGTGAAAATAATGGCAAAGCTAATTTGCGTTTGCGAGTCAATGAGATTTTACCAAAAGAGACGCCATACCCATTATAAAGAAATAAAACATGGCGATATTTCATTTTATTTCTATCACTGAGTAGATTAAAAGATCACGGAGATATAAATAGGACCCCGTTGTCAGAAAGAACGAAAGCAAGTTCGTGTTTCCAGCCAGACGCGGGACGGACTGAGTTTACTCAAGCAGGTTAGCTTGTGTTTGGATTGCCGCGCAGACTTCGGTAAAACGTATCTACCTCAGTATATACATAATATAATTGTTACGAGTGCCTTGACGGATGGAATGGGACACGTATCGAGTATAGGTTTGGGTTGCATGTTGCATAATACTTGTGCCATTTTCTGCACCAGCATATTTTTGCGAGCTGCATCTAAATCGATCTTGATTTTGGCTAAATTAATAAAACTGAATACTTATTGTAATCCTCATTATCATAACAGCCGAAAGATGTCTATTGCTGGACATAGGCCTTCCCCAAGCGTCGCCACATTGACCGGTCCCGTGCGTCCCGCATACAGTGGATCCCCGCAACTTCACCAGGTGATCGGTCCACCTGGTGGGAGGCCTTCCAACGCAACGTCTTCCGGTTTGCGGTCGCCACTCCAGAACTTTTCTGTCCCATCAGCCGTCCGTTCTGCGAGCAATGTGCCATGCCCACTGCTACTTAAGTTTGGCAATTCTTCGGGCTATGTCGGTAACCCTGGTTCTCTTGTGGATCTCTAAATTTCTGATTCGATCACGCAAGGATATTCCGGGCATGGCCTTCTCCATTGCCCTTTTGGTGACTTTAAGCTTTCTGATGAGGTCCATTGTGAGCGACCACGTCTTAGAGCCATAGGTCATAACCGGCAACACATACTGGTCTTATTGTAATAGCATAAGATATTATGATAGCAATGTATGAAAGACATTGAATGAACAAACTACGCCGAACCCTAATAAATTCCCTAAAGGGCAGCTAGCACCTGATCAGCATTAGCATGTTCTGCGGTTACATAACGACTCATAAATAACACGAAGGTAGAAAACAAAAGCACCCAAACCAACAGAAATAGGTCGAAAAAACCTTATTCGATTAAATATCCGAATAGGAAACGCCGGGAGGAGACGCCCTAGAAAGACATAGACCTTATTGGTGATGTTCTTCAGAAAGGCCAGGTGCGCAGTACTCATAACCGGCGTGTGTGTATGACTAGTTGTATGAATGTGGGTGAGTGAGTGAAGAAGTATGTAAGGATTGTAGCAGTTCATCATCCCATGTTACTTGGGGTCGGGGCAAGACGTTTTCTTTTTCCATACCGTCCTGTCCCCTGTTCCGCTATCACTGAATCCCTTTCCTTTCATATCACTCCTCACACAGTCCATCCATCTTTTCTTTGGCCTCCCTCTCCCCATGCAGATACATTTATATTCGTAACTCTTTTAGTAACGTGCGTTTCATCCCTCCTCATCACCATACCATACCATGTAAAGATTGTAGCTGGTGGCGTTCTGTATCTGCCTACCCCCATGGGAAAGAGGCGGGAGTGAGTTTATGTATGTATCCGAATCCGAAGGATCAATAAGACTCGTCTTCCTAAGTCCTAATCTTGATTGACCGGCAGAGCTCACTAATCTAGTGAAGATTTAGATATCGGTCAAGGTTGCTAGAATCGATTGCTCTAACCTTTTTACCTTAATAAATTAGTTCTAGCTCTCTCGGATTTAGAGAGTACAGTGTTGTTTATGGTGAATGTTTACTTGTTTATGTTTTTGAGCGAATATAGAAGGTACTTCATAATCTTCCCATGCTTGTCACGCGTGTCATTTAGTGTAACAGTAAATTCATAGAAACTGTCTTCCCGAGACAATTCTGACTTTTTTTTTAAATTGATAATCATGCGCTTGACCACTATCTCAGCTGATGGTGAGCGATGATGTGGTCGTCGGTGTTGCACGCTTGCCTAGAATAAACCTTTTCACTCTTGACTTAAAGACTCCCAGGTTGTAGCATCAGGAAATACAGACTCCGGCAGGGAATTCCACTCCTTAGCTGTAAGCATAATAAAAGTATTCCCAAAACGTTTGGTGCATTACGGGTGGGATATCCAGCATGTACCGATGACGCATAGCCGTAGGTCTTGTAGTCCGATGATGGAACAGGCTAGGAGGAATTAGTTCATGCAATTCCATCGCACAGACTGGCAACCTAACGCCGGTGCTCATGGCTCTGGAGCCTAGACTCGACCAGTATCTCATTGCCGATGAGCCTCTTGGCCTGTTTTTCGATCGACTCTAGTGCATCCAGCTGGTACTTGGCCGATCCGTCCTAGAGATGAGAGCAGTACTCCTTGCATGACCGAACTTGCACTTGATACAAGTTGTGCAACTGTGAGGTGACAGCCGAAAATTGCGCTCGGCGTACTTTAGCGCGGGCATCATGATTAGAAATAAAGATGGCTTGTCTAGGCACAGTTAATAAAGTGAATCCGTGTTCTGTACGTCTATTCCATTCTAACATAATTCACAAAATGCACGAACTGAAATTGGATCATGCACTTTTCTATACGAAAGTTGGCACAGAATAAGAGATTCACTTACAAAATTAACACTCAGTATATTACTTCCTTCACTATAGTTTGCTCAAATGCACCAACCATTAAATTGTACAAAACAAGAGAGAAATAATCAAATAACTAAAGTAAGAAAACTGCTTGGAATTGTAAAATCACGAAGTGTATTCCCGTGATCGAGATACGGAGCGTCCGCAATTAATCTATGTGACGTTAAATCATTACTTATCTTCGTTTGTTGTGTCTATGGACTCATATTTCACAAATGGCGTCCACTTATGATGCGTGCTTATTTTGAATTTCGAATAATGGAATCTGTATTTTGAATTTTCTTCGTTTTGGTTTTGTGTCAGAAATTAATATAGATATTTGAGAAATTCATTAATTGGGTAGAGTATTAATTAGAGAGTTTGCTATCGAAATTGCATGAACTGTGAAACAATTAATTTATTGAAAATGAAAATAGTCAGTGTATTGTTTCATATGCTGGTTTTGTTTTTATATATATTTTATTCATGTCCATAGATACAAGTCTTTCAGTCGGATTCATTTCAGGGTTTTAACATTCTTTAGTATGCATTAGAATGCGGATTTAACAGATTCTAATGTTTTTGGAGTATTTGACAGCAAATTGTATCAAGTCAGCCTTCCCAGTAAGCTTTGCGGAGGTAGTCAATACTTCAATAAAATTTTCCGCTCCTCTATCCCGAGATGGCTTCTGTCAATGATTTCACATATTGTCCAGTTGCGTAGTCAGTTGAAACACAAAACTACACCAATTTAATATCACTAGGAATCAATTTGCAAATAATAATAACAGCCGCTGAACATCACTCGATAAAATCCCGCCGAAAACTCCCAAAATATTATAAAAATTCAGTATTGCCACAGAATAATAAAGTATTGCCATTCACGTACGCTGTCTTCCATAGCAACAAACAAAATCAGAAATTCACAAATAACCAAATTAAAATAAATTCTAAACTGTCGAGAACTCGCGATAATATAAAATCAAGTAAGTAACAAACTTTAATAGATGTCAAAACGTGTTATAACTTCCAACAGTCTGCCATAGTTTTAACCAAACCAACTTGTGCTCAGAATCCCAACTTTTACATCCGTGACTTTGTACGGGTAACCCGGGATTGTCCGGGAACCGGGATTCTTCCCCCGGGATCGCATTGCTGTATAGGTTCTTATATTCTATTCTGTCGTGAGTGTTGAGATGCAGGTTCTATTCGTTTATCTCATATTTAACTTTGTCGATGAAGTATTTAGGAAGAGATTGGTTAATAGGATAATTGACAAAAATGTATATTTAGTCGATCAGTTATATAACCTAAAAATATTGGACACGTATTTTTCCTTTTGCCACCTAAACAAAAAAAATTGAAATGTCGTGTGACGTCACGGTGTGCTACACCTTACAGTAACAAAGTGACGTCACAAGCCCCCACTCCTGAACTTTCATGCGCTTCATCTTTGTTAATTATTATGTATATCTATACTAATATTATAAAGAGGAAAGATTTGTAATTTTATATTTTTGTATGTAACGAATAAAATTATAAACTACCGGACCGATTTCAAAAATTCTATCACCGTTGGGATGCTACACTATCCCCGGGTGACATAGGCTACTTTTTATCCCTGTATTCCCACGGGAACGGGAACTACGCGGGTGAAACCGTGAGTCGTCCGCTAGTTTATTTCATAAAGCAAAACATACAGGTTCAATATTATTTGATAATATCACTGACAGACTAAATATATTTATCATTTTTCTACCAAGGCAACTGCCCTATTGCAGGGCTTTCTTGTAGTGATAAAATTGGTATAAATATAATTTAGTAGGCTTCTTCAGTACTATTAAAACCACTTAACGCTTCTTGTGAGGATTTGTCACCAGCAATACCTATCAAACTACCACAAAACGTTGTTAGATCTAGGTTAGTTACACTTCCATGATTCAAGTTTCATTGCGATTTTTCGCAGAAACATTTATAAAAATGCTGACGTTATACGGAGTGTTTCCTAAATCTTGAAGCCTCTTTCAGAAGACGCAAGACGGGTACCGCTCATTATTTAAATTGGGACACGCCATTTTATGGCCAAATAAAAATTTACTTTTTTAGTACTTACAGTAAGCAAAAAGTCAACGATACACAGGTATTTTTAACATTGCAGATGAGACTAACAATCAAATCGAAAAAACTTCAGTAGTAGATTTAATAAAGAAAATTATGATATTGTTATAAAATAAAATAAAATAAAAAAGCTGTTTATTTCAATTAAAATACAGTTTATACAATTCTTAACTTAATCTTAAACAAAAATAGAAAAGATTTTACAGTTAAGGAGTTGCTATTTGCTTACAATTCATCAAATGTCGCTTGAATATGTTATAGGTCTGCCTTTTATTTTTGTTTTCCAGTTTACAAACTATGTGTTTTGGCAACTTGTTTAGTATTCGGGCGAGACTGACATTCCATACTCTCTCACCATAATCGTTATGACATTTTGGTATTTCAAAGGTCGGGAGGTAGTCTAGTTTACGTAATGTGATTAATCTTTTTGCCCTATTCAATTTACACAAACACAAATTTATACAAAGCCATGTTATAAAAGTGCCATCCATTACAAAGGAAAATCAAGTTTTCATTTTGTCCCTCAAAAAATACTAGATAAAAGTAGAAATAAAAGAAGCTAATTAGATTATTCTTAGTATTCAAGTTAACGTCCAGTATGTCATGAAAATAACTGTTATAAAAGAAATAAAGTATTTTTTTATTCTGTACAGAAAAAAACGCACAAGCACTTAAAAGCCAAAAGCCCAGTATTCATAATAAATAAAATAAAATAAAACCAGTTGATGTATGTCAGGGGCGGATAATAAAATTAATTAACGTGTTCAAACCCATGTTAGATACCCATGCTAGTCCATCGTTTATCCAGCTAGACTTGGGTCTTACAATAACTTGTGTCTCTAACACAATTTATATCAAGCCTAGCCTTGCATAAAGATCGTGCGCTTTCTAATAAGAACTCAGGACACCCGCTGACTGATCTCTTAGTAGGAAACGAGGTTATACGTGTACAGAACTGGCGATATTACTGCGACCAATGGATGTGGGTATTAGAACTATATTACTGCGATGCTAAACTATTGATGGATTCAAATCACGCCGAAATCTTTGCTTGCGCGATGCAGTATTTGTGTGGCGTCGTAACATTCGTTCGTAAGTGGCGACGTTGATGCCGCCACAAGCGTGAAGTCCCGGGTCAAGCAATGTATTATTGGGGTTTTCCTTCGGTAATTTGCTGATGGAAATACCCACTTCCCCTATAGCAAGATGGGATTTAAAACATAATTGAGGAAATTTTGGTTTATCCAGAGGTAACCAGACTTAACCCCCCGGGAAATAGGTACACAGTTCATAATCATCAGTTTTTATTAATCATTAGAGGATTAATAAAAATGCGAGAGTTAGTTTTACCTGAATTCGGCAAAGCCAAAATAAAATAGGTATTAAGATTCTTAGAAAAAGAAGCACAGCAAGAAAACGTTCGAAGACGTAATAAATGACCAAGAGACGACTGGAGTAAATAGAATCATTACTCCGAGCCAAGTTAGGTACTTTATCTCTTTTATTCCAAGTCCAGAATAAACATAACAATACAAAAACTAATTGTATTACTACAATCTTATAAACAGTTTCGTATGAAGACTTGTAGGCAATAGTTTGCGTCGCCGGTCTGTCGCTAATGTCTCGCGAGACTAAGGCTGTGCGCAGACTGGAGAAAAGATAGGAGAGGAGACAAGCTCACTATCTCAACAAAGACCATCATCTTCATTTCAGACGAAAGACGTCCACTGCTGTATATAGGCCTCCCCCAAGGGTGTTGAATGTGTTGCCCAATTTCTCGCAGGGCATGGTAACTTTAAAAGCAAATTTTTATCCGTGGTGTTAGACAACTGGGCTTATCCCATTTGTAAACGACCCTTTGTGCCTATTGGCCTTGTTTGTTCTGTCTCCTGCTTGATATGAAGGGCAGTAGAAATTTGTATTTTTTCTACTCCTCCGTTATTCTTTTCTGATTAATTTCGTTGCGGGATCCAAGACAGTTTTCGACGAGCTTCATTGCCTCGGCGCTTTTCTGGTGGTCGCCACTGTTGATTCTGGCTTTCAGGAGTTGCAGTTGTTTGGGAATAGTGCGGTGGATTTGCCCAAAAAAATAAAAAGCTTCGTAAAATCATGAATTCGACTGACCCTTTGCGTCTCCCATCCAGCGGATTCCTGCACCAAGACATCAGTCCACCTAGTGCACCAAGAGGAACAAATATGGCTCGCAGAAAATCTCAACAAACCCTAAATAGTCAATTCTGTCAATATTTACGGTAAAAGCGCCCTAATTGCGTAAAACCGATGCCTCACATTTTGGGACCGTGCACCTTGTTTTCCTGACGTTTCATAAATGTCTATGTGCCTAGCCTGTGCATGTTTATGTCCGATAAAATTTTAAAATATTTGACAACACAACGTAAGTAATCATATCTTCATATGTTTTTACATAATTAACATTTACTCTGCAGCAAGAATAACGGAAAGAGAATGTGGAAATGTCAAAATCAAATAAGCAAGTTATTAGGATACTGTTTTGTTTTGACATAAGATACAACCATTTGTAGTCTGAGCATAGACTAACAACTATCATAGAATGAGCAATCTCATTAGGCCGGATCCACGCTGTTAATCAGAAAACTCCGCGTTTGCTATCCGGATGAAATACGAGTTTTATACGTGGTTCGTGAACGCATACATTTTCTAGTTTGTTGTCAGAGTTAAGAAGGATAGGTGATATGGTTTCTTTACCAGTATGTTTGCATAATGAACTGTTTATACTGATGAAAATTTTGAAGCAGTTTTTTAAATGAATTGATGAACTATCGCTTTGAAGCCGAGTGTGAGACTATTTAACGTCAACTGCAACAAGTTTCTTACCAGAACATTTCCGCTAAATTAACAAACACTCGAAGACCACTTCAAGCATCGCAAAATGCAGAATCCAAAAGTCAGATTCGCTCATGTCCAAGCAACAAAAATCCGTCAGCGCAATTCCCGCTTACTTCCACGAACCCATGTTTTTTACGTAACACTTCGCCCCAGAACCCAGAGATTCTAACATTTCTAACACGGGTTACAGAACAACTGTACTTTGGAATTAGTTTCCAGTTTTGTGCTCTATTCCGTGATTTTCGGAGACAAATACCAGAGTTAGGCAAATAGGAGTTGCCGGAAGTTTTGCTTCAGATAACTAGAGGGCTGATTTGAACTTGAACGCGTCATGTCTTTGTGGGAATTCGAAGATGTAACTTTAGAATTGAACTGAACAGATGATATATTCTTTTTTTATTAAAGTGGGACGTATATCAGAGAAGAACTATTGTAGATTTTGAGTTTCAGTTTGCTGCAAATTGGTCATGCGATGAATCAGCTCTCACTAGGTGTGCCATGATTTGTTAAGCTTAAGGTCTGGATTAGCTTAAGGCAAGACGCACAGGACCGGTTTGGAGACGCTTGGGGTTGGCCTATGTTCAGCAGTGGACTTCTTTCTGCTGAAACGTATGTCTGAAGATGTAAGTATTTATAAGGTTGAAGGTGCTCGAAAATTGGTCAAGAAATTAATCAGCTCTAAATCAGTAAGAATGAGCGTCTTTTTGGTGATTTTAGAAAATAAGACGATTGTAATTTGAAGGCAAAACATTTCTGCATTTCAGTATTCACAAGATGAGACAAAGATAATCGTGATTTATGATAGTCGTGCGACGAAAACGTCGTGTTAGTGACGTCCGTTTTGGACGCGGCTCGTGACTGTTGATTGTGTGTTCTTGTCTTTATTTTTTTGTAAGTATAAATGAAGAAGTAATATGTAGGCATATTTAGTCCGATTCGGAGAAGTATTGAGGAGATATCTATTTCCATTATTCAGAAAATAGGTTATAGTTGGTTCGTATTTTATCAGTCTTTCACAAAAAGAGACTGTATATTCTGTAGCGTAAGATAATTTGTGAATACGTCTCTATTCATTACATATTAAGGATGAAATATACCGAAATACTTACAGATTTGTATCCTTCTTTAATTTGATTAAAATATTTATCATTCTGGCCATAATATGTCAAAGTTTATTGCGAAATAACACGAGTCTCGTTGACGAATTTGTGTAATAAATCCTGATGTCTTTAGTGTTACGAAGAGCTTTGCTTACGAATATATTGTTACTAGCTTCAGCCTGCGGCTTCGCCCGCGTGAAAGTCGAAAATTATCCCGAGGGGACATATTCCCGGGATAAAAAGTACCCTATGTGCTATAATCCTGACTATAATCTATCTCTGTGCCAAATTTTATCGAGATCCGTCCGGTCGTTTGAGCGTGAAGAAGTAATAAAAATACAAACAAACATACACTCACAAACTTTCGCCTTTTTAATATTAGTGTGATATATAGAAGGATTTGTTCTTCGGCCAGTTGATCTTGTGGTCAAAAGCGTAGTATCAGCGTAGCGTTTCCGTACGCATAATACGCGCTTAGACGTGGAGTTGCGGACACCAGCCCGTCTTAATCTAATCTAATCTAATCTAAGCGTAGTATCCTGTAAGGCCTGCGATCGATGCCCAGGTGTGATTGGGTGCAGTGTGATTGGATGTTTCTAATTGGCATTTCTCAGTAGCCAGATCATCATCAGAATTTACTCATTCTCTTACTCAAATGATTACCTACCCAGCCAGCGACAAGAAATTCACACTTTAAAATCATCCCAGTTTCCATTAACATTTCAACAGCGCGTTACCTATAAACCTCTTAAATGAACTGCTTACATATAAAACTAATTACAGTTTAAGTATTACTGCCTTTAACCGCTTTAAACCGGCGTTATGTTTGAACGTTGAGTTAGTAGATTTACGACTTCGATGCCGAACTTATGAGCTGAAGAACCTTTCATTTCCGTTAGGAGTTATATCTTGCGTTAAATTAAAGTTTAGTGTCGGTCCTGTTGAGTTTATGAGTGCCTTTAAGAGGGCTTCAAGGTTGTCAATCTTGTTCTTAATATAGATGGCTCGTCTAGTGGTCCTATACTTCGCCACTTTCACGGGATCGTCGTCGGTGGCATTGCATCGGTCGCTTTGAGTGCAGGTTTTGGACTAGGAACGTAAATGGGTCTTAGTCTGTGACTCTACATCTGCTCATCGAGGTAACTTCACCAGAAGGTTGTCGAATATAGTGACCGGTTCTATTGTGGGGCAATTCACAGGCTCGAATTCGCACTAAATGACTACACTTCAACACGTTTGCACTCGCCAATGGCTCTGGTATGAATGAAAATGATGCGGTGCGCATGAGGCTGTGTCTGTGTGGGGGAAAGTGGGGATGACTAAGAG
The DNA here is from genome assembly GCA_964057195.1 of Orthosia cruda. Taxonomy (NCBI): domain Eukaryota; kingdom Metazoa; phylum Arthropoda; class Insecta; order Lepidoptera; family Noctuidae; genus Orthosia; species Orthosia cruda. Next base: position 18,743,747 of record OZ059844.1, read on the forward strand.
AAAGTGCGAGCAATATAGATACACTACATCGATGAAAACCAGTATCTATTTTGTAAGCCTTTATGGAATGGATAAAAGAAATCAAAATCATTTTTTTTTATTTCACATAGGCCTACATGGGCACTTATAAAACGTCGACAAAACGTGCACGGTTCGGGTTGGTCGTTTCCTATGGAGAAGAACCGGCAAGAAACTCCATGGTTACTCTTTTAAAAATGGTTTGGTTTTACAATATTTCCATGTTACAGCATTAGTACTTAGACATGGGGGGACAACGTAGGCCCGACTTATGACAATAAGTCGTAAGAAACTAAAAAAATAAAATAAAAGGATTATATATTTTATAAAAAAGTTAACAAATGTTAACTAGCATCTAGAAGGCCTACAATGTTCACACATTCACAAAACAATCGGTAAAAGAATCTATACAAAGGTAAATAAAAATAGTATTACATGACTAAATTTAACATGTGGCACAAATTTTGTTATCAGTGCTGTAACTATTCTTAGCAAAGGGCTATAAAGATGTTTGAAAACCATTGTAAAAGTCTAATTAAAAGAAGGAAAGAAAAATGAGATTGAGAATAGTTAGAGACATCCACATATTTGTGCCGTTTACAAGTTACCAGGGAAGCTGCATGCGCAGAAGGAGCTAAGGCCAAATGTTTTTATCTTCAACGTAGTCCTTGATTTTATAATATGCTTTTTGAGGGAAAGAGGTTTTGTAAGCGAGATTATGATGTCAATATATAATACACTCTATTGTAGCTATAGCTTAGTTCTTTCCTCCACCTTCATAATATTGATTCAGCAGAAAAGACAACAGACTCCGAGCTATCCCATGATCTGCATTATCTTTAGGTTGTAGAAAACAGGCGACACCCACATAAATAATTGTCTCATTAAACTTTTCCTAAATACTTTGTACTCGCAGTCGTCTCAGATAATTTTGTGGCACAGTGAATTAGCTAAATACTTATCAAACTTTCCGTCATTACAACAAAAATCACTGAGTCACTCAGATCAAATAAAAACTCAAGATGGAACGTTGCAAACAACAAAGTGAAGCCGGTTCAAAGTAAGCCTTGCCGTATAAATACACAATTATATGCGCACACGTATAACGAAACTACCCCTTAGCTTGTCAGTTGAGCTTTATTATTTGATCTGTAAGCTCGAAGGACAAGCTAAGGCGTAATTTCGTTGTGCGTGACTGCGTGTAATTGTGTATTTGTACGGCAAGGCTTAGTTTGAACTGGCTTCACTTTGTTGTTTGCAACGTTCCATCTTGACTTTTTATTTGATCTGAGCTGAGTCATCAAAAACGGGCCGGACATGACGTAAGCACTTCAATTTCAACACAAAGTGACTACGGAAACTCCAGCTAATGATAAAAACGCTTCACTGAAACGAAAGTGTCTATTGTGAAGGCCAGACGGTTTTGAGACGGATTTTAACAAGGTAAGAAAAAAACTTAAAATAGAAAAAGATTCGTCATTGTAGAGTGATCAAAGTAACGGTTGTTGGGCTAGCAATCCTGGTTTAGATTCATCATCATCTTCCTGACCTTGTTCCATTTTACTTGGGGTCGGCGCAACACGTTTTCTACTTCCATACCGTCCTATCCACTGTCACGCTATCACTGTCTCCCTCTTCTTTCATATCAGCGACATATTCGCGAGCTGGCTCACCGAAATTAGATGTATCCTCCTATTGCACAGCATGATTTTGTTCTTGTTTTCTTACGTATTTTAGTTCGCTTCTTTAACAGTCAGGTTTTTTGATATTTTGTATTATGTTTTATTTTAACTTTTTATTTATATTTTTTTTTGGATTACTTTTAAACGTAAATGTGTTATATATTTGAAATGACTTCTTAAAACCTTTTGTTTTGATACCCTACACAATTTTTTTTTTTTTTTTTAATATTAATTGCGCCAGTAACACTTGCAAGGTTAAGACAAATCGATTGACGTAAGATTCATCAAAATCGGCCAACGCGACGGTGTCTAGAACGCCACATAGGAACATACATAGACTGATAAACACATTACCCACCTTCGGCAGTCGGGTAAAAAACAACTATCATAGGTCAAGGATGTAGGAAGACGACGAGGTGATATCTTAGGCTTGGTGTTCACGATAACTCTGGTAGCACAAAGCAAGCACTATCTGCTCTTGAAATTGTTATTTTAACATTCTCATCCATCTTGTATGTAACGTCCCCAATGCGTGGGACACCTCTTCTCCTACAGAGAAGAAACCCACATTGATCCACTACATTTTCTCACAGTGTGTTGTGTTTCCACAACAATATCATATGCTTAACGCATTGTTCGCACACCATCGCCGCGGTTCGTGGTAACATAGCGTTAGTACAGCTAAATTTGTGAAATGTTTCGCTTTTACCGGTAGAATCGCAGCGGTAGGAGCTGGTAATGTGTTTACGGCTTTATATTGCACGTAGCTCACACCAACCAAACATGATCCTTATTTCTTATACTTTACTACTTTCTACTAATTTTATAAAATAGCTTCTGCCCGCGGCTTCGTCCGCGTAAACAGTTTTATCATGTCTGTGATACAGTCACAGCATGATTTTCTTCTTGTTTACGTCTTTTTAGTTCGCTTCTCAAGCAGTCGGGTTTTTTGAAATTTTTAGAGTTCCGTACCCAAAGGGTAAAAACGGGACCCTATTACTAAGACTCCGCGGTCCGTCTGTCTGTCTGTCTGTCTGTCTGTCACCAGGCTGTATCTCATGAATCGTGATAGCTAGACAGTTAAAATTTTCACAGATGATGTATTTCTGTTGCCGCTATAACAACAAAAACTAAAAACAGAATAAAATAAATATATAAGGAGGAATCCTATACAACAAACGTTGTTTTTTGCCGTTTTTTTGCGATAATGGTACGGGACCCTTCGTGCGCGAGTCCGACTCGCACTTGGCCGGTTTTTTTTATTTATAACTAGTTTTCTTTTTTTTTTGAAGTAGGTACATTTATACATATTAGTGTTATATAATTTTGAAATCATCTCTAAAAACCTTTTGTTTAGATACGCCCACGATGGGTTTGGATATAATATGGCGCCCAAAATCGGCCATTTTACTATTTTCCAATTTTAATGTAGCCAGTGACACTCGCAAGGTTAACACGAATCGTTCGACGTAAGAATCATCAAAATCGGCCAACACTTTTGGTCTCTAGAACGCCACATAGGAACGTACATACATCTATACTTAATATTATAAAGAGTAATGATTTGTATTTTTAACCCCCGACGGAAAAAGAGGGGTGTTATAAGTTTGAGGTGTGTTACTGTGTATCTGTGTATCTGTGTATCTGTGTATCTGTGTGTCTGTCTGTGGCATCATAGCGCCTCAACGGATGAACCGATTTAGATTTAGTTTTGTTTGTTTGAAAGGTGATTGTATCAAGAGTGTTCTTAGCTATGTTTGAACAAAATCGGTTCAGCGGTTCAAAAGTTATGCGCGTTTTACTGTTTAGATCGTTATGTTTTCGCAAGATAAATGTGTCGGGGGTTTTTTAAATTTTGAAATTTTACTTGTTGTATTTAAAGAATAAACTTAAAAACCGCACGGAATGATTAAAAAAAAATCTTTCACCGTTGGGAAGCTACACTATCCCCGGGTGACATAGGCTACTTTTAATCCCTGTATTCCTATGGGGACGGCTACACGGGTGAAACCGTGAGGCGTCCACTAGTAGACTGATAAACACATTACCCTCCTTCGGCAGTTGGGTAAAAAGAATGCATTGGTTTATAATTACAGACATGCATCCTTTACGATTCCATCCATAAAACCTCAGAAAACACCCTTAACCACCTATTAGGAACCTATATAGGAACATAACTCCTAACATGATAAGTATAAAGATGACTCTAGTAAACCGGCCTTATAAATCAAACGGCTTCAACCTAGTCTAGGTGTAACGAGCCCGGGTTCGAACCCATGACCTTGTCGGTTCCCACGTTGATCGCTGGGCTATTGCGTACATAAATCTTGTTTCAAGAAAGCTAGGTAGGATTTTCTTTTCATTATCTTTTTGGCCTTGTCGGGAGAGGTCGTATGAGTTACGTGTTACAAGGCATTTTAGAGGCATGAAAAACTAGATGTGTTGTGTCTGTAGTAAATAACGACATAATTTATCCATATAATAGAGCTAAAATTTATCAAACTTAAGTTTTCAATAAATTATTATTTTTATTAGGTGTTACTAAATTAATTTAAATGGTAATCTCTGGATTATTCTGAAACAACTATTCAGAAGACGATAATGCATAATGCATAATCGCTGAGTTTCCTTCATTGGCTTATTCTGAAAAAACCGGCCAAGTGCGAGTCGGACTCGCGCACGATGGGTTCCGTATCATCACGTGGACGGACCGCGGAGTCTTAGTAATAGGGTCCCGTTATTACCCTTTGGATACGGAACCCTAAAAATGCATGGTTTCTGCGGGATAGTCCATGGAAGCGCAGGCGCGTGAAATATCTAAAAATAATACAGTGCAGTATTATGTTAGATCTCCCAGATGGCTATATCTCCTACAAATTAAAGTTAATTTATCAATATTTTAAAAGTTTACAAAAAGAATTGACCATTTTAAGCCCTAACGGATTACTTTAAACCTCAACATATATCCTGTAACAAATATGAGAATTACAGCACAACACATTAGTAGAAATGCCTCACCCGTCACCGTGGAATAAGCCTGCATCAATAGGGTGATAAAATCTCTCGCATTAAAATCAATTTGAAAGGAAAGGGGTTAAAGTAAAGCCTCGGCGATGTTGTTTCCCTCCACTGGCCACCATTTTACACCATATTCTATAATATAATTTAAGCACCTACATAATTCTATAACTACTCCAAAAAAACACGAAACATTCGTGACTGGTTCTTATCCTCAGATAATTCATGAAACAGCGACACTCAGGCCTAATGGGCGACTCTTTAACAGTTCATTCATCATTAGTAATGAGGTCATTGACACGGACGACCTGACATAATTCTTACATTACTCCACAGAGTAGATAGGTAACAGAAGCCCGGCTCTGTTGAAACAACTAGCGAAGACGCAGGCACACATAGACAGGCACCGAGGAGTTAGTGGCTAAGTAGTAACAAACGCACGAGTCTATCTTCATAGTTAAGCAACGCTTGCTGAGGTTAATCCGTAGATGGGCGACCATCCCTTAGGTACTGAGAATCCACCGTGTCTTAGGAAAGCACGATAATCCGTTCCTCCCCGGCTGTAATTTGTAGATATTTGCAGTCGTTACTGAAAGTCTGGTAGGCATTCTCTCAATGAAAAATTCTGGTACTTAAATTCACCTGGTTACACTGGAAGCCGACCCCAACATAGTTGAAAATAGGTTTGGTAGATTAAAACGCTATATGTACAGAAAAACGAAGAAAAAATATTGTTGTTAGCTTGTTTTTTTTTTTCAGGTGTTTTCGCTCATAACTGTCATTTACTTGAGTTACGAGGTAAGTACGCGTCTAGATGTGTGCTTGTGCTTATTTTCGATCACCACTTGGAGTTGGCCTTCTGTACCGCTATCTATTCTGTGATTCCTGACATAACTCTAACATTACTTTGTTCATTTGAGAGCTCGAAACATTTTTAATTAGATCCCCTTTGCTATGTGAAACTTTAGGGGTACTTACCTATGTTGATTTAATTAATTTAGGTGCAGAGTTTCAGATGCGTTTTTAGGGATTCCGGTTTTTGTGGATGGTATTTTAGGTTATCCAGGCTTGAGAAGTAAAATTAATAACTTTTAGGGAATGTATCAAAATTCCTTGAGTTTTATTAATTTTGCAGGAGCCTAAATATTGTACCTGGTGATGCTGGCAGTAGCTACTTTGGGATTAAAGGAATATCTGTATACAAAGTAATCAATCTGCCTAGCCTTTTCCCAACTATATTGGGGTCGGCTTCCAGTCTTACCGGATTCAGCTGAGTATCAATGATTTACATGGAGCGACTGCCTATCTGACCTCCACAACCCAGTAACTGGGTAACGCGGTACCCCTTGGCAAGACTGGTGTTAGATTTCAAGTTTCTGACTACCCGTAACGACTGTCAAGATCTTCATATGACAGCAGGGACCAACGGCTTAACGTGCTCGCCGAGGCACGGAGGAAACTCGGTATGTTGAAATAGTCACCCATCCACGGACCAACCTCGTCACGCGTTGTTTAACCTTGATGTTCGACCAGTGCGGCTGTTATTATTTAGCCACGAGCTCCTCACACCTCATCTGTATACAAAGTAAATAGTTTCAATTAACGAATTCACACATTTTGAGTGTTTCCAAATACCTATTTAGGCTAAAATTGCTTTCAAATAGCGTGCTGCTTAGATTTACTTTTCATGATTTTCAACCATAGTTTTATAAGTTAAACACAGGGAAATAAATATATACATGACTAAAAACTATCTTCCACCATCCCCAAAAATATTTTAATGAACTCTTTGTTCAACCTAATGAGTATAATTAACAAACGATCACTTAACGCAAACAAGTTAATTTAGAACCATCAGTAACCCCCGAAGTTCTAAATTTAACCTCACTTTAGTAGGGGGAGTTCGTCAATGGGGATTTATCGACACAGACTGGACAGGTGTTTGAAGTCGCCGCAGTTTAGTGGTAGTTACAACAGCTGTCAATGGTGGTGGTTCGAATCCGGAGTAGAGTAAAAATAGACCTGGTTCAATCTTCATTTGTCAAGTTTGACTCCATGTTGCGTCTAGTTTGAAAGGGAGCTGATTCTTTCGTATTAGAATCAAGGCTGACGATGATGAAGAAAATATTCAATAGAAAAAACCGGCCAAGTGCGAGTCGGACTCGCGCACGAAGGGTTTCGTACCATTATCGCAAAAAACGGCAAAAAATTCACGTTTATTGTATGGGAGCCCCCCTTAAATATTTATTTTATTCTGTTTTTAGTATTTGTTGTTATAGCGGCCACAGAAATACACCATCTGTGAAAATTTCAACTCTCTAGCTATCACGGTTCATGAGATACAGCCTGGTGACAGATAGACAGACAGACGGACCGTGGAGTCTTAGTAATAGGGTCCCGTTTTTACCCTTTGAGTACGGAACCCTAATAAAAAATTGAATAGAAAACATTTAGTCGACAGAAACACAACACAACAACAACAATCACGAAACAGAGAAGAATAGTAAAAAAAAGTACAAACAAGGTTAAGGAATTATTGCGCCGGGCGTGCCCATACCGAAAAGTTCCGAAGGGATTCCTCGGATAAAAACGCGTCAAAACGTGGGATTTTAATTTTTAATGTACGTGTATGTACCTCTATAGTTGATTTAGACTTGTGTGTTCATAGGTGCGACCATAAAATTGCTTGTTTATTGTCTCCAGCAAATCTAGATACGCAACAGTTATCCATATACCGCAAATTCTCATAACTGTATTCCAAGACACGAACGTCACAAAAAAAGTAAAAAATTCGTCGTGGTTAAAGATATGCGCGTGTCAAATCCAACTAACAGATAGCTCTGCATTTTAAGTGCTTCTAGCAATAAAGACCCTAATGTTCGAGACGTTTAAGTTTGCCGGACAGAAGGTCAGTTCACTTGTTCTCTTATCATTTAGGTTAATTCCTCACTGCACCTCACAAAACAAATACAAACGTTACTATCTCCCGTTTATCACTAACTCATATTTAACCACCCGTGCTTAGTAGATCACGTAACGACATGGAACCAAGTATCTATCCACTTAACAGAATCAGAACGGAGCCATTCCGAAAAGCAGTTAGCTCACGCTGTCGTCAAAACGGATAAGATCACGTCACCAGCATAATTGAGCAAAGAAACAGTAGTTATAACGGCTCACGCACCGATACTGCACTGCATGCATTCCTACAACAACCTTAAAAGAATTAATAAAAAATAAGCAAGGGTTGCGCCCGCGCACTCCGATCCCAAGATAAGGGCCTTACACGCCCGAGTCGCTCCGAACATGGCCGAAGAAATCCGAGCGCGGGAACGAGGTCATTCAACGCTCCCTTTAATTGCCGTCCCTTATCAACCCGTGGTACCAGTCTTATAGTCGTCCTGCTTACTCTTATTTGAATATTTAACTTTATATGGAACAGAAAATGCAGTCGGGACAATGATTTAGAAAAGTAAAGCCAGTATATAATTTATGGTAGAGCAGGAGCTTCGTAGCATAAATTGAATTAATATGGACGTCAATTTGTTTAGGGAACGGTCGATGCTCTTATTTGAAGCATCGTTGTGATAAATTCCTTTTTGATCCAGTCAATTTGTTACACTTCAGATCACTACGTTATGAAATGGGTGCTGAGGGATTTTAATATAAAATTCTACGTCGGTTTTGAACGTTATACACGTGTTGTTAGCTTTTATATGTACTACATTTTATAGAGCTTACTCGTCTATCTAATTGAATCCAAATGTATCAGTGTTTCAGTCACTAATGCCAAAACTAATCACACTTCTTTCAACTCAAAACGTTTAGTCAAATACAGGAACCTGGCATTAAAATCCTTCCTTAACTAAACCCATCTAAAACGTCGTCTTTGGCAGTTAGTTCAAACACTTAAACCCAGGACCCAAGATCTCGTTTTAAAACGTTCTTTGAGCTTTCAAAGAAATCCTCGAAACTATGAAATTACTGGCTGTTTCAATGGTTTCTTGGTTTATATTTCAACCACTTAGGTCGAACTAAGTTATATTCCAAGTTAGTCTGTGCAGCGTCAAGTAAGTTTCGTTTGAAGCGTTGCAATTTGATAGCTCATCGGGCAGCCATGGAATTATTAAGTTATCACTTAGGAGCTGGGGGAAGTGTCTCTAGTTATTAAAATTAATGTATATTAGATTGTGGTTAAGTCTTTGTTGTTTTAGTAGGGTTTGAGCATGTTTGCGATCCAATAAGTCGTGAGTCCGGGACCGGGATGGCCTAGAACTAAAAATTCGAAGATATCTGACATCCGCCAACACTTACTGTGCCCGCGTGGTGGCTTTCGGCCCTCTTCTTCACATAGAGCTGGGACATGTACCGCATTAGGGAATCCTGTAATGATGGAAGTGATGAATGTGTGTATCACACTTCACACTATCACACTAATAATATAAAGGCGAATGTTTGTGAATGAGTGTATGTTTGTGTTTTTAAGATTGTTAATTCTTTACGCTTAAAGGGCTGGACGGCGGATCTGAATGAAATTTGGCACTAGAGATAGATTATAGTCTGAAATAGCACATAGGATACCTTTTATCCCGGTTTAACGTTCACTAGGGATAATTTTCGACAGTCACGCGGGCGAAGCCGCTGGCAGAAGCTAGTATATATATATATATTATTAGTATAAAGGCGAATGTTTGTGATTGTGTTTGTATGTTTGTTACTCTTTCACGCATAAACGGCTGGACGGATCTGAGTGAAATAGGTTATAGTCGGGCATAGCACATACGAGTATGATACTTTCTGTCCCGAGTATATGTTCCCTCGGTCACACTAATATTATGAAGACGAAAGTTTGTGAGTGTGTTTGTTTCTTCTTCACTCCAGAACGGCTGAACGGATCTGGATGAAATTTGGAACAGAGATAGATTATAGTCTGGAATAGCACATAGGGTAGAGAGCACTTTTTAGACCGGGAATATGTTTCCTTGGTATAATTTTCGACATTCACGCGGGTGAAGCCGCTGACAAAAGCTAATTATGGAATAATTTCGTATATAAATTCCTTTTCTAAGACTTGTAATAAAAAAACAGGTCTTAAAGGTAAGCTAGGTGTAGCAAAAGACAGATAACAAGTGTAGCAAACCAAAGGCATGATAGATCGAGTATTCAACTTTAGAGCTTAGTCAGGCTTAGATTTAAACTGAAGACAGGTGTCTTTTCTTTCTTTGTAGCAATAAGATTTATAGTCTTGTCCAGTGGTTCGGTTTCATTCCATGAAGTGGTCAAACGGGATGAAGAAAAAAGGAGAACTCTTCAATGCGTTTTAACCCTAGGTAACTATACATTCGTCCGCTCGGCTTCGCATCTCTCTGCAATAGTAGAATTTGGTAAGGCCTAAGGTCTCAGTTCTTTCTCTACCCTCCTAATTAAGATAAAAAACCTTCCCTGTAATGATATTTTGATATTTAATGTCAATTGACACGAAATATATGGCTCTGTGTGTATATGTCGTGTCGAAATATCTGAGGAAATGAGTATCTGTCGCGTTGTGTATAACAAAATGAGTATCTGTCGCGTTGCGTATGACGAAATGCGTATCTGTCGTGTTGCGTGTCTGTCGAGTTCCGTTTCTGACAAGTTGCGAGTCTATCCTGAGAGATGACGAAATGCGTATTTGACCACTTGCGTTTCTCACGACATGCTAATGATCACTCAATTGATGTCCCTTTCTTAGAGTTTTTGAAGAAAATGGTCTCTCTTATGATCACTAAATTGATGTCCCTTAGAGTTTTCGAAGAAAATGGTCTCTCTTATGATCACTAAATTGATGTCCCTTTCTTAGAGTTTTCGAAGAAAATGGTCTCTCTTATGATCACTAAATTGATGTCCCTTTCTTAGAGTTTTCGAAGAAAATGGACTCTCTTTTTTATTTAAAACACAGTAAAGACAAAATCGTCGCCTTATTTAATAGACCTGTAACTATATCAACGGATATTTTTTTTGTCGTCGGTCCCGTTATTCTCAATATATAATGTCTTTGTGGGACCTGTATTTTGATCAGTGGTATTATTTGAATTTTAGACGTAGTCCACTTAACGAATGCTTAGTAACTTCGTGACTCGAAAACATAGATAAGATAAGAAGATAATCTTCTAAGTATTTTCTTTCATCTAGATTTAATCTTGCGTTTGTGTAAAATTTTGCCATCATCATTCTGTTGGTCTTATCCCAATCTATTTGGTGTCGGATCAAAATCTCTTCAAACTCCACACTTCGACTACTTCCTTACTCCGAAATCTCAGTAAAGCTAGGTTACTTTAATAAAGTTTATGTTGCCAACTCAGTAAACCTAGGTATTTCAGCAATAAACTTATAAATAGCTTACCTACCCGTCTCCCTGACAAAGGAAATTGCTTGTTTCCTCCTATCAGTATATCTGGTTTCCTGCATTTTAATCACAAATCTTGTAGATATACGTGCTTCGTTGAACTTATAAGAACTTAATCAAAGGAATCTGTTACTAGGAGATTTATGCATCATGGCTCTTTGACTACAAGCTTTTTTTTCTAATTTAGTCAAGTAATTATTTCTGACCACGACCTCTTTAACTAGATGTTTTTTTTTGTATTAAAACAAGAAGAAATCTGCATAGCTAAAGCGTCCAACGTAATCTTGGATAAAACGAAATTAAAATTGTCATGCCTTTTGTATACAGTTATTTAGTGAACAAAATAAAAATATAATTAGTGGATTGCATTATCTTGTTGAAGGATAAGTTGCAGTAATTTGTGCTCTCTTTCAAAGGGCTGAAGGTTAAAAATGAAATGAGAGAGCTCGTTGAAACAAGTTATGCCCGCTAGAGAAACTAAATGACCGCGTACGACTAAAAAGGCTTGAACCTTCTTTTTGTAACTTCAGTTTTAGAGCATCTTAACGAAGCAACGGATAAAAAATATTAGTAAAAAATTCTGGACTGCAGAGCGTCCGGTATTTCGAAATTGGTTTACAAAAAGAATATGATGCTATAGTTTCATTTTTAGCTACCGTTTCATTTAAATTGTTGCACAGTTTAGTAAAAAGTTTACGTTAGTTTTTGTTAGTTAAAATATGCCATAGTTAGATTCGGTTTTAGAAACGACAAAACCTTTCAAAGTGTTTTTAAATCGTTTCAGTTTCTGCCTCCTTATATGCCTACTCCCGTAGTTACTCACAGAACAAGACATAAGCCCCCTATTCTTAGATGATGCGACATACAAAACGAATAGTAAAATAAACTCCCCAGATCAAATACACTGCATATTCAGTTCAGTGACCGTCATATCTAAGATCAACGTGCGCGCAGATATCGTCGATCAATTACTGACTGTCACAGTCGTATATCATAGACACAGAGTAGGGAATAAATGGAGACCTCAGCTTCAAAATCAATCTTTTTAGGATGTCAAAAAATTACATAATGAAGTGCCCCAAAATTGCCGGCCACTGACGGACCACTCTCTAACATTTGAGCCGGGAACAAATGGCGCATCGCCACTGTCAGATCATATATTTTTAGCAAGTTATTATACTTTTTGCATTTGTTAGGGACACAAACTGATTACGCCTTGTTGATTTAAGATCCTGTCAGAACATACTTGTACACTACCTACCACTCCGGACTTGGAAATACATCTCCGAAATTGTGCTTGAATATTTTGCTGTCTGCCTTCTGAACCCAAATTATCCTATCAATATCTCTGAGCTTTATGAGGTCATTGGCTATCGGCTGGCCGGGGGATGTAAGAAATGATCTCTTCCAAAAGCACACACTTGAGACTCTCAATAATCGTCAGTATCTATGCTGATGTTTATTAAACCGTCTTCGCCCGATTGTTACTCCATGTTTTCGTTACTCTGTGTCTGCAAACGTCAGTTCAGATGAAGGTGATATCATTTATTGTACCAGCTACGCGTCTTATTGTGCTGGATGGACGCATAAATATTTTCGTTGGTATAGTAAATATATGGCGCGTAATGTGGGCAGATAAACATGGCTGATTAATTGTGAGAAATTATTTATGATGGCGTCTGTATCTGTGTGATTTGTCTTCATTCTATTCTCATGCTTTTAATTTATCTGTAGCTTATCGAATGTATAGCCTAAGAAGCCGACTGTTAACATGATATGTATGGGCTTTTTCTCGACCATAGAATCAGCATTGCCATTCAAAGTTTCAATGCTGCCAATGTTTTGGGCACTTATCCCGTTGACAGCAATGCAGACGAATTATTTTGATACCCAATAAGTTCTTTCGTTCCTCCTTTTTATACCAGCTTCTACAGAATTCACGTTATTTATCTTTTAGTAACATAATAATCTTGACATCAATAGTGTGATTGTATACTTTCCAGCGATCTTTACCTAATCTCTTGGGTACAGACTACAGATCCAAGAATGACAACACAAATAGGCTTACCTAGAATTTACAAAAAATATTACTCATTTTGTCGGCGCTCGAAACTCAAGACTAACGTTCAGTAAGCTAAACTAGTATAGAACATAATATAATTCTGAAACTAAGCAAAAATAACTACCAAATAAGCTCAAGCATATCATAGAAGAGAAGGAATATATGAACACCGAGAATATAGTTACAACGGTCATGTTTTGTCCTACGGCCGAATTGTTTCGAATATATTCGGGAATTGCTAAAGAAATATATGGATAGACTTATTCAAGTAGCGAGGACGTATCCGCTCGATATATTCGGTTTCATCGCGACACCGACACAGATATTCCTTTCGCTCGCGTCGACGTTTTATTTTAGGCTCAGTTCAGGCGAGGAAAACCGACGTCGCAACGTTTGCCTTTTTCGTGCTAATAACGAAACGAAACCTGTGGGAGTTGCCAATGTTGTGTTTAGATATTTTGAGTGTTAAAATGATGCTGTTTTTATTTTGGATAGTATTTAAACGAACGAATATAAATTCAAATTTAAGGTGTCAAATATACTGAATATGCCTTACTGAATTACTAAGTGGGTCCAGAACATGAAGGAGGTGAATTCGTTCGCTTTGCTCGCTCACTTCAGCTCCCATCCCCTTCGAGATAACCTATCCTTGTCGGGGTGCTCTAAGTTCCCGAGCCCGCTTCGCTCGCTCTTGGACTGATTCGTTGAAAACACGAATTCACCCGAACTCCCACGCTGCACAGCGATGTCGCCTTGTCGGTTGTTCTGCTATTTACAAAAGAATAATATGCTAAAATAGAACCCCCATATACAACTACAGTATGGCACAATATTATTCACCGCAGCTCACAAAAACCTTTTTTCCGGATAAATAGTTACTTTCTGGTAGAATAGACGCCTATTCAATATATTTTTCGCCCGGTAAATAATTTCCCTTTAAGTTTTTAAATGGGGGTTTTCCACTTCTTGTCTTTTTGTTGTTTTGCGAATATTTTTCTCTTGCCTACCGTTGACGTTCTGCCGGTACATCACGGTAACAATCCTACTACTATTCAAAACGTATGTGTAGTAGTAGAGTCCTTTGTGATAATTTTCAACACAGATCAAGCCGGTAGCAAAATGTAGTGTAATTATACTTAGCTCAAAGACATCAAAGCACACCTTTGAAAGTCATCAACTACAAATGATATTATCACCAAATAAACAATTTCGAGACACAAACAACCAAAACTAGGTCTTGATAAAATAGTTCAAATAATATTCTGATATTACGTCCATTATTGTGTACCGTCCTTTGTTTCCCCAGACATATTTCGGTTTACGGTAGGAACCAATCAATTTTGCGAGTCCCTTATAAATCATCTCGACCGTCTCCCGTCATGGCCGATCGTTGAAAAAGGAGGATGTTTGGTAAACCGCTGGACTATAATTTTGTGGACTAATGTTGTTAGTCTGTTATGGTTTCCGGGTAAGGTAATGGGATTTTGAAACTATCGGGATATTGGGGATCATATTTTTTGTATAGGTAAAATAATAAAGTATTTACTTGTCACAGAACTGACTTTTCATACCTTCAAGTCTTCAAGATTGTTTAAGGATTCAGGTGCACTTTGATCAGTAAAATTTTGTAATTTTGGGAGCTCCATTGCTATTTATTTCAATCGCATTCCATTAATTTAATAATTAGGTTTCTCTTCTCTGAACTGAATTGATTGCATCCTTAAAATTTCGCAGGCTCATAAATTTATTTCATTTAAAATACAATTCATTCAGCAAATATCAAATAAGCATAAAATTTACTGTTCCCGTTTCCCTTCCTCGGATAATGTTGTTATTGTTATTCCTGACGAATGGATCGACAGTCAATTTCTTTATTTCGGTTTCATAAATCATCTGTGAGAAATAGGTTACCGACTGTTTATATCTCAGTCGCGTGCTTTAAAATACAAATGTTTTGCACTTTCGCAAATTATGCAAAACATTAACATAAGTATGGCAAGAATATTCAAATTAAATGTACGCCGCCGACCTAATGACTGACTTGTCGAGAGTGTACAAAGAAATTACTTTTGTAATTGTAAACTATAAACATTATATTTTCATATCCGGCAAGAAAACTTTTTAACATTCAGCTGCAGTTTCAACTTCGACGGCCGTAATTTCACAATGAATTGTATTCAGAACCGAATGCAAATAAATGGTCAATCAAAATACACGAGTTGCGAAAACTGTTACATATTTCAGTAGCAAAAAGTGTATAAAAGCAATATTTCATTGGAGTGGAACTGTCGGTCCTGTCAGCAGGATTGACGGGTGTCCTCGGGGTTCGCACGGCTCCGTGTCACCCTCCCAAATATTAATTTCTTAAGTAACGCCACCAGTGTCCCATGCTTACATTTACTTGATGAACAACGTGGTTATTGATGAGCCTTTTATGTTACGAGTACGTCTATTCATCAGACAAAATTTGCTGCTTGTCTGTCCAGAAAAAGCGGAGTGAATTTCTGTTATAATTTTTTCCTTTGTCGCCCCGATGCGGACGATTGGCCCTTACGAATATCGTCGGCAGTGAAGCGAGCTTCTTTTGCGCCGAAAATACGTCAATGTGCCCGCGGGCGATATTTTTATTCGTTTGTCTACATTGAATGGCATTTCCAAATTAAAATATCAATGAATGCTTTCCTGCTGTCATGTGACAGGAATATCCTGTAAACGTACATTTCTGCTGTCTTCTACATTCTTTCGCAAATACATTGTTTCATTTGTTTTGGCGAGGATGTTCGTGTTTTGACAAAGCTGCCGGCGGCGGGGAGAGCGTGGATTTGTAAGGTTCAGAAAGGGATTTCGCTGTCGTACCGGGTCGGTAGATAAATTGTTGAGAAAAACTCGTCGCTAAGAGATTTTTACTGGAAGGTCTTGATAATGACAGCTCTCGAGTGTCGACCCTTTAGTACTGAAGTGAGGTTCAATAGCTTTCACAGTTGCGACGTTTCCCAAAACATACAATCTGTTTTTTATGGAACAATTGTTGTAATACTTTGCTTACTTAAAAACCTTTTTGAAGTTTGTCGTAATGGGTCTTGTTGTTATTTTTGTTTGTTATTTCGAGTAACGATCTTACCATTCAGTTTTATTTTGTTTGGCTTTCTGAAGCTAATTTTTATCAAGTAAGCTTATTTTTGTAGCCTTTACCGTCTGTATACTTTCTTTTTGTTATGAGTCACCTGACTTAGCTCTCATGTCTTCCATTATTGTGTCTCTTTTTAAATAAAGCTTATCAACGTTAAGCAGGCTATTAAACTCTCATTTGTAATGCGTGCTAACCCTCCATTTCTTCCGAGTACACGTACTTATGTCATCAGATGTCCTTATCATTAGCTTTTTTACCTGTCGTCACATAATTATATATAGTTTCTTGACTTTTTCTAATGTTCCCACGTTTATTAGATATACTTATTAATCTTGGATTTAATGCTTATGTTTGATTAATGATTTTGGATCGTCTTCTAAAGCTTTTACTTTATTTGTAAGAGTAATTGCGTCTGGAACTTCTTTGTGTCTAATTTTTCATGATTAGATTCATTTTTATCATTTGTTCCTTTAGAACTTTCTTTGGTATAAGCTACTGTTCTAAATTCTTACCTTCATTCCAAGTTCTGCTTAGAATTTGCTGTAATTTCAAGCAGTATTTGTAGACGGAATAATCCTTTCTCATTTTCAAATAGGAATTCCACCACCGACCATGAAATGCTCATTAGTAGTAGTGTAGAAACTTATGTTAATTACTTCACTCCGGCCTTATCTGCGACTAACATTTTACGACGTCATAAGCACTAAAAATGTACTTAAGTAAGCACAGCTCTATTTTACAAGTGGTCTCTTAAATTAGCTCAAATTATACGGACTCGGGTGCGAAGTTAATTTTCTCATATAAAACGCATGTTGAATAGGAATTCATTCTACTTGTTGTACATACACATAGAGTTAATTTATTCTTTACAGAAATGAAACATTATTATTTGTTGTTTCCGGTCAAAAACGTAAGAATGCCAGTTTTGACAAGGAAAGTTAATGTAGGTAAATACCCCAAAACTGTCTCCCCTGTTTACTTGTCACTAATTTGAATCATAGCTATGCTGTGTCCGTGTGGGTCATTCCCGCTTCACAATTCCCCCGTCAAAAAATGTCAGACAGTCATCAAACCAAAAATAGTAACAAAGTAACATTTTACTACTTTCGTTTACGATAGCAATGTAAGTGAAGTGTCAGATAAAACTGTCGAGTATCCCGACTGGACGTCGACACCAGCAGTCCGACACTCAGACACTGTCGAACTTTCAACAATTCTGACTAACTTTGCCCGAAGCAAAAGTTGTTTAAAACTGTATAGTGTCTGTTTAAGCCGGCAAATTGGTGTCTTGTAGCAGTAATGAGACAACGAAGAGAAAATTGCCGTGAATACAAACAGTGACTTGCTATCCTCTCTCGACTGCGTCAAAGAAAATGTTGTGCTCATTAAAACTGCTTACATAATCTTAAAGAAAAATGCTTAGCCAATAAGCAACGTCGTTTGCTCTCGAATTATTTCTCTAAGGAGGAGGAACTCGACGTATGCATTCTTATTCATTTTATTCGAATTCGGAACTGCATTCCGACATCAAATTTTCTCATCATCTCTGACTTCGCCCGGCTAGATTTTCTTTTGTAAGTCTGATCGTGAATAAAATCCAAGTTCGCTTCTAGGATAGGATAAAGTTTGACTTATATTTTAAAACTTCTTGCTACTGATAAGATCAAGAGATTTGATGGGAATCCGATACGACATATTTATCGGTATGTCGTGACATGACTTGAGTGTCCTTATTCTGTGACCTCATAATTATGTTAAAGGTTTTAAATGACGTCGTGGAAGAGTGGAGGTGTCTTGGAATACTGGTTTATAGTTCCGTCACTATTGACTCCGTGACTGTGGGTGGTAAAAATAATATGGTGGAACCTCGACATATGAAGTGAAAATTGCCGTCTTATAGCTTTGAGGAATGGCTCAATGAATTTGTATTGTATATATACTGTCTTTTACATAATTTTGATTTTAATACACATTTCGCTTAGAATGTATTAAGAACAGTATGATATGAAATATGATTTCTTAACAACTTTCAAAGCTTTGTCATTCAAGTTTTCTAGAAAAATTGTGTCCATACTAAACGCATAAGTTCCTCTTACAAGGGTGATTGTACCTTTACTAACATCATTGTCTTGTTTTTCGAGCCTTGTGTCTTTTATTATATTGTTTTTGTAAACATTGCAAGGAATGTTATTTGTGTCAGTATCCTTGCCGATATAACATCATTCATCATCCTATGAATTCAGTTTACTATTCCCATGTACAAAATCTGTATGTACATGTAGAATATCAGCGCAGCGTTACTTTCTTTTTAATATCGTTGCACATGCTGAGATAGGAGCCTTTTTGGTCTCGCACGGGTTTATTTATTTTAATTTTTTATTATTGTTTGTGTTTTGCTTATCTCGTGTGTCCTGTGCGGGTCACAAATAATTATTTTTCTTTCTTTCAAATTCTTAAATATCTCTATAAGTCTCCTGGTTAAATAATAAATAAACTTTAGCCAAAGAATGTTCGCGAAATCGACCAAAAATGTTTAACGTTTATACCCAGCACTTAATCTTTTAAGTGCCCATTCACAATGTACATCAAATTCGAATATATTATCTCATTTTTCCTTATTGTCGGGATACTGTACCAGAATTTGGCAAAGAGGGTTTTACATTACTGCAGTCATCATTACAATATTTTTTTTTATAGATCATTCTAAAATGAAATGATTCTTGTATATTTTTATTAATGAACATCAGAAGAGTTCGACATTCCTAAATTAGAACGGGTTTGCACCCAAAACTGCTGATCTTAAAATGAAATGCCCCAAAATTCCTTACCAAAATATCCTATTACGAAAACGCGTCGAACCTTCTCTAATTCCGGTATCTCCTAAAGGATAGTGTACAAACAAACTAACCTACAGAAATCGGGTTAACAGTGCCATAACCTGGTCGCTAACAATCAGTGGGGAGTGGTCGGGTAGACCCCGCCGTCCCCTGAGACCCCAAGCAGTTCCATTTTCAAAATTGCAACGCAATAAAGGTTGGGAACCTTGTCTTTTGAGACTACTAGACTCCAAACTCTATATTTAAAAAGGTCCTCTCAGGTAGTTTTTCCTGTTTTTTTTTTCAATGTTCTGTGTTGGGGTTCGGTTGCGTAATCATGTGTTAGTGTTTCGGTTTCTGAATAGAAATAGAGACGATAAGTGTGATTGTATTATTGTTGAACCGTTTTATGAAAGACCGTTTTTTTTTCGCTTGTCTGGGAAAATGAAAAAAAGTGCTTTTAAGACCGCGGTCTTGCTGCCAACTGTGCCAAGTAAACTGAGCTTCTTAAGTCATTTCTGTCAGCCAGGCTTGCAATAAATAATTTCACCGCAGGCCACGGAATTGTGTCTCAATCTTTTAATAGGTACAATGCAATCAATTTTATTTTAGGTCTTTCACCGGGATCTTTTCAACTTTTGTTTGTCTATTTTTTTCGTTGCTGTATCTGCAGTGCTAATCTATACTAATATTATAGCGAGTTTATGAGGTTGTAGGGGATAATTCTGGATCTACTAAACCTATTTAGACGTAATTTGGCATGGAGATAGTTTGAGACCCTGGGAAGTACATATGATAGTTTGTATTCCCTTGGGATGGATGATAAAACACTTTTTACACGTGCGAAGCTGCGGGCAGAAGCTATTCTCAAATAAAATAATATGTTTTGTATTCTATTCTATAAATACATATCTTGTAAATCATAAGCCTAACATCAAATAACTTCCATCGATCATGTTTCATTTCATAACAGGCTCAATTTCGTGAACTAAACAATATCCCTCCGAGAGGTATCAAGTTGTGGAACGGGAGACGTTTTATTGTCTCAATGTTACCGTTAGACAACGGATTGTGGGCAATCAGTGCAGAACAGAAACAAAACGTTGCCATTGGATCCACAGAGTAACTACTGACAGTGGTTCATCGCTCTGACCTTTGAATAGGATCTGAGAAATGTCAAATAGTTTGATATTTCTTTATATCTGGCTAGCTTCTGGCATCGGCTTTGCCCGCGTGAAAGTCGAAAATTATCTTGAGGGAACATTTTTCTCGGGATAAAAAGTATCGTATGTACTGTAATTCCTGACGATATTCTATCTCTCTGCTAATTCATCCAGACCCGTTAAGCCATCCTGGCGTGAAGAAGTAACAAACACACTGGCAAACTTTCGCCTTTGTATATTAGTGTGATTACAAGATATCTACTTATTATTGTGTACAGGTGCTTGCGCATAGGCAGGTGCACTTTTTCTCTATCATCACTCTCATAGTCTGATGGGATAACAATGCAACACGACCGGAGACAGATCAGGGGATGGACCAACGGCTTTATGTGTTTTCCGAGGCACACGAGTGGAACACCGACAACTTCCAGGTTCCAGATCGTATATATCTCCCGTGTCTATGATGTCACAAGCGAAATACTACTTATGTCCCAGACTATATCTAGTGTGGCAGATCGGCACTAAAGCTTCGCTCGCTTACACGACCACGATTGAATTGCAAAAACGCTTCGTTGTAAGACTGTAAAAAGTTACACTGTGTCAGAACATCGGGTGTCGAAATGGAATTCTGTTTTGAGCTTTTTCTATAGTAAAAACTTTCAGCTGTATTTGTTAATAACCCTGAAGGAGTTTAGTTGAAAGTGGATATTTTGTTGCTTGAGCAAATCGAAAATCTTTCTGTAAATCGTCTGGGGAAAAAACTGCATGCACGAAAGATTTTAAAACAAAAAATTCACGGGGTCAGGTAAACATATTTTTACAAAAACATAAGAGTAGGATCGACTTTTGTGGACTGCAATTCGAGACAGTGAACCAATAGCTAAGTAGCTGTACCAGAGGCTTTGACAACCTTACTTTAGTAGAGAGTACAAATTTGCCTAATATCTTCGATTAACCCGCACTAGGAATACCGCGTGGTGGATTACGGCCAACTCTGTCTCATAGATAGGAGGCTTGTATCCCAGCAGTGGGAACATTATAAGCTGGTTATACTACTATCTATAAGCATATCTTCAGGACACTGGAACAAGTTGCGATCCACGGATGCCCCTCAAATTAAAGGGGAAAGTATATAAGTCCGTGTAAGTCCTGTCGTACTGTATGGATCAGAATGTTGGAAAAAAGATGGATGAAAAGAGATGAAAATGTTGGGATAAATGTGTGAAGTCACGAGAAAGGATAAAGTGAGAAATGTGTATATTAGAGAGAATTTTGGAAGTGCCGGTGACAGAAAAGTTGAAAGGAAACCATTCGTCCTGGAATGGTCATGACCATTGATGAGGAGGGATGAAACGCATGTTACTAAAAGAGTTATGAATATATATGTGGGTGCATGGAGAGGGAGGAGACGGCCAATGAAAAAATGAATTGGCTGTGTGAGGAGTGATATGAAAGATGGCGTGACGGGGACAGGACAGTATAGAAGAAGAAATCGTGTTGCGCTGACCCCAAGTAACATGGAACAAGGCCAGGCAGATGATGATCTATAGATATATCTTGTTTACATTGTAAATAAAACCAACAACAACAACAGAATCATTGTTCCACCTCAGATATAACTGTAGCACGAAAATAACCGCTTTCATAATTAGAACCTCGTCATTAGCGCCGGTAGGACGTGATAATTAATAGAATCACGCTAAAATTACGTGTACGTGGTAGAACTATTGATTGAAGAAAGCCTATCGCTGGGTTCCTATATCTTACCGTCCGTAGTTTATTATTCGGTGACGAGGTCACAAATAATGGAATAGTTTTTATTAGAAATACTAGCTGTGCCTACTTACGTACCCTACCCACCTACATACTTACCTCTACCATTTTTTTTCTAGGGTCTTTCTTCCTCGGAGAATCTTAACACCGTCATTCAGAAAATAACGTCAAATGTACATCGCCATCTATCGAATATGGAGTTCAACTGTCCGAGTATCTGAATTGCGTGTGTTGTGATATTTTACTTCTTGAATAAATTCTATATCTTTTGATAGAGTGAACCGATTGCGGTGAAATAAAAACTAAGGAATACTTCAGTTAAGCACAATTTTTATGTATAAACGTTATATATATTGGTTTCCTACATTTTACGTGATGCGTGCACAATTAATAAACAGACAAAATTTACAAAAATGCTGGCAATGGCCACAAAGAACCTGGCTACTTTTTTGGAAATATTTTCGATGTGCAAAAACGAATTTCTATAAATTTATTATATACAATGTGTTGATAACATTACTTGCATCGTTGGTCTAGTAGTGGCCATCAGCGCTACTCTCCACCAGAAAACCGTCGAGGCAATGAAGCTCGACGAGACCCGGAGAAAGAATTTAACTGTCCTGGATCCCGCAACAAAATTAATCAGAAAAGAATAAAGGAGAAGTAGGAAAAAATAAAAATTTCCACTGCCCTCTATATCAAGCAAGAGACAGAACAAAAAACCGGCCATGTGCGAGTCGGACTCGCGCACGAAGGGTTCCGTACCACTATCGCAAAAAACGGCAAAAAAAAACACGTTTGTTGTACGGGAACCCCATTTAAATATTTATTTTATTCTGTTTTTAGTATTTGTTGTTATAGCGGCAACAGAAATACATAATCTGTGAAAATTTCAACTGTCTAGCTATCACGGTTCATGAGTTACAGCCTGGTCACAGACAGACAGACAGACGGACCGCGGAGTCTTAGTAATAGGTTCCCGTTTTTACCCTAAAAAGGCCAATAGGCACAAACGGTCCTTTACAACTGGGATAAGCCCAAAATGTTAATAATATTAGTAGTATATGTATAAGTCCACTTCTGCTTTATTCGTGGAATTAAAGCGAGATGTTATGTTTTGTAGTTTCTGCCTACACCCATGCGAAAAAGGCGCAAGTTTGTAATACGCATGTATGTATGTAACGGGTACGTAAACTAGGTTTCTTTATTGGAACAGAAGCATTCCCCACACTTGTAAATACAACGAAAGATAAAGAAAACGATTTACTATTTGATTTCGTACCAAGTAACATATGCCTTCCAATAAACTCAAAGGGAAACGAGCAGTCGATCGACATACGTAAATATTTCTTCACGTCTTCTCGTCGCTTCAATCGATCCAGCGCTTTACATTCGCAAACATTCAGCGTAAAAGCGCTTAACAGTTTGATAAACCTACGCTGCCTCGCTAATTGGTTCCCCAAGAGAGAACTGACCGATTTGTTCAGCAAAAATGAGTCAATGTACTGTGGCCTGATTGGTTCTTGGAAATGAATAAACAATGGGTTTTATATCCGGCAAAGTGATGGTGTCAATAACATTGCTGGTCCATTTACCAAACATGGTGTTTTTGGTGTATAAGACTACATTGAACATAAAGAAGGAACTTCTAAAAAGACGTACGGCAAAAATGATTATAAAACCAATCGAGAATTTGGTTTTTATAATAATTTCTTTTATTTCAGACTTTTTGGTTTTATTAATGAACATGATCTTCAAATAAGTTATGCGGTAAAAATTATGAATACTTAATAATATGGTTTTAGTGAATGAAAATACATGTGACTGTTTCATTTTGCTATCAAAGTTACGCTTATCTTGATTTTTTGCTAAAATAATAACATAAAAGTGTTATTTTATATATATTTTTTGGAAGGGTCTATTTAGTAGCTTTCATTTGATACCCATATTGTTATGAAAAGGAAAAAAAAAAATAGTAACACCCCCTTTTTTGGGAGGGAGGTGCCATATTAAAAAATTATATAGCCTATGTCACTCCCACAATTGAAACGAATCCAACGAATCCTCACAGGTCATAATCCGTCAAGCTGTTTGTGCTGTAGATCGTGTTATAGAAATGGACATACATACAAACAAACGCTCGGTAAAAAATTTCCTCCCGCAGTCTGGTAAAAGTAAGGCTTCAACTAATTGATTTAACATTTCGATTCTAGGTTAATGGATAAAAATCTTTCCTAAAGAATCCACAAAAAATAAGCACTTAGCGTTTCCGAAAATTATTGTGTAAGAAACTTTAGTGAATTAGTGAGGCAATAAAAGGCTGGACCAAGATATACGAGTATATATATATTTTTGGCACTAGTGTTGCAGGTTAAAAAATAAGTATTGTTTCTTTTATGCTCTAGAAGTCTTTGGCGGAACGCCAAGCTTTTTTTTTAAACTTAAAATTGACTGTGAACTTAACACTTTTTTGAATGTAGGTCGTTGGCATTGTCTTGGCCTAAATTAGCCTTTTGCTATGGCCCGTGGCTTTTGACAAATTCAATTGTTTTCCTTGGATGCCTACAAGTCTTCGGTCTACTTCTTGTCTCTCATTACAACAGTTCTTCATCTCTTTGTTTATATATCACTTATAATTATTATACTTAATCACATCCTTTATATTTTCTTCAACCAAATTGTATTCTTTATGAGTCATGACAGCTGTAATATAAATCAATTTGCATAATCTTTTATTCTAAAACTTGAGATCCAATATTGAGTAATGACTGAGTTATTTCAATATCTTTTTCCGAAGCGTGTTGTATCCGATAACTTTGTAAAAACTTTGGAACTCTCCGCTCGAACGCCTCCGAAGCGATATCCACAGACTTCGTGAAAAGAAAATTTTATAAGCAAATATATTTTCGTGAATAATTTCGTCAAATGTTTGGCTAAATTTTTTATCGTATATTGGTCGCGAATGTTTGTCTCAATTTTGGCTCAAACTTGTTGGCATATACTGTTGCCCTCACGGACCTCTGTATATACATTTTACTTTGTTTTTCTTTTTATACCCATTGGTAATGCCAAAAACAACAATGTAACGCAAACATAACAAAAATGTATAATAAATTATTCGGTACCATCTCTCGCGGGGCTATAGAGTCCCGAGCGATGTTGCTATTAAAAACTTTTAAGTTATCAAAAACACCAAGTTGTTCGGTTATCCGGTACTTCTAATCGGTTTTCAGCTTAACTTCAAGGTCGGCTTGATATTGCTTTACGATCGGTTTTTTTTAAGTTTTCCATTATTCGTCACTTGGTTTTAAGTGTCTTCAGATAAAAATTCTTCAGTATTGATCTGTGGGTGTTCCTTTCTTTCATCGTTTATCATGCCTTCTCGTACCTTCTCTTTATGAGAAGTAGCCTGCATTGCAACAGATTTAGATAGGCATTATATTGTATTATTATATATAGTTAATTCTTGTTTTTGGCTCTCTTCGTTTAGCTTTGTCTTTTCAGCCCACGTCTTTAGAGATTACAGTCGCAATATTATCCGTTTAAATCCCACCCTTCGACAGTTAGACACTAACTGAAAGTCGCCTAACATCTCCAGAACTCCATCTTGGAGCCAAGCGTTCGCGAATTGGCGTTACAATATTTAAGCCAATTACACACCGGTTATGTATCCAAACTCCGTAGGAGTTCCTGCCTCGCTTATTAGTCATACATATTCCCTCTGTATCGTGTGTATGCGGCCCAAATCTGATTTTCTATTTGTATCTGTATATATGTATCTATAGGATATTCACCTTCAGAATACATTGCTTCGGGCTGATGTACGAGTATGTCTGTCGCAATTGTATGTATATGTGAGTTCTGGTTTAACAAGACTGGAAAATATTTGCATCCAGCAATCATCAGTTTTTATGGATTGTCTGTACTGATTTGTACTGTGATTGCTGGATGCTGGAAATTAAGGAAGTTACTGTTAAATCTTGTTTGCACTTTTTTTACTATTCTTCTGTGTTACTTTGTGATTGTTGTTGTTTTGTTGTATCTGTGTCGAATAAATGTTTTCTTTTCTTTCTATTATATTCTATTAATATACCGAGAGCAAATATTTTTACTAAGCTTTGATTGAAGACTTTAAAATTCTAAGGTTCTTTGAGATAATATATTCGATAGTTGTAAGTGGGTGAAAAAATATTGAAGTATCATAAATATGTATGAATGGATAGATTTACAAAATAATAAAGGGTACTCAATTCTTGCCCTAGAGATAAAAGAGGATGAATAAATGCCGTAGGCAAGGCACTAAATCTACATATTTAAACTCAATTTGAGCTCATTGACTTTGATGATTGGTCCAGATCTGCTTTTCGTTTGCCATCGAGTTCGTCGACCTTCAGGGCAGCGGATACGTTAAAAACATTTTAACACTTGTGTAAATATATTTTATTGATTCTTATTTTGTTTATTTCAGGTATGTTCGTGTGAAGGTCTCTTTTGGATAGAAGAATTTAAGCAATGTGGTAATGTACACTGATTCTTTTTGGAATTTGGTTAGGTAAATAGGAGTAGTAGTAGTACCTGAAGTTTAAACTACTATAGCAGGGGTCACCAATTGGCGGACTGCGGTCCGGATCGGTACCGCCGACTTATTTTGTGTGGACCTTAAGTAAACAGTACAATATCATTTACGTAGCTTTTTGTATGTAATTTAATCATTTATCCCGTGCTTTGTTTTTACTGCGTTTGATTCGATAGCGAAAGAATGATCGCGTCAAAATCAGTTTTAACAAAGTCGTGTCAATTTTGTTTGTTTGTTTGTGGCTTTAAACCTTACGGTACTCTACGGTCACATTATTTTATGACACGGACCACAAATGAAAATAATTGGTGACACCTATACTATAGAATATTCTTTACCTAATTATACATCAAAAAAGTACTACCAATACGCACTATCTCTGAGAAAAGCATATTTATCATCAGAAATATGCTTTTAATATTTTTTATTATTATAATTTTTCTGTTAATATTTTAGTTCATTTATATTCTACATTTTAGAAAAATAAAATACGATATCTATATTAAAACTACAAACAAAATAAGTTTTGACGTTAATTTAATAACCATATGGTGCACTTCCAAATACAATTATACTACATAGTAGCTATACCTATTCAAGCACTAATAAATAAACTCCCTTGAAAGTAAAAGAGAACTACTTACAATCAACATAACATGCTGAACTGAATGGACCCAGCATGCATGGACACACAAAAGTCCGTACGTTTGATGTTTGACAGCCTATAATTCCAACATTCATTGTATTTCTCCCTCTTAAACTAAAATATTGGGTAATTTCGCTGCCTCAGTACCCTGCTATGCTGCTGTATAGGGTTACCATGCGTCCGTATTTGTCCGGACATTTGGTGTCCTCTCCGACCTTCTAATTTTTTCGTATATTTTTTTTTTAATTTATTATTTGCCTACACTACAATACAATACATAACTACTGAAGAGCTCGTGACTAAATAATAACAGGTGCACTGGTCGATCATCAAGGTTAAGCAACGCTTGTCGCGGTCGGTCAGTGGATGGGTGACCATTTCAACAAACCGAGTTTCCTCCGTGCCTCGGAAAGCACGTTAAGCCGTTGGTCCCGGCTGTCATTTGAAGATCTTTGACAGTCGTTACGGGTAGTCAGAGGTATGAGATCTGTGTTACCCAGTTACTGGGTTGTGGAGGTCAGATAGGCAATCGCTCCATGTAAAACTCTGGTACTCAGCTGAATCCGGTAAGACTGGAAGCCGACCCCAATATAGTTGGAAAAAGGCTAGGCAGATTGATTGATTTGCCTACACTACAAATCACCTACGACGGGGATTAACGAATTTATTTATTTAACAATTTATGCACACACACACACACACACACATAATACACAGACAAGAAGGAACAGAAAAATTGATACAAAGGTGATGCTTATTGCCAATGAAATCTCTTCCGCATACCTGCGAAAGAAGCAATGAAAAAAAGAGATGTAATGTAGACATAGTTAATACATACATAGTTATTATTTTATGTTGTGACTAGCTGTGCCCGCGGCTTCGCTCCCGTCAACTGCCTACCCTACTCTACTTACCTTCCTGTCTACCTACCTACCAATTTTTCTAGGGTAATTCTTTCCCAGAGAATCTTAACCCTGCCATTCAGAAAATGTAAATGCACAACTGAATATATTATCTATATCTGAATTGCGTGTGTTGTGATAATTTTACTTCTTGATCATTTTAAATTCATATAACTTTTGATAGACTGAACCGATTGCGATGAAACAAAAACTAAGTAACACTTTAAATTACGCACAATTTTTAAGTATAAAAGTTATCTGCATTGGTTACGTATATTTTACGTGATGCGTGCACAAATAAACGGACAAACAAATAAACCGACAGACAAAATCTCCAAAAATGCTGGAATAGAGTTCTGTTGGTTATCCTTTAATATCCTGACTTTTTTTTTTTTAATATTTTCGATGTAAAAAAACGACTTTTCTACAGTATGTATAGATAATATAGACTAACATATCCGGACATTTTTTTAATGTAGTCTTGCCCAGGCTTTTTGTCAGGACTTTCCGAATTTCGAAATGGTTACCCTAGCTGAGTCGAGCAGGGCAGGGAAATAGCCCGAACCTTAGCCCGCGGGCACAATATTTGTAATAAAATGCAATTACGTATGAATGTTGCCAATTTGATATCGGCTCATTGTAACGCTCCCTAGGGTGTGTTCGCGCCCCAAATTAGGGTAGATAGGGTACATTTGCCGTGTATTGCCCATGTTTTTTCGTTTGAGAATGTATTAGATTTCGCTATTACTATGTTAATAGCAATTTGGGTGTGTATTGTGATTTTTTTATGGGTTACTGAGTTTGACTGATTTTGAATTAGATCAATGATTAGGTTACGCCTCAAATGAATGCATTTGTGGAATAATTGGTTTTTTGCTTTTCATTTGTTAATTCGTATTAACAAAAGAAAAATTCAAATTTTCTATCCGGCAGATCTTAGAATTGATCACTTCATCATGTGGCCGACCATTTCATGAAATGGTTGTATTTCATGATAGTTATGGCCAGCTAAAACTGACCATGGTGTCTAAACGTCAACGTTTCGGCCATATCATTAATGTTCCAAATTCCAAGGATTTTTTTGCGATGCGTTCGTTTTTTAAATGTTTCGTTAAATTCATGTAGTTTTGTGTCGTATCTATATTTTACTTTACTTCTATCTTTAATTGGCGCATTATTATTAGCTTTTTTTAAAATCAAAATAGTTGTCCACCGCTATGATGGATCACAAAAATAAAACGACATTAGCGCCTCTAACGGTGGATAATGTTATTGACCACTAATGTTTGACCAAATCATGAAGAAGCCGTGCGTTTAGCTGTTCATATCGTCATTCGTCAAACGCTGGCCAGACCATACCATGATGTGGGCTGCGCATATTGACCATTTCATGAAATGGTCAGACACATCATGAAGTGATCAATACTGTTATCTTGTCACGACATATGTATTTGTATATAGGTAGATATTTGCTATTTATTCACCTCTCTGCTACTAAGAAGTAGTGTGGTTTACTGTCAGTGAAAATATTATAGAATTCGGATCAGTATTCTTACAAACTACTATAAAATCCTCCAATAATATTTGTTCATTCGGATTATCATTTTCTAACTCTGTTTCATTATCCATCGTGTATAGAATATCCGCGTGCCTTCCGCAACCAGTATTGCGGTTAGCCAACCCACAATGTGACAAACATTGGTGTTGTCGACCAACGTTTGCAGGGTCATGTCTTGTTTACCCAGAGGGTTCCAATTGCACAATTGAGATACTTATCTCTTCCTTTAGTCCTAAGTTATAAATTTTAATTGTTGCGTACCCTTTTCCAGTCTTAGAAACGAGTATTTCAACCCATTCTTATCCTGCCGGTTTTGTTAAAGGTTCGTTAGGACATGGCGGACCACCCGATTTTCTAAAACAATATTTTGTCATACGTGCTAGATCGTAGCGAACTCGCCTCGATCTTCGGCCGTGTGTCCGACCCATTATCCGAAATGCCGTGTTTCTTGTATAGTGAATGCGTATAGACCAGTGGTGGGCAAACTTTCTGAATGGGGGGGGGGGGGGTTGGGGAAGCAGAAAGTTTAAGAAATTTTCTGAATGGGGGGGCCAGAAAGTTTAAGAAATTTTCTGAGAAGGGCCAGAATTATAGGAATAATGCATTTTGTGTTGAAACTTTTAATCATATAACATATCCAGCAAGTGTAGACGCCTTTTGGCTCTCACTTCACCACGCTTCTATGCACCCCGCGCCCCGCGACCCGTAATACAATCATAAACTACGCGGCTAGTCTAGCTGGCTTCTTTACCTATGTGTCTATTATTCTACTAAGTAGAATCTACTTTATACTTCTGGACCGTCAAAATATAATTACCGCGCCATATACTATTCATGTCGAAGGACCGTCGGCGGGCCGGATTGAATGATTTCGTGGGCCGGACTGGGCCCGCGGGCCGTACTTTCCCCATCACTGGTATAGACAAACGTTAGGACGGTCGTTTCTTTACTATTTTAATCAATGTCCTGTCTGCTAATAATGGTGTGATTGACCATTGACATGACCATTCTCTCTGCAAGCGTGGTTATTCTTCTTTAATGGCTATGCTTAAGGGCCGGTTGCTAAATTGAGTATTTGAAGTAAATAACGTGACAAACCCTTCTTGAATGTCAAAGTTTGACAGGTTTTTAGGTTAAATTTCCTCTCAAACAGTCTTCACCTTTTTCCCCCGACCTGAATCAATTCAAGAACTGAACCAACTCTCCCAGTCCCCTACGATGTACGTTATTACATTTTTTTCATAAACTAAGTTCCATATTGCCACTGAGAATCGCACATATGATAATGACGAATCGTTCTTCACGGTTTTAGAGAATATGTCGGATAACGATCCGTTTGTTGAGTTATTTGATAGATAAATGTTGTTGTCTTTGAGTGGCGGTTTCTGTGCTTAGCAGTAGACGTTTGAGGTAGGTGAAATAATTGGTAGGTGTTAATTAAAATAGGCTTAGGAATAATTTTGCTGTAGGTATCTCTAAATCTTCAGTTTTACCTACTGGTTTTCGTTCGTTTCTGTAAAAATAAACTGTTTAAAAAAATTAAAATCAAAAACCAAAATCACATAGTTTATCAAATAAACCTTAGAAGTACTTTTGAATTGACAAACAAAAAAGAAATATGACTAGTAGAAAAATCGCATAAGTCAGTAGGTCTCAATGGAGAAGAATTTGCAAGAAACTCCACGGACACCCTTTTCCATCAGTTTTAATTACAAGTTTTTTATTACACCATTCTTGTTGAAAAATACATATATGTGAAAACGATGTAAAATTACGTGCACGTAAAAGCGTCTAGAGAAAAAATAAATAAAAAAAAAGCAATAACATGCCGAGGCAGCTAAGTTATGACCAATCCCAACTGATGGCGCCCGTTCACGAACATGACGCATGGATCGGCACCACTCAGGTCAACCATCATGAAGGGAACCGAATGTTCCAACACATGTGTCACCAACAGAAAGAAATTAGAGAGAGCATGACACACTCAACTGCCAGGGCACACAGAAGTCAACGAACGACACATAGGTATAGTGAACGGTAGATTTAGTTTCGAATCTCAGTCAATATTTTCGTATTATCGTTCATAAACGATAGGTAGTAGGTATACAGAATCATGATCCGTAAAATTGCCTAGTTCTTATCCATTGATGCCTTCCGGGTCTCTTTCCTCGGATATTTTATGGCTATCTGAACAATGAGATATTGAATCACAAATTGCTACAGCATTGTCAGTGATATGATAATTTATCACCCACATTTACTTTGTCTTTGTGTATTGTTGGACACGATAATAAAACTTTTAATATTTTGTCTAGCAAAACAGCAGATAACATCTATAATTTCCCTCAATATTCTAATAAAATTTTAATTCCTGATACACTATCAACACAAAACCATAAACAACACTGGACAATATTCTCCATTCCCTTCTAAATTTTCGCCCGATCAAATTTATCTCCTCTAAGGCTCATACATAATTATGGTGTTAATTGTCGTCATGCCCTTGATTACCTAGTTTTAGTCCATTGTTTTCAATAGATGCCTTCTTAAGCATTTTATAGTCTTCCTATACCTGCACAATGAGATAATCAATACACCACTTACTATTGAGTTAGTAATATTGTATCCAGCAAAACGGAAAAATATCATTAATTTTCCAATTTCGTAATCTTGAATACTCGATACAAATCCATAAACAATACTCTGCAATATTGTCCATTCCCTTCGAAATTATCGTCCGATCAAATTATATCCCCTCTAAGGCTCGTACATATGGTGTTTAATGTCGTCATGCTCCTGATTCGGCCCGTTAGCTCAAATGTTCTGCCTCATGAAATATCGGAGGGCCATGTTTTGCCAAACGTCCCTATTAATTGCCGTGTCCGATGGAGAGAGGGTGCTTAGAGTATATGTAGAATGACCACAGAGTGATCGAATGAAGACAGAAGCTTCACTTATAATGCTGGGTGAGGGTGTCAAAAATGGTTGCTTTGTTGTTCCCTATTTGTTTATTTATTTCGTTCTAACCTGGCACAAATAATCTTTTTATTTCTATGTTAAGGCGAATAGGGCCATATAATTTAGAGACTGGTAGTTTGTAGGATGGAAGATGAAGGATTTGGAGGTTAGAATGGAAGTCCGGATTAAACAATATTAAAGCTGCTTTGAAGCTCAAGCTGGTCAAGATTTCAGGAATATAATACAGAGCAAAATGATGTAGCTACCAGGATTATTAAGCATATTCCAAAATAATTTCAGTACTAAAAGATCGGACCTACCTCATGTTAAAAACATTGATACTGGTTTTTGTCCGCTTCACTGATATTACCGTTACTTCAGATAAAATCAAAACTCATGTCATATGGCCTTTTGATAGCAAAACCCAATAACTTTAAACATATATACAGGTTTTTGACTTTCGGATACTACCATTGATAACTAAACTTTTTATAAAACTTCTGTGTTTGTATACTCTGTGGCTTATCCTGTGGTTAACATACAGATAGAGCAAGCTGTAAGCTTTGAAAGCCTAAACCAAAATGGAGGCTTTCAGGTGTTTGTAAACGCAAGAGTATGGAGCCTTGATTTGATATTTAAAAGACAAAGGTTTTATAAGCTTTCTAATATAGGTTTCTGGTGATTCTGTGTTATTTTACACTTAATTCTGTGCTACAATACCTACTTATTAAGGCCGACAATGCATGGTCAACGCATTTCCATATAAATTTGTTAAAACTTACCTTACAGCTAAAACAACTTTATGAAAAACCGTATCTGCAGTCTTGTCGCATTGTCGCTTTGCCTGTGGAGGCCTTTATCGAAAAAAAGCTACTATTTTTTAGGTCTGAAATTACACAAAATGTCGCTGCTGATGTAGTACAGTTCAGCCGTTCCATGTTGGTTACTGTCTGCCGTAGAAAAGAAGACTATTTTGGAAGACTTTCTGACTATGTTTGAAAAAGACATTGGCTTTGCTAAAAGATCATTAAGTTTTAACGAGAACAAGCCTACTGGCATGCTTATAGCATCGTGTAAACAGGGCTTAAGGTAAGTAATTCCTTAACTAACGTGTTTTCCTTAAGGGAGGGCTCCAAACGGGTGTTAAAGATGCCAATAATCGTTTACTCAATCGGGTATGAACCTTAAGGCACCCTTGTTTCATTGAATCTTACTGCTTGCCGGAAAAGATAAGCTTTATGTATACAATTATCTTTTTCATTTATGGGTTTTTGCAGGCAAAGGGTATGGTACCGAAGAGGAGCTCGTGGCTAAATAATAACAGCCGCATGGGTCGATTATCAAGGTTAAGCAACGCTTGACGAGGTCGGTCCATGGATGGGTGACCATTTCAACATACCTAGTTTCCTCCGTGCCTCGGCAAGCACGTTAGCCGTTGGTCCCGGCTGTCATTTGAAGATCTTTGACAGTCGTTACGAGTAGTCAGAAGCTTGAGATTTGACACCAGTCTAGCCAAGGGGTACCGTGTTACCCAGTTACTGGGTTGTGGAAATACATGTAAAACACTGGTACTCAGCTGAATCCGGTTAGACTGGAAGCCGACCCCAACATAGTTGGAAAAAAGGCTAGGCAGATTGATTGAAAGGGTATGGTAGCAGAAAAATGATAATAAACAAACTAATAACTTCAGAAAGGCCAGGTCATAACCGGCGTGCGTGTATGACTAGATGTATGAATGTGAGTGAAGCAAAAGATATATGTAAGAATCGTAGCAGGTGGCGTTCTTTAGTTTCTACCTACCCCCATAGGAAAAAGGCGTAAGTTTGTGAATCTATGTAGGTACCGGTATCGGTTTTTTATCGGTTGCATTTCGGGGAGTGTGCGATGGAAATGCATGGTCTAATTCCGCCTAGACCGTTTCTTCATCGGACTAAAAGACATACGGCGATGCGCCATCGGTACATGGTACATCCCACCCATACGCACTAAATGTTTTGGAAATACTTTCATTATGCGTACAGCTAAGGATTGGAATTCCCTGCCGGAGTCTTGTGTTTCCCGATAGCTACAACCTCGGGGTCTTTAAGTCAAGAGTGAATAGGTTACTTCTAGGCAAGCGTGCTTCACCGTCGACCACATCATCGCTTACCATCAGGTGAGGTAGTGGTCAAGCGCGAGCTTATCTATACAAAAAGAAAAAAAACAATATGACCTAGATTACAGTATTATTACCTAGAAAACGAAGCTAAATAATTAACTCGCCTTCCATAAAGCAATGCTCATTAAATCTATTTATAATTATTCTATAAATAATAGTACGCCTTTTAATAACTCACCCCATCTCATAAAACCCTCCCTCTACACGTAAATGAGCTTTTAAACTAATAAAATATGACGTTATGAAAAATTACGTACCTAATGAAATTCTTAATAAAATATTTCATGTTGATCGAAAAATAAATTCCATTTAAGGAAATGCATTTAATCGGGAACACAGGGGTTCGCATCCCCCATCCCTCCCGCTAATCAAATAGTTGCCATCTTGTACTTATTTATGTAAAAGGAAGGGTAGTTATGGAGGGGTGTTTTTCACCCTTAACACGTCAACAAGGGTCTCTCAATTGAAGCCTGCTAATAAGAATTTTATAAGACGCTTTTACGATTGTAAGGGAGATGAAATTGGGAAGTAATCTTTCTTTTGTAAGCGGTTTCTGGTTCTTAGTTCCAGATAAGCCTAAAAGCTTTAGTAGTGGCTGCTTTGGAGCAACGTTGTGCTTTTTTTCTATTTAGGATTCCTATTTGTAACCTAAGGGTCGAAACGGAGCCCTATTGCTGTCACTCACTTGTCTGTCAGTCCGTCGTCTGTCACAAAATTTTGTTCCGAAGAATTTTATAACTTCCCATTGACCTATGAACTTGAAATTTAGTGATAATGTTTATTATTACGTATATTACTAACAAAAACATATTCAACATTTGGTACGGAACCCTAAATGTGCGAAGTCCGACACGCACTTGGTCTGACTTTTATTTTTATTGTCTCGCGTTTGACCACTATCACACCTGATGGTAAGCAATGATGTGGTCGACGGTGTAGCACGCTTGCCTAGAAGTAACCTATTCACTCTTGACTTAAAGACCCCTAGATTGTAGCTATTAGGAAACAAAGACTCCGGCAGGGAATTCCACTCCTTAGCTGTACACACTATGAACTTTCATAGTGTGTACAGCTTCGCAAAACGCTTTGTGAATATTGTTGGGATGTCCACCATGTACCGATGGCGCATTGCCGTGCGTCTTGTAGTCCAGCCCAGTTGTTGTTTGTGGCATAGAAACGAAACCACTGCAGCTCCTGAAAGCCAGAATAAACAGTGGCGACCACCAGAAGAGCGCCGGGACAATGAAGCTCGACGAAGTCCCGTAGAATGAATTTAACTGTCTTGGATCCCGCAACGAAATTATCATATACTAATCGGATCGGCGTTCAGTTTTACTAGATGTATATTAACTCTAGTATATTATATAGAGCAACTGCCTATCTGAGCTCCACAACCCAGGTACTGGGTACCTAATACCATAAGTGCCTCTTTATTTAGGTAGAATCATCTATTAAAATCTTGCATTTATTGAACCAGATATTCCATTTTCCCAAAAATATAAATAAGCTATTCAAATGGAATATTACAGTTGACCCCGTTGGCACTGCGCCTGAATTATTTTACTATGGACCAGGTCTCGGGATCCTATTAGGTCACTAGTTTTTATAAACTATCGTTACAGTGCATAAAACGTTACTAATTCTGATGAACTGCTGCAATGGAATTGTTTAGAAAAAAAAGGAGTCAAGAAAGGTGATCAAAAGACTTTATATCAAAGAGGTTCATGAAAAGCAGCAGCCTGGCATAAGCATAATGAGTCTAAAGATGGACTGTGTGAGGAGAGATATGAAAGAAAATGGAGTCGGGAGTCAGTGCTAGCCTGATAGCGTGACGGAGGACAGGACGGTATGGAAGAAGAAAACGTGTTGCGTCGACCACAAGTAACGTGTAATAAGGGCAGGAAGATCTGTAATGTTTCTGGGAAACAAGACTCTTCGTGAGACGGAGTGGAGTGCAGTTTGATAGATGTAAATTAGTATACTTTAATTTATAGAAACCGACAGTCAGCTTATCAACGTGTGTGACACTACAGTGCATTGTGTCGCTGTCGTCTATAAGGAGACATAATCACAACAACAACTTGAGATGAGAATGATATTCACAGTGCTTCCCATGAGACTAGTTTTTACAATAATATCACCAGGAATGTTGATTGAAGCGGTATTATAGACTTCACTGAATGCTTCAGTAGTGGACACTTCCAAAGAACATCAAAATATTTTCGCACGTCCCAAAAAAGCGGTACTCATAAAATCCTATCGCCAAATGGGATAATGGTGTCAACGCTCACAGCCTCGCTATAAAATCGTTAGAATGCGTGTAAATTCTGAATCAATTTCATCATAAAATATTACTTATAAGGGATTTCAATCACGTTCACATATAACGTTCTTCTGAACTTGAGTTCCGAAGAAACGTACGAAGTCATCCGAGATTCGAGATTGCTCTATTCGAATGCGTTCTCAAATTCGAATTTCGAATGCCACTTCTGGCCACTAACGTCGCTTCAGCTTGGAAATTAAAAAGAAAATCGGTAGGCGCCATTTTAGACCGTGTAAACGACGATCCATAAAATGTTGTAGGATTTTCGTCGGTATTTTTTAGGCTAGGTATTTTTTTATTATGTTTATACAGAAAGGAAAACGTGTGAGCCATTTTGTAATTCTAATTCTGAAATTCTCGTTACGTAATGAAATGGTTTCAGATGGCGTTATTACAACCGTGTCTATCCTCGATTTACTCCGTGCGACCATCTATTGAAATAAACTTTGTTTACATCCGATACAATATAACCAACGACTTCGAACAAAACTTCTAAATTCAATTTCAAAACTGGAGCGTCTAAGTCGTTCACTACCGTCAAATATTACCCAATAGCATGACTGAATTCAGCTACTAAAAATTGAAATTAGAACTTCGTGCCGTGACTACTATCGACCAATCAGACGGTTGCATTATGCAATCTATTGCTAATACTTTCTTCTATATTGAATTGGCGTGAATAGTGAATACAGATGATATAAGTTTATTTGCCGCTGTAAGCCATTGAAGAATGTTCTCAAGAGAAAAATAACAAGAAAACAAAGATAAAATATAAGGCAATAAAAATAATGCGGAATGTTGGGGTCCTGTGGTTTATAATGTGACATCATTAATCTGGCCCCGAATGGGGCCCACGCAACGCGTCAAACATGACAGATGACGTCATTTAACACTATGTCCGTACAAACACGCACTTACCTACCTTAACTTGGGGTAGGCATTGTAATTTACAGCCTTTATTACGGACATGCGTGTCCTAGACAAGGAAACGGACAATGAATAAATCTTTAATAAGTCTCACCCCTGCAATGTTGTAGGTGCCTAATTAATAATTAACTAAAACTGTCAAGCTTGGGGTGTCTTGCGTTGAGTGGAATGGTCTTGTGACACGCAATGGCGGGAAAATATTTTCCTACATTCCAAACTGAGTTTTGTTGCCCTTCACCTTGAGTTTTGTTATTTTTCTCGTAACAAAAAGAACTTTTTTTATTACGAAAGTGTCAGAGTCTGTTAACGTCAAATGGGGTCAGAAACTACAAAACATTTCACATCAAACCAGAAGTAAACTTCACAAAGTTTAATACAGGATTTTTAGTTCCGCACGGTTTAAGTGGCATAATATTAACCGTTATTACCTGGTATTAAGGTCGATGTTCGCTTGATATCCCCGTAATGGACACGGGTAGGGCCGCAATTAAAATGCTCATTAAACTGTCGCTGTTAGGGTAAGACATTTTAAATTGCGAATGTCATCAGTTCAAAATTATGCGCGGCGGTTGTGTGGCCGCCATTTTGTGACGTCACCCGGAGGTAACAATGGCGGCCTATAAAAGTTTGTGCTTGGCTTGGAGTTTTATCTAGGAATGTTAAGTTTTAATGGCCATGGAATTTATAAGTTTTAGGCTCGCTTGCTCGGTCATTCATTTAATCGAGTACACAAATAAATTAAAACAAATACCTACTTTTAAAAGTAAACATATCACAAAAATCTCTTTTCTATCTACCATTGCAACTTACAACCGAAATTTTAACACAATTCTTTAATAAAATGATAATGAAATTGAAAGCTTGCCACCTCCAAAAAGTTGAAATAACTAGATTGATATTTTAAAATGGCGCATCGGTTTCAACCCCTATAATAATATAAATTTCACGGCCACTTGAAGAAATGAAATTGCAACATAGCATATAAAGTGGCTATATCGAAGAAAATACAGCTGCAAAACTGCTACATTCAGATAAATATTGCTTTTATTTGGGGGAGCCACAAAAACAATATTTGCGAATAAAATTCATGATCGATTCCCTCGGTGCAAAGACCCCTTTGAATAAATATGCCATAAAGAAAACAGTAATCAATAATAATTCTAATATTAGCAAATGCACCTTGCACCTTCAAACAAATGCGGTTATTGTGGGGGTTGGCGTGAAATATTACCAATAGGGGGACGATTCATTGTTAATAGAGAAAATAGGGTGGACGTGTAAGGAAAAAACCGGCCAAGTGCGGCGCAAAAATCACGTTTGTTTTATGGGAGCCCCACTTAAATATTTATTTTATTCTGTTTTTAGTATTTGTTGTTATATTGGCAACATAAATAACATCATCAGTGAAAATTTCAGCTGTCACGGTTCATGAGATACAGCCTGGTGACAGACAGACAGACACGCGGACCGCAGAGTCTTAGTAATAGGGTCCCGTTTTTACCCTTTGGGTAAGGAACCCTAAAAACACATAGAAAATGTACAAAGTTATGGTGTGACAAAAGATATGTTTCGGAAAGCATAAATAATGAAACTATAAAATTTCATAGACTTTTGATAGAAAACAATGCATGTTGCTTGCTGTCGCAAGGAATGCAAACTTCAATCTTCGTACCTCTTCGATTCTTCGAGAACCGCAAAGCTTTTGCTGGTTTCCTAAGAACAGATGAAAGAATAATTAATAAATTAAATTATACAATTAAGTATCTGTCCTCCAAGCAACTTGAGACAAATGCAGGGAGACGAGATATTATGAGTGTCATGTAAAAGCATTATACAGAGTGCAAATCGCCAGAACTTTTTACTACACACAATCTAGAACAATTCATCGCAATCAAAACAAAAACACACATGATTACCCAATTTTACTATTCATCAAACCGAACCACAGCAACTGATCCAAACGGATTGTTTACTCATTATCATATAGGGTTATCAAATCAAAATTCACATTCGGAACGTGACGGTCCGGGTTGCCAGTAAATAGGTTTAATGTATGGACTGTATCAGGCTATCGCACAGAGCACGGAACGGCGAACAGGCAGCGATTACCCACGCCACTGATAAAGCTTTGGTCTCTTGATCGAAACGCACGACGCTGCGATATGCGGTGCCGGACACATAATCCTCCATACCGCTGACCTATACCTACTGTGACAGAGCCACGAGCCTTACGTGTTTTTTATTGATTCATGAGATTCAATTCCCCTACTCGGTTCTAAGCGAGTACCTTAACGTATTCATTATTTGTGGGAATACCCGAATATGCGTTTCGTTTTCAAGCATAGACAATGTGTGGGTTGCCATGTGTGTAAAAAATTAAATAATTGCTGCTGACGTAATCACCATATAGATCCCGCACCCCCCATGTCATCAAAAATATGCAAAAGCATAGATCCTTCCGCCCCCCTATAGTCCTTACGTAATACAGAATACTCAGAATACGGGCTCTTATGTGTCCGTTACCGCAAATCGTAGCGTTGTGCGTTTCGATCTAGAGAACAATGTTTTATAGTATTTGAGGCCGCACAATTGCGCTAAACACAAGTGTCGGTTGTCATAGCCATAAACAGAATTGCTATCAATTTGTTTGAGTAAAAAGACAGTCCGCTGGATACGAGACGCATAGGACTGATCCATATGGTGATACTTGGAGGCTGATGTCCAGCAGTGGACGTCTCTCGGCTGATACGATGATAATGAAATGGTGACAATTACTGATATGCTTTGTACGTCAAGTTTTGACACTACCTTCTCTAGAATTGGCCACCGAGACGACTCGATGCTCTGTGGACCATTGCGTGAACTCAGGACTGGCAAAAACAGGCGCTGGATTAATAGGGATCACAGGATCCGGAACCCGGCAGTGTTTAACACTCCGTGGTTCGTTGGGTGGTGTTGCTTTAGTAGTGTTACTCTGATTTGTCTTCGGGTTGCTTCCTGGTTTCAGTTTGAGTGGGGATTAGCGACTTGATTAGTTGGTATTGTTCATGGGATGTGATCATGGAAATTGGTTGCTCTAGTTGGTAGGAATGAGTCACGCTAAATTGATCTCTAAATGAAGCCAATCAAGTCAAAGATGCTCTAATTGTTGCTTGAACTTTAATCCGTTTACCAGTTTTTACATCAATCAAACTGCCTAGTGTTTTCAGGTCGGCTTCCAGTATAACCGGATTGAGCTGATTACCAGTTTTTACATGAAAATGTAATGAACCCTTTTCATCTACTCTGTCAATAACTGCCAGTGGTCAAGCTCAAGGGTTATCACTTGCCCTTTTCATGGTCCCAGATAATATATCAATTAGATATCTAATATACTATCACCACATGTGCTTAAGAGTGGAGATTAGACAGAGACCGTTTTTGTCCGTCATGAGTTATTTACTGAACGCGTACAGTTTTGTTACGGTAGTTAGGATCTTTGTTTGAAGTGGATTTATTTCAATTCTTTGAGTGGTACAGGATTAATCAAGTTTTTGTTTGAGCTTGGATGGGCCACTTAGTTTTTTTGCGGCCGCACAATTGCGCTAAATACAAGTTTCGGCTGTCATAGCCTTAGACAAAATTGTCATTAATTTCTTTGAGTAAACAGACAGTCCTCTGGATAGGACTGGTTGATGTGGCGACACGTGGAGGGATCTCTGGATAGGACGTCTCTCGGCTGATATGATGATAATGAAATGCTTTCTATTACTGATATGCTTGGTTGGTACGTCAAGTTTTGACAATACCATCTCTAGAATTGGCCACCGAGACGACTCGATGCTCTGTGGACCATTGCGTGAACTCAGGGCTGGCAAAAACAGGCGCTGGATTAATAGGGATCATAGGATCCGGAACCCGGCAGTGTTTAACACTCCGTGGTTCGTTGGGTGGTGTTGCTTTAGTAGTGTTACTCTGATTTGTCTTCGGGTTGCTTCCTGGTTTCAGTTTGAGTGGGGATTAGCGACTTGATTAGTTGGTATTGTTCATGGGATGTGATCATGGAAATTGGTTGCTCTAGTTGGTAGGAATGAGTCACGCTAAATTGATCTCTAAATGAAGCCAATCAAGTCAAAGATGCTCTAATTTTTGCTTGAACTTTAATCCGTTTACCAGTTTTTACATCAATCAAACTGCCTAGTGTTTTCAGGTCGGCTTCCAGTATAACCGGATTGAGCTGATTACCAGTTTTTACATGAAAATGTAATGAACCCTTTTCATCTACTCTGTCAATAACTGCCAGTGGTCAAGCTCAAGGGTTATCACTTGCCCTTTTCATGGTCCCAGATAATATATCAATTAGATATCTAATTTACTATCACCACATGTGCTTAAGAGTGGAGATTAGACAGAGACCGTTTTTGTCCGTCATGAGTTATTTACTGAACGCGTACAGTTTTGTTACGGTAGTTAGGATCTTTGTTTGAAGTGGATTTATTTCAATTATTTGAGTGGTACAGGATTAATCTAGTTTTTGTTTGAGCTTGGATGGGCCACTTAGTTTTAACCTTTGTTGTGAGTGATTTTACTTGGAAGGGCATTTCAAGCTTTCGAATTAACGGTAACGTGTAGAATCTTCGGACTGTTAAATGCCAATTTTAAGCTAGATATTTTATCGAAGTATCCTTATGGTTTAGCAGAAAGATGGACCTAAACTTAACGAGATTTTGTTGGAAATTCGTTATATAAGATTAATTAGCGTATATTGATTGTCCCAAACGCCAATGCAGATCAAAAACTCCCTTTGCTAAAAAAGATATGCCGCTAGAAGACACCTGCAGCAGACCAAGAGGAGTTGACAAGAAGAGCTCAACTCCTACTGAAAAGGCTGACTCGTACTAGCAATAAGATTATAACAACAATTTCAAGTCTGAAGACTTCTTCTGTGTAAACACCTTCAAATTCGATAGATAAGTCTCGAGAATATTTGTACCAAAGGTTCATAAGGAAGCTCATGTTCAACATTGATTGTCATCAACAGGAAGATACTATAAGTAGGGACCTATATCTAGCAGAATACAACACGCAAAGACTCTTTATCATTCCACGGAAGTGGTAATGGCCGACTGGAGTTTACAATGGTGCATGAAGACAGGCTAAGCTCTAAAATTTACGATCTTTAAATCCTTGTCATTACTTTTAAATGGTATGTAGGAAGTCGAGGCTTCATGATTGCATGTTGCGCTTGCGACCTTTAACGGTGATCAAATCGTAAAAAATCCTGTAACACTATTTTCTCTGTTTCTCGTGTTGTCGAAACAAAGGACCGCCTTTTTAAAAAGCGTTTGACTGCGATATTTATAACCGATACACAGAAAAGCATAAAAATAAATTGCTCTCTACCCTTTCCTTAACATTCAAGAGCCGATGTCATAAAACGTATAGGCAAGTCCTTGGACATAAAACTCGTGAACGGCGCGAGTTGAACGAAGTTTTTTTTCTTAAATCAACCGTTCGTAGGTAGTTTGTGCTCGTGGAACGATTGTTCTGGTATGAATGGGTGATGCAAGGGAACTTTTTTGAAGCATAGCTATATAGTACTGCATTGTGATTGTGTTATAACGGTCTACTAGTTTATTCTGTGTCTGTTATGGGTACATATCGGCAACAGTTATCAAGCCACACGAGAGTCTAGACAACATGTATAGGAATGCTATAAGCACCACCGAAATGTCACGTGATACGTAGGAAATATGCATGTAATTTTTTTATTTGTTAAATGAAATACTTATAGTAAATAAATTTGACAGATTTTTTCTAAATATCTCGATCAGATATGAGGTTAAAAAGCGACAAAGTTCAGAATTAGAAAGAGTCAGATGGCGACGCCCATACAGCTGCCATAGAAAACGGCGTTTTCGTAGAGAAGGACAGATATATTTATTTATATTGTCATATCTCTTTCGTTTTTCTATAAATTTTGATTCTGTTGTCACTATTAGTATTTTATTTAAGTCTTTTTAACCTTAAACTGTCAAATAACACATATCTTTTTCGTGCATATTCCCTTACCCTGTTTAGTATTAGCTAATAGATTATTATTTTGTCTACTCTAGGCGCTCGTGTCTTTTGTATATCAAAACCTTATTTTAGAGAAGAGACCAAGAGTCAGTGTTACCCAAATA
Organism: Orthosia cruda; assembly: GCA_964057195.1. Lineage (NCBI taxonomy): Eukaryota > Metazoa > Arthropoda > Insecta > Lepidoptera > Noctuidae > Orthosia > Orthosia cruda. Next base: position 18,788,006 of record OZ059844.1, read on the forward strand.
TTAAAGTCACTCACTACGTTTCCAAAATATATTGCTACGATCCACGACTTCGCTGTTTGTATTCTTTACATTTTGATCATTCACCACTTTTTTCGTACAATCATCCTGCTTTCGGATTTCAACACATCTTTGAACACTGCTTTCCTAATATTTCGACCTGCATTGTGCCTCAAAATCGTAATCGTATGATCTCAAATTGCACTTAATTGAGTTCTCTATATGGCTGTTTGATCGTTTCCCATGGGTTATGGGTTCCATGGTCAATGAATCAGTCGCACGTGCCGTTTGAGCGTATTATCGCCTTCTCCCTCGCTATAAGTACAATATTATAGGAAGTTGGGTGACATACTGCTTTGACGTGTGTAGAACGTTTTGGTTGTTATGTGATGCTGTAAATCAAATGAGATTGTCGAGATTGGGTTTAAGGGGGGTTCTGTCAGTCAATGCTTCTTGTTTTGGACGTATTATTCGAGTTGGAGGGGGTTGAACTTATTCGATGGCTGCCGGGCAGCTGCATTCATCGGAGTGAAAGCTTAAATTCAGCTGCGTTAATGTCCTTAATTACTGTAATTAGGTGTAGACATAAGAATGTCGAAGTTTTATGGCACCAAAATTTGAAATACATGCGCCAGCTGCTAGCGACATGAACAAGAGAATTTGATTGATAGTGTTTTAGTAGGAGTTTTTTTTTACCTGGATATACAATAACCCCCCAAAAATCTTACTATACCTACATATTGTATTTTGTTATCATTCCTATAGGCTCGCGCTTGACCACTATCTTACCTGATGGTAAGCGATGATGTAGTCCAAGGTGAAGCATGCTTGCCTAGAAAAAACCTTGCCTAAGGCTCCTATATTGTAGCTATCGGGCAACAAACTCCGGCAGGGAATTCCAATCCGTAGCTGTAAATATGATAAAAGTGTTGCCAAATCGTGGTGATAAAAATAATAATATATTAATATACTTTTATATTTAATGTTTTTTTTAGTAACATATTTTAGACAAATATGATTGGCCTTAGGTCGTGTTATGTTTAAGTTAAAAGGATTCATAAATAAATACTGTTCAGATCTGCTAAAGAAGGCCCATATTCTTCACATTTAAGAAATAGTCTATCAAACTCGTGATAAGTCACAGATTTGACTACCTCCAAAACTACACATAAATCACCACATGGTCCTTCGAACCCGTATGTCGCGAATAAAGCAATCAATTGAACGCGAGTGCTTTCACTAAGTGCTTGCTAAAACATCTCGCTACTTATATTAATGGGCCGGGCAGCGGTCTAACGACACTCGGCCCATTGCACGCCCAAGTAATGGAGTCCCATAGAGGCCCATGGAGGCCTATGGAATTATTGTTCCGCCCCATCGGGGATATGTTATTGTTTTATAGTTATGATTAATATCGGCATGGGGTTTTATTAAGTGTCAATTGTTTTTTGATCGTTATAGGAGCTTTTATTGCCTGTGGTTTAATAGAGTTTGTTGTGTGGTGTTAATGTTGATAAATGATTTGTTAATGAAACTACAACTCTTTTTACAGTCCGTTCAACCGAGTTTGAATTCCATCCCGTAAACATAAGGATGACATAAAAAGCATAAACCTGTTACCAAAACCAACTGTTTACTACAGCTACCATTTGTCATATTACCAACGCAATAGAAGTCAAAATCGGTTGAACGGGCTGTAAGATGGCCTTATTTAAATGTCTAATGTTATCGCAAATGGAGTATAAAAACTATTTAGTTACAAACTATTTTTGCCTCTACATCACCTAAAGGTTGACTGAAAATATCTGAGGCCTCTGTGTTCGTTTGGGTGCGTAAAGTATGAAATAAATAAATGATTAAACTTGTCTATAACAGCCTATATTTCTTAGGCTTAGTTTTATAATTCAAAACCTAGGTCACAGCTTGACTGTCAAACAAAACATAATCGGCATCTCATTATTGATTTCTTTCACAAAAGCACCCTCATTTTCAGATCCAGATATCACCAACCTACACTCAAAATGAACATAACCAAAAGACATTTACACTTACTGAAAATACACTGCAAAATATCTTGAAAAAAAAAAACAAAAGACCTAATACACCCGGTACCTTTATTTACCCAATCACGTTCCAATACACGCATACTTTGACGTCCTGGCACAAAAGACTTCAATTACTAAATGTCCATAGACCTAATATTCTTATTTCAAAATCCCATTTGAGCACGGGTGTATTACCATAATATTTGTTATGCCAAACGTTCACATCCCGAGGTATCCGGCAAGGCATTAAGGGATCCCGTTATGCAGATTAACTACTTTTTGTACGACATCGAAATAAAATGTCTCGATATTTATATGAGCCTCTTTTTATTTGGGTTGGGTTCCTTACAATATAATATAAGGTACGTAAAATGTATACAAAAATCGATTTAATGTAGGTAGGTACCATGTAGTGGAGAGTGTGAGACAGTCTCAATGTGTATTCAATACCTACATTTATATTATACTAGCTGTGTCCGTGGCCTCGCTTCCGTCAACTGCCTACCTTACCTAACCTTACCTTACTTGCCCTACCATATCTAACTATCCTAACCTATCTTACCTACCCTATCCTGCCTACCCTACCCTACTGCGGTATTGACTAGCCCCAGGATAACAGACCAATAATTTAACATCATTTAAAAATCAATGCTAGAAACATTCTTAGTTTTAAGCTGTTTATTAATTTGGTCAACGGTCAAATGTACAAATGCCGAACACTTTGCATTTTTCATCACGTGTACAATCGGTCCGTTCAATTATAAACTTTGTGGAAACGTATTCTGGTATCGGTATTTCATTAAATTCCTCAAATGGAATTGAGTGCATTTTGCAACATTTGCCATTTTTGAATTAAAACTTTTTCGGCTCTCAATGTGACTTATTTTTTAACTGTATCAAGCAAACCGAACTGTGAATACCGGAGCAGTTAGCTGTCAGCTTATAGGATATTTTCGTTCTTTGCGATAATTTTCTTCCTAAATTTATTTTGAACGTGGCTAAGTTATTTCTAAAATATTTTCTGTTCCAACATTATGAAAATTGTACACTATAGGCTGAATGTAGAACAAGTCATCAAGCTTATTTCAAATTCAATTGACATATAGTAGAAAGCTATCGACCGCCTCAAATACATTAGCTTGATGAACCAATATGGAACAAGGACCAATTCAACAATTGACGATATGATCTCTCCTATAACAAACAAATAATAAACAAAACCATGATTATATTAACTGTAGCTATACATAATTATGTAGGTATTGATAAACTAACATATTATATTCATACACAAGGTAAATAGACTATCTTCGTCACCGTATAACATACACCGCATACATTTAAGATTGTAACAAATTTAGCGAGATTACAAACTCTCGACATATTGTGAACAGACAATTTAATAAAATTATTCATTAAACGATCATTCTTAAAACAAGCTTTTTCGTATTCTACTCAGAAAACCCTTTCATTTGATACCTATATCATGGCAGTGCACAAAAAATAATAAGCCCGCCATATTGGATTTAGAATGAAGTCACTTAGCTAAACATGCATTGTCATCCAAACTAAACGAGTATGCAAAATTGTATCTTAATCGGTAGAGGATAACTGCTTTCTAATTCAGTTGAAAGATTTGACCTGAACACATTTACATACATTGCAAGTTAAATAAAAGCTTGTAAAAAAATACATACCTACTAATAAGTAATTCATATGAAAATTTTATAGATTATAATGTGTATATCCGAATCTTATTGGGAAGAAAGAATTTATAATGTCGCCAGTTTTATTACAAACCGCCGGTGTTTACAATAACACGGTGAAATATAAAGCAAATTGACGTTACTTCATGCACAATAGTAGTTTATGAAACTGTTGCATAATGAGGGGTATTAAAACAAGAGTGTGTGTTTAAAAACCGAGCCGTAGGCGAGGTTTTTAATAGCTTTCACACGAATGTTTTAATACCTAGTTATGTGCAGTTTCATACACTACTTTATCTACACTCATAAATTGGGATTGAACCTACAAAATATCTCTTTTTGCATTTTCCATGCCATAAAATCATGATAGCATTTGTCATATACTTTTCTCGACTTTGCTGGTAATAAATTAAGAGTAATTTCCATCGCCGCATCTAAAATATCGGGTGGAGTCAAATTTTCTTCACATTCACTGATATCAGACATTTTTAAACAATAATTTAAATAACTCATGAAATTCAGTACAACAAAACTTGCAAAACGTATGAATGGCGCCAAAACCCAGCACATCACCGCATTAACCGCGCATGCGCTAAGGCTTAGCACGCACTGCGATCTTTATTCGCGCGATTTTTTCCGCCTATGCTGCGACCTATGGAATTGTATGAAGTTGTTCGCATTGCGGTAAAGAAATCGTGCGGAAATAATACCGCAAGAAATCCGTGTTTTCCCACAGAATCCACCGCATTACGGCGCGAATTTTATTCGCCCGAATATTTTGAGCTCTATGAACAGGTATAAGGAAACAAAATTCGCGCGAAGAAAAATCGCAGTGCGTGCTAAGTCTAAAGCGTGCATTGTCATAGACAATTTAAAATTGGAATCAAATCTTTTTTTTAATAGGTACTATAAAATGGCATTACAAAAAAAAATGATGGAAACTCCTTAGTGATTAACTTCTTGGATTTGTCCTGTATCGTAATAGAAAAAAAATTGTTTTATAGCATTATTTTGTTAGAGAAATAGTGTTATAATAAGATTCTATTTTTAAATTTCGGTATTGTGTTTAAAAAGTATGCCAATATAAACTCGTTTTGAATTTTATAATTCGAATATTACGATATGAGAGTAGATAAAATAAAAAATAGCATATCTTTGAACGAAGGTTTTCACACTTTTCACAAACGGATTATTTAGCCGCAACTTATTCCACGGAACCCTAAGTCTGAAAGGCGCGAAGATAGTTGGGCGATAAAGAAAGATTTACTGCTCAATGTCCGTATCTGTAATGTTTGCTTAAATACTGTTTTATTTTCGCCTCGCGAGCAGGAAGCGATTATTTGTTTGTTTAAAGCACACGCTATATACTAAAAATTGCAGTAAAAATTTCACCATAACTTGCTACTTTTATTATTCTTCCGGCCTGGTAAAGTACTGTGAAATATGCAATACTAGCTTCTGCCAGCGGCTTCGCCCGCGTGAATAGTGTTTTCTTATCCCAAGGGAACATTACACCGGGATGAAAAGACTAGACTATAATCTATCTCTGTGCCAAATTTCATTCAGATCCGTCCAGCTGTTTGAGCGTCAAGAAGTAACAAACACACACACACACACTCACAAACTTTCGCCTTTGTAATATTACTAGCTTCTGCCAGCGGCTTCGCCCGCGTGAATGTCGAAAAAATAATCCTAAGGGAACATATTCCCGGGTTAAAAATATCCTATGTGCTATTCCTGACTATAATCTATCTCTGTGCCAAATTTCATTCAGATGCGCCCAGCCGTTTAAGCGTGAAGAAGTAACAAACATACAAACACACACGCACACGCACTAACAAACTTTCGCTTTTATAATATTAGAGGAAGGATAGTCTGATTTAAGTTGAGTTGTTTGCTTTTACTTCAAAAGTCTTCAGTATTTATTTAGGACCAAGTGTTCCAATTAATTAATCTTAATCCACTAAGTTCGTCAAGACCTGTCAACAACAAATACTTCCATTAGAATTGAAGGGTTAAAATTGGTATCTTTATGAAGCCCTTCACAGGCTTAATTTTACTTACCTTACGCTAAAAGGGCTAGGGATTGAACAAGGATTATGTTGAGACCGGCCCCAAATCTCATTTGTAATAAGGGTTTTGATAAATTCAATGATAGGGGTCCCGATTTTAGGTGCTAGGATTTGTTGATATAATCTTTTTAATATTTTCTAATTTATGATGTTGTTCGTGAAAAATTAAGCTCCGTGAAACATGGAACTGTACCCTAATAAATCCATTAATTAGAGCTGGGATTAAAATATGTGGGGTCTCATGACTAACGGGCTGCGAATCCGGATATTGCGTCATCCGAAGCTACAGGGCCGAAATATTTGTTACATTTTTTTCTAAACCTGGTGTTTCAACAAAGCGGTCTTCCTTATCGCTTGACGCGTTGCGATTTATATCTCACCAATAAACGATTTTTGCTTTGCCAAATTGCAAGCACATTTAAACGGACGCAATTCGAACAGTCGCACATAAAGGCGAAAGTTTGTGAGTGAGTGTGTGTGTGTGTTTGTATATTTGTTACTTCTTCACGCTCAAACGACTGGACGGATCTGGATTCAATTTGGCACAGAGATAGATTATAGTCTGGTTTAGCACATAGGATACTTTTTATCCCATGAATATGTTGCCAGGAATATGTTGTTTCCCAATTCTGAATTATCAAATCAACAAGTAAAATTTAAAAATACCCCGACACTTTTTTATTTCATACTACATAATTTATTTAGTAGTAGACACGCTTCGATCGACAATCTATTGAAAACGTAATTATGACACGATATCTTGCGAAAACACCCCGATTCAAACAGTTAAACCCCCATAACTTTAGAACGGCTGAACCGATTTTCATCAAACATAGCTAAGAACACTCTAAATAAAGTCACATCTAAATCGGTTCATCCGTTTAGGAGCTATGATGCCACAGACAGATATAAAAATACCCAAACAAACAGGTACACACTTCAAACTTATAACACCCCTTTATACCCCAGGGTATAAACACAATATAGATATCTATTTCCCATCACCAGTTTTGCTATAATCAGTATACTTAGAATATAAGCTTTTAGGCCGTATTATAAAATAATATGGTGGCCATATCGAAGCATGGTGACCCATAATAGGGGTGATTGTCGACCACTTTGGGTCATAATGGATTTACCTGCTGAGGCACAGTCATTTGCCTTAGTAGCCTTAAGTGTTATGGTCTACTACGTGATCAGAAATAGACTGGTTTAGGGAAATAGATTTTAGGTTAAAGTAAATAGATTTAAGGCCTCTACAGATAGGAGCGACGCGACTTTACGAGGAATTGATGAAATTGTTTTGCGGATAAGTTCAAATTGTTGCGTTGCAGCAGTCTGTAAGCTGGCATGCAAGAAGATATAACAAACGATGCAGACAGTTCCATAAGATTATCTAAGCTGCTAGGTATATTCAAAGGACAATGTTAATAATCTAGAACACAGAGATAAGGTTAACAGACGAAGAAATACTGGACTGCAGTACCATTACAAGAACACTGACCCTAGGAAAATGTAAAATACAAAAGCAAAAATGCCATGAATTATGAAAATAAACATAATAATATGCAAAAATAGCGCATTCCACCCACGCAGAGAACACAGAAATTCACTTACAAAATTTTGTCAAAACAAAATTGGAATAAAAAACGTAGGGCTCTTAAAAAAACCTTCTCGCATTGTCACAGCAGAGTATGGAACGTATAAAAGTGTCCCCGGGTGATTGATGAACGTATGTCGTGCCGTAGGTACGTCTGCAGCTTTATACCTTGCTAAATGGATGGCATACTACGCCATGAACGCATGACTTTTTGTTCCATTTTTTCCTAAGTAGAAAGACTCGTTATAAAAGTTCTGGTTTAATTGTGAAGTAGTGTTTAATCCTGCGGCATAATACTAATACATATGGAGGTCGTTGTGGCAGGCGTTTCGTACATTCGAAGGGGCTTATTTTAGTTTTTATAACCCGGGTCACTCACATGCATACATTGTACGAATGTTCGTACGCATGCGAGGGGTGGTCAGCGTCTAGGCAATGGTATTTACAGTATAAGGTCGCGGCATATTTGCCTAAAAAAGTACAGTACAACTATTTTCTAAATGACCCTCGGCAAACTTCGTGTTTCGCCAGTCATCGGCTTTCTTACACTTGGAGCAGACCGGAAGCTCTCAATCAACTTGAAAGTATATGGAGTTGTTAATACTCTTTTAAAATAATACAATTTATTTTTAAAATGGGAGCAAAGCTGCTAAAGTCGCAGGCAAAAGTTGTTTTACAGCTCTAGATAAGTTCACACGGAAATAAAAATAAAACAACAATAAAGTACCTAGTTCTGAATTCAAATTATTATACACGATAAATATAATAATCGATGGACATGGAAATTACCATTCGTTTGTATTCGGAAATGCGATGATTGCCGAGGGACATTAAGAACATAGTTTTACTGTACATTTATTTTAAGAAAAATGTGCCGCGAACTTTTGAATGTCGAACCTTCGAGTGGTTCCATACACTGCTTGGAAAACCCCGTATGTGGTAAGTCAATGCACATTCCCTTCCGAATGTCTTCCTACACTTGCGGATACAGGTATTCGTGCGAATTTAAGTGACCGGAATTAGAACTGGCTAGTGAAACCTCAATATTTAGAGTATTTTATTTGTAACTAGGTAAATATGGCCTGAATTTATTAAAAAGCAGTAAAGCCACTCAAACCATGATTAAGCATTGTAAAAAAAGGTTTTATTTTGTTCGCATAAGCTGTAATAACACACTTAACGCGCATAGGTGTTCTACCTAGTTACCTGTTCTGCTTAATTTACATAAGGCAACACGTCATCATTAACAATAGAGGGGAGGGTCAACCCTAGTCATTTTCAAAATGAATATTTATACCTCGCGTGTTCGGCCATTGGTAAAACCAAAATGCATTTGGTAAATTGTACAAATAATGACGAATGATTATTTTATATGGCGACCAATCGGCTTAAAGGTGCTCTGTTTTATTGAATAATGTCATTACTAGCTTTGACATTCTCCCACTTCTGATATGATTATTTTTGTATCATCATTCTCGGCAATCATTACTGAGAAAATGGTTCTGTACTTTTTAATTTTGCAGAGTTAACATGATTACCAGGTGCATGATTATTATATGAACTATGACTCGCATGGTTTGGAACATTTCAGGGATATTTTTTTTTTGACTTGTTAGATGAAGTGGACAGCCTAAAATAGTTCTAAGTAGCCCACTTAGAGCGCCAGCATAAAGAAGGTAAAAACTGTTTATGGAAATATTATTTTTTTACACAAAGTTTAAATTAATATTGAATTAAGCTATTTCTGGTAAAATATCAAAAGTTAATATGTGATGAGATTTATATTTTGTTAGTTTTAAAAAGAAGTACACTCCAAACGAAAAATGTTGAATTTAACTCACTAAAACTAAAGTTACTGCAGTCATATTTTCGTGCTACGAAAAAAGTCGTAACCCGAAATAAAACTCAATTAAATACTAACATAAACTCTGCAGAATGACATCTGTGCTCATAAAAAAGACGCATTACTTGAAAAAAAGTACAGTCGAACACAAAAGTCATCCATTACCGTATAGTACATTACTGGCTAACTATGTTTTAACAATATTTTTTTCGCATTAGCGAGTAATCCATTTACCACGGAATCAATTAACGGTATGTTATGGGTAAAACAACAAATTTCACTAGTAGCAATACTGTTAAGTGCATCATTTGCCAACACTGCAACTTGATGTCGCACTTAAACACTTACCCACACTGCAATTTCAACCTTAAACCTTGGTGCTAGACTATAAATTCATTTGTGTAGTCCCTGGCGTAAATGTAAACGTCATCAATCTTCGTGCGCGTTGGTGAACAAATAAAGTATGCTATAAGTGAAGAGCATAAACAAATTCAGTTTCGGAAATGTTTTGACACGTACGTTTAGACGGATAGGTACGCGAATGAATTGATCGAGCCGAACGGTGACAGACGAGCTAATGGCTTGGAGTTTGAAGCTGAATAATTTTGTGACTTGATTTTGTACAATGTTATTAGTGGAAGTGATTAGTAGTGACGATATCTTTGGATAGATACGACCTTATTTCCTTGCCGTACAAATTTCACGGGCTTTATTGGTAAAGGCAGTGATCGTGCAAACGAATACTAAGATTGAGATGCTACTGGACTTATGGCCATTGACTGTTCATGATTTCTTTTGAGACTTGCACCCGCACCTGCATGAGGTCAGCTGTGTTGTTACTGGTCACCTAGGATGAGCCTATCTAGAATATCTACTGTGTCATGTATGAGTTACTACCTGTACGACGAGTATTTTATTGGGTGATGTCCTATCTCCCCAAGTTCCAAGTTCCCGAAAATGATTTTTCATACATTCATTAACAACTTCCCCAATATCTAAAATTAATTTATTTGTAATGTTCACACTAGTGACCATTCCTCGTACTGACGTCTACAAAAGTTTTATAATAAAATAAAATCAGTACCTAATTAAAATTAACCTGATTTTGGAAGATATATTTTCTGCATGTATAATTTGTACTATGTGGTTTGAGATTGTTTTGAGATATATCCAGGGGTGAGTTATCAGGAGAGCCGACCTTTAACACTAAATTTGGAAGAGTGGTTTCTTAAGCCTAATGTCTCTGTTGTTGTAAATATTTTTTCTTTCTATGTAGGTACTGTGAAGAGACCTTCACAAAATCCATATTAAATAAAAACCGGAGAGTCTACTAGGGTAATAACAACGCTACACTTGGCTCTAGATAGGATGTAAAACTAAAATAATTTCATTTTATATGTGTGTCAGAAATGGTTTTAAATTGTCTCTTTTTCGTACGAAACACGAATGATACAGTTTCCAGCACTGGTTTTGTGGTAACGGTTCCGTTTCCTCGTAATATAAAACGTTATGTTTTATGTGTCTGCAGTTTTGGTGCGTTTTTTTTTAAAACTGTACCATGAATATGATATGTCTGGATCTTTGGTCAACTGGAATGTAAACTAGATCGTATTATAGATTTATTATCTATACTATCTACACTATAATATTATAAAGCTGAAGAGTTTGTTTGTTTGAACGCGCTAATCTCAAGAACTACTGGTTGAAATTGAACAAATCTTTTTGTGTTAGATAGTGCATTTATCGAGGAAGGTTATAGGCTATATTACATCACGCTACGACCAATAGGAGCGGAGCATAAATGAAAAATGTTGCAAAAACGGGAAAATACACTTTTTGAGAGCTTCCGTTGCGTGCGCTGCGTAAACGGTTTAAGTTACGCAACAATCATGTATGTAGGTTAGGTAGGGTAGATGAGTAGGTAAGTAGCTAGTTGACGGGAGCGAAGCCGCCTAGGACAGCTAGTAGAGAAATAAAATTGGTAGGACGTAAAATTTTTTGGACGAAAAATCTCTGGTAGTATTACAAAAATTGTTTCAATGTTAAAAACCTCATCGTTAGAGAAAAATGCACTGTTCTTGTTTTATAGATCACAGAAAAAAGCGTACTATGTGTACCTATTGCAGAATTGGGTTACTTTATCGAAGTTTTAGTCAAGATTATTTTTATTTCAAATAATATTAGAAACTAAAGAACGCCACCTGCTACGATCCTTACATACTTCTTTTGCTTCACTCACATTCATGCATCTAGTCATACACACACGCCGGTTATGAGTACTCCGCACCTGGCCTTTTTGAAGAACATCACCTATAAGGTCTATGTTTCTGCCTACCCCCATGGGAAAAAGGCGTGAGTTTATGTATGTATGTATAATATTAGAAAACTTTGCCTAACATTTTTGCACTCTACAGTACCAATCAAAACATCTTACCAATTTATTTCCTAATCTACTTTCTACTTGATTATTCATATCAGTGCAGACATATAACACCGTTGTATTACTGTCACTTCTGAGAATTTCGTATCACAGCAACAAACATACAATACCGCTTGAACACGTTCCATTGCTGCTCAAGCACAGAACATATTTCGTCACGTCAATACGAAGCGAGTAGTGGATGACGTACAAAGATAAAAAGTGGTCCCTTCCATGGTGCAATTTATCTCACGGTGTTCCGTTTCTAGTTAGTACTGTTAGAGTGTATTGGACTGATATAAGAAACCACAACTGTCATTATGTGAGATACATTTTTTATTGGCATCTTAGAGGAATCGGGTTCTTAGAACGACGGGGTGTCACGTAATTCGGTGAGCGGTTGGTCAGAGGTGTCAATTATTTTTGTTGGGATGAAAAAGGATCTATTAGGGTTGTGTTATGTCCACTTTTTTGGCTGTGAATATGATAGACTGTATCCTTTTAATGTCACTGATAAGACTGGTGATTGCCATGCTTTTGATAATGTTCCATGGTCAGTTTTAATGTTTTGTCATCCACCACGGAAGAGGCATTCTTTAAGTTTTTCAACCTCTTCCTAGAAAATCAGCCTGCCCTTTATTTCTTTCAAGTATTTTTTTCTCTCCTTGGAAGACCTTCCCATTAATTTTGTCTCGCCATCAGTATTGTAGCATAGTTTGACCCCGTCTTAGAGTACTACTGCAAGGTGGTAAGCGACAAACCTTTCCTGTCTATCCCAGTTTAAGCTTAAAACATCAAGAAAGATCTATTCCTGTAATAAGATCAGCATAACATTAATGTTTATTACAAAAACCGGCCAAGTGCGTGTCGGGCTTCGCACACTTAGGGTTCCATACTAAACCTCAAAAACAAGTTAGTTTTATAGGTAAAATTAGGAAATTTCAAAAGAAAATCTAATTTATCAGTATATTGGTAATTGTTAGTAAAATATACATAATAATAAACATTATCAGCAAATTTGAAGTTCATAGGTCAATGGGAAGTAAAAAAATTCTTCGGAACAAAATTTTGTAAAAAAGGCTGACTTTGGTGTCTTCTCATTCCTTTGTTTCCCAATATTTTTTCTAACTAATAATACAGCATTTATCTACTTAACAAGTTCTAAACAACGATACCCTAATCGATGGGGTAGGTAAAAATTTGTTGACGCTCTTCTTTACCTGTATGGCAGCCCCTCTTAAAACATTTTAAAATATTTTTTGACAATTAGTATGACTTTGGGCAAACAAAATGCTTATACTGTTACAATTTGAAGACTATAGCTCCAACTCTTTGGCTGTAAAACCTGTGTGACAGACGACGGACAGGCACGTGAGTCAGAAAAAGGGCTCCGTTTGAAGTCCTCGGGTACGGAACACTAAAAAGGAAGATTTCATTTGACCTGTAACGATATTGAAATAAGCTGAAGTAGGTAAGTGGAATTATATTAGCATTTCTTCAGAGGTCTCTAAGTGATAACTCTGCGTACCTTCTTTGGAATTAGTAAGACGATTTTCTAGATTAAAAAAGTAGTCTGAGGAAAAAATATTACCTGTGCTAAAAATCTCGTTTCCGTCAAAAGGAGTCATAAACTTAGGTTAGATAAAAAACTGTGTAATTAAAATAAACTGCTTGTGTCATGGGTCTCTCTCAGAGAGGAAGACCGTGTCACAGCAGTGACAGAATTATACGCTGATAATGATTTTGTATACATGTCACTTTAGTTCTGAAATCCTGATGATTCTATCTGACAGTTGACTAACCAGATCTAGCACATGATAGTCGTTGTAACTGGTTGTCCGAAATAGCAGTTGTACGTGGAACTGTGTATGCTTCTATGATCATCATCATCTTCCTGCCCCTTATCCCATGTTACTTGGGTTCAGCACAACACGTTTACTTTTTCCATACCGTCCTGTCTGTCACGCTATCACTGTCTCCCTTTTCTTTCATATCACTCCTCACACAATCCATCCATCTTTTCTTTGGCCTTCCTCTTCATCTCCATCCATCCACATTTATATTCATAACTCTTTTAGTAAAATGCGTTTCTTCCCTCCTCATCACATGACCATACCAGGACAAACGGTTTCCTTTCAACTTCTATGAGTTCCTGAATAAAAGTTTCAAATAATACAATTCAATTTATATTATCGGGGTGTTCCCGATAATTCTATATTAAAATTCCATAAGTCTATTTCATTATGACTTATTGTCGTAAATCTACTTACGACAGACCCTCTCCCTTAGTTTAATGTCTAATCTAAATAACATTTTTAACTAATTAAATTAACGTTGATTGGCATGTGTAATTAATTGAATGAAGCTTATGAATGTATATGCAAAACTATGTTTAGAGGGGTGGGGTTCCTAGAAAATTATAATAATATTGTGGTATTTATTATGCACCTCTAAAATTTACCGGTTACGTTACCGGAAATATTAATTAGCAGATGGAAAGGAATTAAGTTGGTACACCTTTACCCAATCCAAACATAAATAATTTTAAGAAAATAAATATTGTATTAAATATAAAATAACGCCATCTATCGGTGTATAATTTTACTAATGAATCACTTCTGTGTGTGACTGTACATTTCTTATCTTTTTAATGGTCATTTTTTCATTTTGATTTTATATCCTATTTTCCGTTTATTGAATTAGTAATTTATTGTCTGTTGATATTATCAAAACCAATCCTTTATCTATACACAGTTGCAAAAGAAAAATAGTTTTTTTAGGTTAGTTCAAGTTTATTCTTAACATTTTCAGAGTTCAAAAAGATACCACAGTTTGTCCCAGTTTATTACGTCACAAAATTAAGTCAGAGTAGTTTTAATAAAGCCTGCCTCATGATATATTACTGTAGAACTTAGGAGTTAATATACTTCGTGGCCTTCCTTAGAGGATGTGGTAAAGAATATGAGATTCAATAGACTTGATGCTCGTGATTTAATATAAGGGTCGGTTAAGGTTGGGCTTAAAATAGTACCCTGGAGGATCGGAGGATTTATACAAAATGCCTTAGATTGTTATAAGTCTTCTGATTATCTTATAACTATTAAACTAATAAAGATAAAGTTCTAAGTCTTTTCCTTATCCTTCAAGATCTAGATACTTATATATTCGAAAAATGGCGAGTATTAGGACAATATTTGGATGTAGAACAACACGAAGAAGATGAAACAAAAATATTGATGTCTAACTAACTCATTTACAGACTGAATACTTTCAGATTTCATGTGAATTAAAAAGTAGACTAAGCTGGTATAAAATTCACAATTTGAAAAACTTACTCCATATGAAATAAAAACGCCCACGACGTCGACGTAAGCGCTTCCAAACATCCTTCATAATGCGCACAGCGAATGAGTGGAACTCACTGCCTGCGTCTGTATTTCCGAACACATTCAACCCGAATCTCTTCAAAGTTAGAGTGAACAGGCTTCTTCTGGGTAAGCTCACTCCATCGTCGACTCTGTCTCTGTCACCTCTGACCTAGACTATAGTCAAGAGCAAACCCAACACAAAAATAAATAAAAAACGTAACACAATACCTAAAAAAAAATTAGAACAGCGGTAAGTTGGAAGTGGTTCTTAATTTTCAATTTCGCCGAGATCTTCTCAACGTGATATTACCCTGCCTTTATTAAATTCTTCTGGCATAAGGACCCTACTTATTTTACACGACAAAATTGAAAACACCTCCAGTGCAAAGGTAACGTTCTCACAATATAAAGATTGGGTTTATTGTGTATCAAGATCGAGTCCGCAATGGGCAGGTAAGGCCTAGAATCGAGAGGCGAACATAAATTCCTTTACGACAAATAAAAATACGCCCCTTTATAAGGCAACGTCAGGAATAAATCATTCAATCTTGTGGAATTTCATCCGGTTTTTTCGGGTTCCATATCGGGAATGTGAAAACGAAACCCTTTAATATTCCCCTGTTGGGAATCGCGTACTTTTTCTCTGAGTAAGACACGAGTTCGTAGTTTTAACGCGAACTGCGTGTTATATTGTCTGCATGAAGGATGGTTTTAATAAAATATATTTTCATTCAGCATTCACGCTCGTTTTCCCTCTGTTCTTACAGTATATTTATAAGTTTTTGGGTGAAATATTAAACTGTACAATCATGTCAGTTTTCTCGTGGTCTCGTTTTCTTTTTTTAGACAATAAAAAAATACCTGAAATGCCTTGCCCACGATCAAAGAGAAAACGCTAAAACAAAGAAGACCATCTCTCAGTAGTTAATTAATTAATTAACTTCTAAGAAATTTTTAGCAATTAAATTAACATATTTTTCTGTAACAATAAAAGAGTTTTTCCTTGAATCTTTACAAACATGAAACCCCGTCAAAACAAACAAGTCAATATAACCTCCTTTCTTAGCCCTCGGTCCGTTTCTAACCCGTTATCGCGGCCGGGTTCAGCTTAATCTCTTAAACCGCTCCAATTTGCCTTGTCTTGACTATACTCTTAGGTCTTGCCGAGTCCGTTTTTCCGTTTTTGCAGAAGTTTCTTGAAACTTGAAGATTGTGATAGATTGAATGCATTTGTTTCTTTAGCCTCTTGCAATCTTTTAATTAGTTGTTTGGTTTTCAAGCTGTTTTTCTTGAGTGGGGAAGGAAGTTCGGATTAAATAAAATAAACGCATGTTTTTCTCCGACCGCTGCGGAATTCTATTGGGAGTTGAAAAGTTCCATTCAGTTTGGTATGATGGGGGGAGATAAAATAACACTTTACGACTTCAAAAAAGGAAGAGTAAATATAATATTTTCCGTCGGTTACAATCATGAGTAACTTACCTGTTTACTTTATAATATAACCGTGTACACATATCAACGTCCTGGAGGAAATCACACGTCCATTTTTTTTCCTATTATGTTAAGTACTGAACCAATTTCTACAAATGAGACGCTGCCGCTGGTCGATTCGTCCGAATTCATATATTATGTGACATAGTAATCTTTTTATACCGATCCGTTTTTTTTTAAATACGCGACAGCAAAGAGAGGGTTATATTTTTACGCGTATATTTTTTCGATTTCTTTTTTTTGTTGTGTAGCTGATCTGATGATAATTGTATCAGTTACCGTTTTAATTATTTTCTTCAGTGCTTATTGCACGTTGTCTGACGGTGTCTTAATTATACTCCCCAGATTAAAGATAAGGCTTTATCTTCTCAACCAGTAGATTTAATACCTGTTTATACGACTTTTACTTTCGGCTTTAATTAAAAAGGAAAAGGTCAAGAGGTAACATATCAATTTCAATGGGTGTTGTTGGCCGTCCTGAAGTTTGCTTTCCGATGCGCAAGGCACGAAACGGTGCTGTTTTTGAATGAGGTTTACTACTGCGCAGCCATTGTAGCCAACTTCAAGCCGGCCAAGAAGTTTGGCGACGATTACATACTATAATATCTAAACGTATTCTATTTTCGAGATAACTACGGTTGATTCACATATGTTCCTAACACATATTGATCGACTGAACTACTGTTTTACTCACTGAATTTTGCTTAAACTAAGATAAATTGCACTAACGAAAGATTTATCTAATGATTTAGATATTGGATATTTTAACTATGTACGAAATACCTAATGGACGACTCGCCCACCATTTATTAATACTGCGCGCTGGATTGATTTCTAAAATGGTGGGTAGTTACAATGTCAATGGAAGACTCTGCCTACAGTTGCTTCTACATCGTCTCGAGCGCTGCGGGAGAATATAATACGCAACCTTGGCGAGACCTATATCATGCATTTGAATAAAAGAAATGCAAATTATTTAAGATTCGATTTATGATCAATTTGAAAAGGTCCATATGACTATAGAATTGCCAAAAGTTAGATAAAAACAAATTCGACTCGATTTAGATCTTTAAATGTCATAGTATTAAATAAATAGTTACATACCTACAAACTAACCTTCATAATGCTTCAAACCAGACAAAAAAAAATACGAAAATAGTTCAGTTCCATCGCATTTCAAAAACAAACAGCAAAAAGAAAACAAAAATAATATCGAAGTACCTACAAAAAACATTCCCCGAAATCTAAAAACATTTTTACGACGCCTCGTAATCCAAGTCCGGCCAACTTAAAGGTAACAGCGTCTCCAGACCCGCTTAAAATTTCATGAAAACGGCATATTTTAGGCCGTAATAGATAACTTTGGATTACAAGGCGGCGATGCCTGCACATTATATATTCAATTCGTGGAACGCAAAGAGCATAAATCTACTGGGCCGTTCGTAAATCAAAGTTTTTGTAGATATCTATAATTCAGGCATTTCAGCGAAGACTGTCGCGTAAGACATCCGAATCAAAAATTCGAGAGATTTGAAATGGATTAAAGTGGGTCCAGTTTACAAATAAAATAATTCACGGACGGTTCTCGAAGTACAGGTATCATAAAGTGAAATTCTCGTACCTGCAAAAGGCGCCTAGATTTTTGGAGAAAAGACCGGCCCCGAACGTTTCGTTGTTCGTGGGTTCGAACCCAGGCAGGCGCTCTACTTTGTGTAAATTATTTCATCACCGCTGCTCTAAAAAACGGTGAAGGCAACATCGTTAGGAAACCGGCATGTCCTAGAACCAAAAATTCGAAACTCGGCATCCACCAACCCGCACTGGGCCCGCGTGGTGGATTAAGGCCCATTCCCTCTCACAGAGGAGGCCTATGTCCCAGCAGTGAGATAATTAAAAGGCTGAAGATGATGAACATGGGGTGCCTAATAGCAACAAATGGACCCAAGTCCTGACTCCAGGCTCCTACTTGGCAAATGCAGGTAGAAAAAAACTCAAAAACGCTTTGCCTGACCCAGGAATCGCACCCAAGACCTAGTGCTTAGAAGTAGAGCTTGCGACCTGCGAGGCAGTCACACATGGGAATCTAATAAAAACAAATTCACCATTTTTTTTTTTTAAAGCAAGCTTTTTTCGTATTCTTTTCAGCAAACCCATTAATTTGATACTCGGATAAGCAATGCACAAAAAAAAACTAGTCCGTCATCTTGGGACGTCCGCCATATTGGATTTAAAATGACGTCACTTAACTTACCATGCATTGTCATCCAAACTAAACATGAATGCAAAATTTCGTGTATAGGATAACAGCTTGAAAATTCAGTTGTAAGATTTGACCCGAACACACTTACATACATTGCAAGTTAAATAAATGCTTGTAAAATATGTTGAAAACTATAACAACTTAACAATAGCTATGAACGTATATATATTTCCACGGTTTAATATTATGAATGTGGATTGTGGAGTATGGCGAGTTAATCTGATCAGTCATGGGAATAAATGCTGGCATTCGATCGGAATCGACTCGATACAACAGTTCAGTTCGCCCGTTAAACTTGAACATACGGGTGATATAATTGTTATCAGTTGAGATTACATTTGTATCGTTGTGTGTGAGGTAATCTGCATGATAAGATTTTGCTTTTGGTCAATTGTAAGATGTGATTGATTGATTGGGGAACGTTCAGCAATCCCACCACACTATTCCCAAACCACTGCAACTCCTGAAAGCTAGAATCAACAGTAGCGACCACCAGAAAAGCGTCGAGGCAATGGAGCTCGACGAAGTTCCGAAGAATGAATTTAACAGTCTTGGATCCCGCAACGAAATTAATCAGAAAAGAATAAAGGAGGAGTAGGAAAAACGGAACGTTTAGCAGTGGACGTCTTTCAGCTGAGATGATGAGGTCGATGATTAATTAGTAGGACATGAAGGTAACTTGGTGACTTATTTTTTAGGGTTCCGTACCCGAAGGGTAAAAACGGGACCCTATTACCACAGATAATATAATACTAGCATACAGATGCCTCATCCCATACAAAGAAACCGTGCCGACGCGACGTAACGTAACTAGCGTTTTTCATTTGATTATACCAATTATTTTTTGTAAATCGATCGCGTTCGGTTCCGTTCCACGGTGAAAGATAGATCATCATCATCGATCTATATCCGTGGAAAGGAACCGAACGCGATCGATGTACAAAAATAATCAGTACAGTACGTCGGTACGGTTTCTTTATATGGGATGTCTGTCAGTCACCAGGCTGTATCTCATGAACCGTGATAGCTAAACAGTTGAATTTTTCACAGATGATGTATTTCCGTTGCCGCTATAACAACAAATAATAGAAACAGAATAAAATAAATATTTAAGTGGAGCTCCCATACAACAGTCGTGTTTTTTGGTAAGGAACCCTTCGTGCGAGACTCGCTTGGTTGGTTTTTTGACTATGAGCTCTAGATAAAGTTGCATTCTATATTTCTCGCCAAACTTCTTTGCCGCTCTGAAGTTGACTACAATGGCTGTGTAGTAGTAAATCTCACACAGAACAGCACCGTTTCGCCGCATCGGAAATCCAACTTCAGGGCGGCCCAGAACTTTGGCGAGAACTATACCAGCGAAAACAAATTGTCAAAAGGGTTTGGAAAAGATCGTGTGACATATCGTTAGTGACATTTTGACAAATATTCATCAGTCAGTTCGTTATGCCCACTTCTTATCGCGTGATACTAGAGATTAATAATAACCAAAGAAAAAAAATAACAACCGATATTTTTCAAAGTAATAAAAAAACTAAAATTTGTAATTTCAATTATCTTTCCAATTTCAATTGTTTCATAATAATAGACCTATTCTTTCGGAAAATTGTAAGTATCTATCTATCTTCTATATACATAAAAGAAATGTAAGTATATATGTTCCTTATAGACTCCGAAACGGCTGGACCGACTTTAATGAAATTTGGCATGGAGATAGTTTGAGACCCTGGGAAGGACATAGGATAGTTTATTCCCTTGGGATGATAAAACACTTTTTAGGCGGGCGGAGTCATGGACAGAAGCTAGTTACATATAAATTACAAGACTTATTTAATTTCATTACCTAAGTAGCTAATTACAAGTATCACAGTATCAAAACTTACTCCAAGAATATTTAAGTTTGATCATCCGTTTTAATAACACAAATTGGGAATTAATGTACACTGGCGAGCACTTTAATGCACTGTTTAAATGTTTTGATTTTAAAATTAGTAAAGTTTCGACCCGTGGGACGGACGAGACAATAAAAGACTGGAGTTTACACTGCCTGCTCAACGAAACGGTCATTCTCTAAATATTTACTGAGAGGGTTGTGTAAGTACAAATATTATAAAATCTGTGAAATTTCTCCACAGGCCGTGACTTGTATATCATGGTTTTGTGAGGTCACAAAGCATGGGAGTATGGTAAATGAATTTTTTATCTCTCAATTAAACTTTTTTTGTAGGTGACAAGGATCCTATTAAAATCTACGGCCTTCCGAGAACATGAAAACGGAAAATGTTGTGTCACATAAAATTATATGATAATATAATTATTAGTACCTTGGCGACCGAGCTCTGCTCGGGTGAAAATGGAAATGTAAAATTAAACCTAGCTAGATCGATTTATCGCCCCCGAAAACCCCTGCACACAAAATGTCATGAAAATCGTTGGGGCCATTTCCGAGATTCAGATTATAAATATACAAGAATTGCTCGTTTAAAGGTATTAGATAGATACTTAAATACCTACATACCGTTCTTTTTTTAAAATTTTCTGTCAAGAATCATTTCAAGAATATTGTAACACAGATAATATGAGCTTTGTAGACTAATTTATAATTCTCACATACAATATGGCAGCCTACGCAATCAAGTCTAATAACTTAGCTAGATAATTTTAAGACGTGTGTTACATAGCAACGATATTTATTACTATAACGAGCATCTCGACTACGTGATCTGGTTTTAATATAATCTTAATGGTTTGTTGTTCATTTATGTACTTGTACAATGCCGTCTTTGTACTTGGTGATTGGTGGGCTAGTTCTCAAGGCTTAATGTGTAATGTTTTGAATATGTTTGTTATGTCTTCGGAGATGAAAACATCATGTTAATCCGTCATTACTTCATTGGTGCTTACTGGAACGAGCAAAATGTAATTGGGTTTCGTTTTCATTCCCTCATTACATGATGTCTAATGTCATCATCATCATCTTCCTGCCCTTGTCCCATGTTACTTGGGGTCGGCGCAACACGTTTTCTTCTTCCATATCGTCCTGTCCCCCGTCACGCCATCACTGACTCCCTTTTCTTTCATATCACTCCTCATCACATGACCACACCAGGATAAACGGTTTCCGTTCAACTTTTCTGTCACTGGCGCCACGTTCAAACTTCCTCTAATATACTCATTTCTCACTTTATCCATTTTTGTCACTCCGCACATCCATATCAACGTTTTCATCTCTGCTACATGCAATCTCTTTTCATCCATCTTTTTCACAGCCCAACATTCTGTACGCGTAAATTATAAAAAATCTAGGTACATATCAGTCAGTTCGAGTTACACCTTTCGATGACTAAAGGCTTGATATTGTTTGTGAGATTCTTTTTAACTTCTTTGAAGGTGTGCCTCCTATCTCCGATACTATCTGTTCAGGTTTGAATGGTTACAATGCCTGTAATTCAGTACATCTTGTATAGTCAGCGAAGTATCAGATGATAACGCAGGTTACCACAGGTGACAGTAATGACCTTCCATCAGGTACCTACAAAACCGCTTCCCCTGACGACTAACAAAAAACTTCGAATCCATTCCCGTCTCTTATCACTAACTGATACAAAGTAGACAGTTTTATCACTACAAACCCACCTACGTGCATTGGGTAGAGTTCCGATTGCCCTCATATTTGGATAACCGATAGGAGAAAGGTTATTGAATCCTTATCTTAGGTCCCTGACCCCCTCCTGCTCCTGGGGTGCGTCGATAAAGTTACTTTGATATTTGAGTTAAGTGTGTGAAATGGTGCATGTTTTGTTCAAATATCGTGTGTTTTGGAAATTAGGGCAGTGATAAGCTATAAAGTTGGAATAGAATTTGGGTTGTTTTTTTGGTGTTTTCAGGGAATACTTTGTTCTCAAATGGTTACTTAAAATTAAATCAAAACCATCATCATAAGAAATCATCATCATTTAGCTTCCCTATAGCGATTTTTGCGCAATAATAAAATTGCTCTTCAATACAGAAGTTTAAGAGTTTCTGGCGGTTTTTAGGGTTCCGTACCTCGAAAGGAAAAACGAAACTCTTATAGGATCACTTTGTTGTCCGTCCGTCCGTCTGTCTGTCAAGACCCCTTTTCTCAGGAACGCGTGGAGGTATCAAGATGAAATACTCAGTCTACTGTCCCTTAAAGCTGTGAAAATATCAAATTTCTATGCCAACGCAATCAAAAGATACAGCCGTTTATGCCGCAAATTTCCGCAAATGTTCGACACTCGCAAGGGAATCAAAGTACCCTGTACTTCCCGTGTACTCAGAATCTTGATTTTTGGTACGAAGCAACGTCTTATAGCACAGTTAAAGGAAAAATTTCGAAAACCGTAAATTTTTAGTTACATCATATTTTAAAAATCTATCAAGTATGTATTTGATATGCAATTGCAATTTTATACCTCTGTATTAAATTGCTATTCATATCAAATACTCAGGTCTATAATACCTTTCAGCTGAGGTTTGTACGGAAACCTCAGTGCGCGAGTCCGACTCGCACTTGGCCGGTTTTTTTTTTACAAATAAGTGCATTTGACAAACAGCGAGCGATTAGCAAACGGTTGTGTTGGACCTACCATACCGACACTGTGAGTAATTCCGACTTTTATGACAAAGCGTTTGATCGCGCGATGACCGATGATTTATTTGCGCGATGCAATTTTTAATTTACCGTAGGTAGTTTTCTAAAAATAAACAAACAGACAGAGTTACTTTCACATTTTTATAGTTTGTTAAGTTGTATAATTTAAACTGTGTCCTGTAAAATTTCTAAAATTCTAAAATTGTACATCACTTGGGCCTTGTAAAATATATTGATATCACCATGTTTCGGGTTGTCCAAAAATCATATTACACAATTTGTTAATAAATATTTTGTTTAATTCATGAGCTACAATATTTTGTCTGGCTAACTGCCAACAGTCAGTCACGTACGGTAAATAAATCATTACTTTCATAAATATTTTATAGTTTTACTGATAGCTAATAATTTATATTTCACTAACGATAAACGTTTGATAAAATATTATGCTTCACTAATTTCTAGCTGTGCCTGTGATTCTGCTCGCGTGTGTATTTTTAACAATACGATTAAAGGGGTCCAGTGACCACAATCCTCAGCAATGATGGACCGATTGGAGTAGAAGAGTGTATTTTTAATTTAATTCAAAAGACTACATATTTTCAATAGGTCTGATGTAAAAAGTTCTAAATGGTAAATATGATGGCACTGGTCGAGTCCAAGCTCCAGAGCCTTGAACATCGTTGCCAAGTTACCAGCTTATCGGTTGCATGTCGGGGAGTGTGCGATGGAATTGCATGATCTAATTCCGCCTAGCCCGTTTCACCATCAGACTACAAGACATACGGCGATGCGCCATCGGTACATGGTGGACATCCCACCCATACGAACTAAATGTTTTGGAAATACTTTCATTATGCGTACAGCTAAGGAGTGGCATTCCGTGCCGGAGTCTTGTGTTTTCCGTTAGCTACAACCTAGGGGTATTTAAGTCAAAAGTGAATAGGTTACTTCTAGGCAAGCGTGTTTCAGCGTAGACCACATCATCGCTTACCATCAGGCGAAATAGTGGTCAAGCGCGAGACTATCAATACTTTTATATCTTTACTAATATTATGAAGAGAAAAGATTTTTATTTTTGTATGTAACGAATAAACTTAAAAACTACTTGACCGATTTCAAAAATTATTTCACCGCTGGGAAGCTACGGGTGACATAGGCTACTTTTTATCCCTGTGTTCCTACAGGAACGGGAACTACACGGATGAAACCGCGGGGCGTCCGCTAGACTATAATTAAAAAAAATATACCAACCAGAAAGAAAGACTGGCTACACTTTTGATCACGTGAGATGATCTCTTTATGTTTTTGTACATATCGTACTATATGATGGAAAATAAAGCAGCGTTCCTTTTAAAATCATTCGTTTTATAAATATTAAAATTGCTTACATTATGAATCATAATCCAGTAAATTCCAACTATCCAGTCCAATATTGATACGGCACAATCTCCCCCTTATCACTTAACCTACTATCAACCCTCCTCTTCAAACAAACAGGTCTGTCTACGTGTATCTGTAGCGACATCTATATTTCCCCACAAACGAACTACAAAAAAACATTTTAACAAAAAAATAAAACCGATTTCAAAAGCAAAACACTACAAGTCGAAAAAAACGTAAAACAGTAGGTACCAAATACACGGACTTCGGATATTTTTTTTCGATTTGTAGTGTTTTGCTAAAGAAGTCGGTTTTATTTTTTTGTCAAAAAGTTTTTTATTTTTTACTTTGTACATAATGGACAGGTTCTATAGTAAGGTCCCTAAATTACCTGAAAATGTAACTTGAACATAACCGGTGGAATGAGAGTGTACCAGGATGAACTGTACACATGTTAACTTACTGCAAACAAATCACATGATTCTTTCAAGCTAAACATCAAGTTTAAGTACCGTTCTAGGTCATGAACAACACTTTTTATCCAAACTACAACTAATAAAGTTGGCTACTTGGACCAATTTACAAACAGCATTTGACCTAGATTCGGCCAACTTGTTGGGTGAAAAGTTGGAGCAATACAATCTATATACTTAGGATTGCAACGTGTTAGTCTGAAGAAGTTTGCTGAAGCTAGATTTGTTGAGAACATGCTGGTGAAAAAGTTAAAACTTTTTGCCTCTAAAGTGGCTCTATCTTGGTATTTTAGAAGAAAATCTTTAAGTAAAAATGGTGTACAGCGTTTAGATAAAAACATTTAGGGCCGATTTCACCAATGAAACTAATCGCGATTAGTTGAACTAAACTCAGTTTAAGCAATTACAGCGTTCTGATTGGTTAAGACCGCTGAGGAACTACCAATCAGAAAGCTGTATTTGCATAAACTGAGTTTACTTGAACTAATCGCGATTAGTTTAATTGGTGAAATCGGCCCTTAGAGATATCATGTTTTCGTAGTACAGATTTCTATGCATTTAAACACACTCATATGGAGTGAAAAAATATTAAAAATGAAAAACCACCAATGAATTACTAAGAAAACACACATAAATATCTACGAGTAATACCCCTTACAAGTTGTAGGTCGTGCTCGTGGGTTCATACCCAGGCAGACGCTTTACTTTGTGTAAATTATTTCATCACCACTAAATAGGTTTATTCTAGGCAAGCGTGCTTCACCGTAGACCACATCATCGCTTAACATCAGGCGAGATGGTGGTCAAACCCGAGTCTATAGATAATAAAAAAAAAAAAACCTAAAACCAACCCACACTGGGCTCGCGTGGTGGATACCAGTAAATATATCAATCAATCAATATCAATGAATATTTTGATGTGACAATAAATTATTAAATGATGTACTCAAGTAACACAAATAAATTATATTGCACTGATTACTAAGGTCCACACAAAATAGGCCAGACCGCGGTCCGCCATTTGGTGACCTCTGGTATATAGAATGACACTGAGCCCAAGCTCACTAGTCGACAGATAAATTGAAAGATCCAAACCCATCCTTTTCCAATTTCAACTAAAAATCAATCTCATCAAGACCGATTTTCGAACCTTTTGTGAACCAAACACCACGAAACCTCGAATAACAAATACCATTGTATGTCTCTCAATGTCTGTCGGGTCACCTTTTGGCTTATATTTGTAAGGTCAAGGCACACTGGAGGGCATTATTCTGAAGGGACAATAGCCAGGGTGTGGACTGTACGCGTGACATTAACCCTACCCATACTATTGTAACCCGCCCTTACATAAGCACATTAGTTTGGCGGCTTAGGGGTTATTAATAGAACTTCGAGGTTTGGTGGGCTTCTTTAAAAGTAAATCTTGGGCAAGTAATCCTACTTTAGATGTTGTGTCCAGAATAAGGGGTGAACTTTGTTTGAAAGCTTTATGTACCTAGAGGCTGTCGCATTATGACCTTTTCATTCTAGAGTACGATAGTAATATTCTTAAGCCCTTTATTCCAACTATGTATTATCGTTCAGCTGAACGTAAAGTATGGACAAATGTCTCTCGAACAATGGTGCATGATTTTGTGATAACATCACGTTACAATAAAATATGAAATTACAACGACACGGGGTTCGTTTTTAACCGACTTCCCAAAAAGGAGGAGGTTCTATGTTCGACTTCAAGTTTTTTTTTTTTTTTTTTGTGTATGTTCACCGATTACTGCGTCAATTGTGGACCGATTTTGAAAATTCTTTTTTTGTTTGAAAAAGTATTTTCCGAAATTGGTCCCATTTTAATTTGGTGAAGATCTGATGAAGAACTTCGGAGATATACAACAGAACTCTTCAATAAATAACGGCAAATCTCTCGGGATTGCTGCAATCGCATGTCTGTTTGTTGTTTATAACATTTCATAACATAACATCACGCCAGTTCGCTCTTAAGGGGTAAGCAGAACTCTCATTTCACCGGTTATGTTCAAGTTTCATGAAATCTATTCTGGCGAAATAGTTCCCTTACTAACTTGCCTATTAGGTACGTACAACTAAAAAGTGAAAAATAAAAAACTTTTTGCAAAAAACTCTACCGACTTCCAAATACATAACTACAAAGTGAAAAATAACTTAATTTTTTGAAGTCGGTGTCCATAACGCAAAAAAATGGTACCTACGAAAGACACCGACTTCAAAAAATTAAGTTATTTTTCACTTTGTAGTTATGTATTTGGAAGTCGGTAGTATATTTTTGCAAAAAGTTTTTTTATTACAAGCTTTTATTTAACTTGCTATGTATGTAAGTATGTTCGGTATCCTCCACCGATTAAGATGAAATTTTGCATACACGTTTAGTTTGGATGACAATGCATGGTTAGCTAAGTGACGTCATTATAAATCTAATATGGCGGACCAGTTATTTTTTGTGCACTGCCATAATAAGGATATCAAATGAAAGGGTTTGAAGAACACGAAAAAAGCTTGTTTTAAAAAAAGATTTTTTAATGAATAATTTTATTTATATTTTTGATTACATATTTTTGTTCTTCTTTCTTGTCTTTATCTCATGTTCCACGAAATACAATATTTTGTTTGACAAGTCTTCACTAGTTACGTATATACATAAATTCACGCCTTTTTTCCATGGGGGTTTTCACTAGTTATTTACTCAATATTCCTCCTCGTAGTCATAAACTTGATGAAAACCAGCTCATGTTGAAAACTGAACGACTAGGGAACACCGTACTAAAACATAATCGTCACTCAAGAAGTCTCTTACATTTACACACCCTAATGGAATAAAATAACACTCGACTACACATATCGCTCAAAAAGATGACCCATCAAAAAACGACACGACCCGACACACAATCCTTCACTCTCCAAAAATACCACTTCCCATAACGGTACACTGGCGGCCAAACGAAGTAACCCACTTTGCAGATACACGTATTTACATTTCACATTTACACCATCGGTATTTAATTGATACTGTCCGTTTGTAAAGGGTGATTCAGACGCTCTATTTAATGTTGAAATGAAATGGGAATCGGATTATCGGTATTTGGGTGAACCGGTTCTGTTCTGTGTGTGCTGTTTTTAAAGTTAAATGCGATTTGTAGAGGAATTCGTTTGAATGTTCTAGGTAGATAATTTAATTTTTGTAGGGACTACTGAGTGGCTAAATTAAATGTTTTATTTGCTGCTAGTTTAGCCTCATTTCTCTTTTATCCCTTTGTTTAATGAGTTGTCAAACCTCTTTTATTTTCGCTTTACATGCTTTTCAATCTTAAACTCAGACAGTGAGCAGATGTCAAAGTGACAGTTAGACATTTTTAACGTTAATTATTCAGTCTACGTTACGGCTTATAAAACAAATAGTCCTTGCTTATCGTGACAGTCGTGTTAAAAAAATAAATTACGATCCATTCAGTGCGCGTGAAACTAGAATAAGTTTAAAATTGGAGTTCAAATTTAAATCACGATAAAAAATTATCACCCTTTAAACCGACCTTTGAGTTCACAAAATAATTTCACAGTTTAACACCGGAGACGCGTCTGATTTTACTAAGCGTGACCTTTTTGCGCTCCAATCCTGATGCATAACCGTAAAAACCAGGCCAGATGTTTATTATGCTGACTCACTATCCTTAAACCCACAAAACGAACTCTATCCCCCAGACATAAGGCCCATTACAATAATACGTGACGATATGCTTGAAGCTGCAATCCAGTTCGATTTGAAATTCAATAAAATTATCTGCCAAGTCACATAGAGCAGTTTTTAAGCTCGCGTTCCGATTTCGTATAAGTAGATTGTTGTCGTTCAATAGCGTCGGAAAGACGGGAAATGTTCGATAAGAATTCTTGAAAAAAGTAAGATCTTTTGAGGTGTCATTTTATTTGGCTGCACGTGTAAAAACTCTTTAAAAATGTGAAAATTAATTCGGAAGGTTTGCGAAATAGATGTTTGTGTTTTAGCAATATTCGAAATTTTCTATTTTCGGAACATTCCGTACGAAAGGGGAAAAAGTACTGCATAGAATAGAATTCGCACATAACTTCACCTTCAACCGTAAACACAGCATCCAAAAAATAACGCAAAACGAACAAAAAGCTGTTTGCATCCGACCATCTGCTCGATAGGCTTCGAATCCAAAAGATCGGATGAGTGCATGTGTCGGTCGAAAACACCTGTCGTTTTCGGTCAGGTTCGAACAATAATGGAATCACCACCTGGCGTGGGCCTACTTTTTTTACGGCATATGAATTGGGTTTTTCCAGCCAGCCAACCGGTTTGAATTTGATCATTCTTTGCTCTGTATTTGCGTCTCCTTTCACCGGATTTAGGTTGTAGTTGCCATGCATATTTTAGGGCTAGAGCGGGTTATAATTATCCCTGCCTTTAGATCGGACGACGTTGCTTTTAGGTATTGTCACCAGCCTACATTCGCGTCTTAGGAATCCTTGTACCTAATTGCTATATGAATAAATAGGGTAGCAAAGACAAAGACAAATATATTTTATTTAAACAAGGCCACCAAGCGGCACTTTTGAACGTTAGATACATTAAAATTTACAAGGAATAAAAATTTATTCTACCGTGCATTCGGAAAGTAGCTTGTTATGGAGAAGAACGCACCAGAAACTCCATACATACTCTTTTAAAAAAAAATGTTTTTTTTACAATATTTAGGTACAAAAGTACATATATTAATTAATTCATATGTTTGAGGACAATGCACCCAGAATCACTACACACTATACTACGTACAGGTACAATGTATTAAAAGTACTCACACATATACTTTGCGGTTACATAATATGTACTAGAAAAACTTGAGCATCCGAAGCACATAGGTTAAGACCAATCCCAACTGACGGCGCCCGTTCACGAACATGACGCATGAATCGGCACCACCCAGCTCAACCATCATGAGGGGAACCGAATGATCCAACACACGCGCCACCATCAGAGAGACATTTAAGAGAGAATGACACACTCAACTGCCAGGGCACACACACTCAACGAACGACACAAAGGTACAGCAAATGGTAGATTTACAGTTGGGTATATAGTACTCACACACGTGCTGCGCAGTTTTACAAAACTTAAAGAAATTGAGTAGCAACTGTTCCGTCGTTAAAATTTCCGTCCTTTTATTATTAACACAGATGGATAGCTTCCAATTCCATCAAAGAATATTTTCGATCTATAAACTAAGTCCAGTTTTTTCAAGCAACAATTTTTATTTACTTTCAATAAGACAGGCCGAAATATTAATAATTCTCATGTCTCCTTCACAAAGGGTTCTAAATTCAAAGTGAATTTCAATTTGAAATTGGTCTTCGCTTTTGTGAAGAGCTGAAGATTTATAAGTCCAAGAATAATATTGATTCCGCGAAGCATGGAAGCATCCTTCGAAGTTTCTTTGTCGTGATAATCGTTATTATTAATTGGAATTATGCAAATGAGGGTAACTTCTGTTCTTGACTGACGATGGTGACGTCTTCTGTCAAAATTTTAACAGATTTTGTTATTATGCAATCCCCTTTTGTTTATGGTATCGTAGGGTCTTTGTTTTGATTTCTGACGTTGGTATGACGATAAATATACAAAAGACACACTCTGAACTTAATTTTGAATTTAAACAAATTTGAATTAGGAACTCTCGATTCAAATTAATGTCAAATTGACTTGCATTCGAATAAGTTCGAAAATCTCGGGAGCAAGCCAACAGATTTCGATGTTTTTCGTTTCTTGTAGTTACTTAAATACCATGTGATTAATTTTTAATAATCGAACGTAGCAAATGATGCAAATGACGGAGCTCTCAAAGTAGCCACATACCTACAGTTCAGACAAAATTTGTAAGTTAGAAATTGTCATGTAAAGAAGAAAAAAAATAATCAAAACATTTTTTATTTCCTGACAAGACATATCAACACAGCACCGCCTACTAAAGACACTGACAGGGAATTGACGAACTGTTGATAGAATACGATCAAAAGCTTTTAAAATAACTTAAAGCGCTGACAGTGAATTGTGAAACATGTTCTTCTCATAAAACACGTGTTCAGAGCTATTTTTATAAAAAAAATATAACTTAGGCGGCAACAAGAAATAATATTACTCCCCAATTGCCCGCCAATTGAATTGGCCAGTAATAACTGAAAAACAACATCCGTTCCAATCTTGAAAGAAGCGGGAAAAAAATTAACCTGTATAGCAGTGTTAGTGGCAGTTTATTTTTAGAATAACGCAACTTACTTTAGACCAACACTTCGGTCGCCGTTTTTTTTAAAGAGACCACACAAAGAAGTGATAAAAATCTATTTCAAGCATTTTATTGAAAACACATATCAGATCTGAAAACATTTAGAGTATTTTTGAGAGCTTATTACATTATGAACTTAAAAATACTCTTCTAAGAATAGGTACTGCAATCATTGCCAGAACTGTTTCTTAGATATTTTTTTCATTAACATTTTATTTTTATGCTTAAATTCTAAGCCCATGTCAGATTACACAAATATTACTGCCATAATTTTTATTCAAGATGATTTGTTTGGCGAAATTGACCAAAATATTTTATTGTATCAAGATTTTTAGTCTTATTTTTTTGTTTGTGATTTTTTGGGGCATAGGTTCCAGACAATGTGGCGAATCTTGGGGCACTATGTCCAACAGTGGACGTCTTTTGGCTGAAATTATGATGATTATATTTTTTTCTTATTGGGGCGCAGTGGTGGTCCAGTCTATCGTGCCACGACTTACGTGTCGTAAATCGTGGGTTCGAACCCAGGGTTTACTTTGGATAAATTATTTCATCACCACTGCTATCTTCGGTGAAGGAAAACATCGTGAGGAAACCGGCATGATGTCCTCAATCCAAAAACTCGAAGACATGTGACATCCACCAACCCGCACTGGGCCCGCGTGGTGGATTAAGGCTTATTCCCTCTCACACAGAGAGTTGGCCTGTGTCCCAGCAGTGGGGTGATGATGATGGTGATACGAGTACTTTTATTGACAATGACGTGAAAGTACTTTTATCCTTATGGTTAATAAAAACGGTATAGTCTTTGTGTTGTCCTGTGCTATTTACTAGAAGGTTCCTTTTTGTCTCCTGTCTACATAAAGGTCAATAACCTTATCCATTACTCACAAATTGTCCTAGTATACACTAATTACTTCATAGGTCGTTATCATGTTTAAATATGCGGTTAATTAATTAAATTTAACATCACGCCTCTTTTGCTCGAACGGGTAGGGCAGAATGCTACTATACTTAGTTGACAAACCCACATTCTGCCAAATTATTTACGTCAATTTATTATAAAGGGAAATATTTTTCTCTTTATAATAAATTGACGAACTACGATCGTATGTTCGACTTCGTCGTTGTGGACGACATACTAACGAACAATCGTTAGTATTTTTGTAAAGGTCTCTCTGAAAGTCCTAAACCGAAATTTTATTTTCACAAAATTACGAAAATTATTTCAGTGCCAATAGGCTACAATATCGTCCATTGACATATATGCTTTTTTATCTCGGAAAACTCACAATTATTTTGGGATAAACCACGAGAGAGCGGGCAAAACTAGTTATACAAAAAACTAGCTGTTGCCCGCGTCTCCGTCTACGTAGCATTAGTACTTCGAGTAGCCTATTTTTTTATATCGCGCAATAATATTGTAGGGCTGCCTTATTTGAGAAATTATTATTTTACCATACAAACTTCCACGCCCCTTTTCACCCCCTTAAGGATGATTCCCGGGATAAAGACTATCGTATGTCCTTCCCGGGTCTTGAACTATCTCCATACCAAATTAGTTTAGCGGTTTAAGCGTAAAAAGGTAACAGACAGACAGAGTTACTTTCGCATTTATAATATTACTAGCTTCTGATAGACGAAAATTCCCGAGGGAACATGTCCCCGGGATAAAATGTATCCTATGTGCTATTCGAGACTATAATCTATCTCTGTGCCAAATTTCATCCAGATCCGTCCAGCCTTTTAAGCGTGAAGAAGTAACAAACATACAAACACACACCCACAAACTTTCGCCTTCATAATATTAGTGTGAAGTGTGATACTCGTACCTACTACTCCTGAGAGCGATACAATACTGTTTCTCCCGGATTAGCCCACGTTAGCGAAGCCGCGGGAAAAACGCTAATATAAAAATTCTTCAATAATATTTTACCCACAAGATTATCTAACATATCCACATGGCCATAAATGGTCTGAGCATACATCCTTAAGATCATTTTATCTCAGTTAATAATAAAGGTGTTCTTTGTTGCAGGTACGCATGAGTCAAAGATGATGCATCTCAGTGGAATGCAGTCGGCATTAAAGCTAATGGACCAGGCTTCAGGTCAACACTAATGGCTTGTATATAGGACTTGATATTATATTTAAAAGAAATGGGAATTCTTTTGGTGACGTCATTGGTTAGGGTTGGTAAAGTTTTGACAGGTTTTTGAAAGCCTATTGATAAACATGAATGAAGACGTACGACTATGCGCCGTCGGTACATGGTAGAAAACCCTCCTATACGCACAAAGCGTTTTGCTAATACTTACATTGTGCGCAAAGCTAAGGAGTGGAACTCCCTGCCGGAGTCTTTGTTCCCTGATAGCTACAACCTTGTGGTCTTTAAGTCTAGAGTGAATAGGTTTCTTCTAGGCAAGCGTGCTTCACCGTAGACCACGGTCAAACACGAGGCTACAGAAAAAAAGGTTAGTAAGTTATTACGCAAGTTAGTCGCTGTCCTAAAATATAGACAGTAAGCATAGCAATAGCATCTACCGAAGCTAACGTTCACACAGATAGGCGCGATGCGACAATGTAACCGCATCGGTGTGGCTTTGCCACATCAGTCTGTGGGAATCCGTGTGATAGAAAGTTCAGCGTGCTTAAGCTTGCAAACCTTATTTAAATAACATTAGCTTCTGCCAGCGATTTCGCCCCCGCGCAATTCACAAATTATTCCTAGGGAATAAAAAGTAGTCTACGTGATATTCCAGACTATAATCTATCTCTGTGCTAAATTTCACCCAGATCTGTTCAGCAGTTTCGTGATTGAGTAACAAGCAGACATCCATACTACCATCCAAACTTTCGCATTTATAATACAAGTATTAGTAAGAAAATTACACAAAAATACCTAAATAAGAAATACAAGCTGGAATTACTAGCTTAGTTTTCATAAAAAACATAAACACGCCGAATTTCCGTCACGCATTTTCGGCTGGAGTATTGCTAAGTTGATCTTCACTTGTTCTACTCAGCCTAAATTAAAACCTAATTCGAACAACACTCCACAGTTGAAGAACTTCTAATTGGACTAATTAGATATTACAAAAATCACTAATTGTACTTATCCAGCCAATTTCAAAATAATTAGGACAATTGTTCAAAACAACTCCAGAAAGCTGTTCTTGTGAGTAACAAAATTAGGAGAGAACCATTGAAATGATTTTGTTTGGAATTGGATAGGTAGCTCATAATTGAATAAGGATTTACATAAAGAAACATATCAGCCTATATTCAAGGTAGAGGTAAGCAGAGAAATGTAGGTAGGTACGCAAATAACTCCCTAGATAAGCGGATCTATGTCTCTGAGTTCGGTAGGCTTAGAATAAGACGCACTCCAGCTAGATTGGTTGACGACCTTAAAATGGTGGGTGGGATAGACAGGATGTGAACCGGATGTGGTTATAGCGCTGCCTTTGAGAAGCCTATGTCCAACAGTGGACTGCGATAAGCCGAGTTGATTGACAGATATGACTAAGGCCTATGATGACGATGGTCTATCCGTTTGTCCCACTTAAAGACATTCTACTCGTCCATAGGCTGAGTTGATTGACAGATATGACTAAGGCCTATGATGACGATGGTCTATCCGTTTGTCCCACTTAAAGACATTCTACTCGTCCATAGGCTGAGTTGATTGACAGATATGACTAAGGCCTATGATGACGATGGTCTATCCGTTTGTCCCACTTAAAGACATTTTACTCGTCCATAGGCTGAGTTGATTATCAGATATGACTAAGGCCTATGATGACGATGGTCTATCCGTTTGTCCCACTTAAAGACATTCTACTCGTCCATAGGCTGAGTTGATTGACAGATATGACTAAGGCCTATGATGACGATGGTCTATCCGTTTGTCCCACTTAAAGACATTCTACTCGTCCATAGGCTGAATTGATTGACAGATATGACTAAGGCCTATGATGACGATGGTCTATCTGTTTGTCCCACTTAAAGACATTCTACTCGTCCATAGGCTGAGTTGATTGACAGATATGACTAAGGCCTATGATGACGATGGTCTATCCGTTTGTCCCACTTAAAGACATTTTACTCGTCCATAGGCTGAGTTGATTAACAGATATGACTAAGGCCTATGATGACGATGGTCTATCCGTTTGTCCCACTTAAAGACATTCTACTCGTCCATAGGCTGAGTTGATTGACAGATATGACTAAGGCCTATGATGACGATGGTCTATCCGTTTGTCCCACTTAAAGACATTCTACTCGTCCATAGGCTGAGTTGATTGACAGATATGACTAAGGCCTATGATGACGATGGTCTATCTGTTTGTCCCACTTAAAGACATTCTACTCGTCCATAGGCTGAGTTGATTGACAGATATGACTAAGGCCTATGATGACGATGGTCTTTCCGTTTGTCCCACTTAAAGACATTCTACTCGTCCATAGGCTGAGTTGATTGACAGATATGACAAAGGCCTATGATGACAATGGTCTATCCGTTTGTCCCACTTAAAGACATTCTACTCGTCCATAGGCTGAGTTGATTGACAGATATGATAAAGGCCTATGATGACAATGGTCTATCCGTTTGTCCCACTTAAAGACATTCTACTCGTCTATAGGCTCAGTTGATTGACAGATATGACTAAGGCCTATGATGACGATGGTCTATCCGTTTGTCCCACTTAAAGACATTCTACTCGTCCTTGAGTTACAAACATATTCACAACCTTGTTGATATATATAGGAGTTCAAATTGTATATTTGAAGAGTATTTGTGAACCACAGAAATCATAGCTAAGCAGACAGAAATTCTAGGACTTAGGTTAGAGCTCTAGACACAATAATGTCGGTTTTGGAAACCCTTCTTGTTGTCGGAATGTTATTACTAAGTACTAAGATACAATTAGAGCTTCGGGCTGTAATAGTTAGACTGAATATCTTATTACTAGAAGCTACACAACTCTGAGACACTATAAACAACCCCTTCAAATTGTAGAGTATCGAATCCTAACTAATAGTGTGTGAAAGTTTATATATGTTAGTGTTACAATCACGCAATAACGGGCTCGCTGAAATACACAACACAAATAATTATTATAGCTCTGCTCGTGTGAAAATAGAGAAAACGACGTTTTCTTAAAAATGAAACCTAGCTAGATCGATTTATCGCCCCCGAAACCCCCTGCATACAAAATTTCAAGAAAATCGTTGGATCCGTTTCCGAGATTCAGATTAAGTATATATAGATACAAGAATTGCTCGTTTAAAGGTATTAGGTTACAGATAATTTGTATCCTGGATTATCACGAAGAATAGTTTTTATCCCGATGTACTCGGTATAATGATCCCTTTTCATGCGGAAGAAGCCGTGTGCAGAAGCTTGTGTCAATATGAAAGTTACCGGCTGTTTAGTTCTACACGTCTTTAGTAATACGTACCTACTCATTCTGCTACTTTAAAACAGCATTTACATAAAGAAACATATAAGCCTATATTCAAGATAGAGGTATGCAGAGAATTGTAGGTAGGTACGTAAATAACTCCCTAGACAAACGGATCTTTCTGAAGTTGGCTCTGCCAACATTGCGTAAGAAACAGTTTGTCATCGAGTATACTGCACGGAGCAAGCGAGATAGGACGATGCGACACGTACGCGAGTGAAAGAGATATTTATACAATACTATCTTCACCTGCAACATTGACACAAAAAAAAAATATTTTTTTATTTTTCACTTTTTAGTTGTACTTACGTAATAGGCAAGTTAGTAAGGTAACTATAACGCCAGAATAGATTTCATGAAACTTAAATATAACCGGTGAAATGAGAGATCTGCGTACCTCTTAAGAGCGTACTAGCGTGATGTTATGTTATGAAATGTCATAAACAATAAACAGACATGCGATTGCAGCAATCCCGAGAGATTTGCCGTTATTTATTGAAGAGTTCTGTTAAATATCTCCGAAGTTCTTCATCAGATCTTCACCAAATTAAAATGGGACCAATTTCGAAACATACTTTTTCAAACAAAAAAAGATTTTTTTAAATCGGTCCACAATTGACAGAGATATCGGTGAACATACACAAAAAAAATAAAAAAACAAACGTAATGTCGAACATAGAACCTCCTCCTTTTTGGGAAGTCGGTTAAAAATAGCTA
Organism: Orthosia cruda; assembly: GCA_964057195.1. Taxonomy (NCBI): domain Eukaryota; kingdom Metazoa; phylum Arthropoda; class Insecta; order Lepidoptera; family Noctuidae; genus Orthosia; species Orthosia cruda. The sequence continues at coordinate 18,825,786 of OZ059844.1, forward strand.
CTACGTGGGGTCTTGCAGCCAATTCAGAGACACAAAGATCCGTTGTGAGTATTATACACGTGTTGACTTTCATGTGACTACTTTCAGGCTACAACTCCAGAACTCTGATGTCTTCTGAGAATTCATTCGTCCACCTCTCTATATGAGCTTAAAGTTGTACATACAAAATTAGAAAATAGCTATCTGCACGACCAGGTGGATCAAACCTAGGACCATAGTGCACTTGCGTTTGGAACCTCTTCATCAAAGAGACGGTCAATAAGTCAAAGTTAATGCTTTCTTTAATAATTTCACTAAACAAGTTCAGATATCAACCAATTAAACCAGAAGTATCATTGAAAGAGTTCACACTAAAAGAACCGGCAATTGATACGAAAAATAGTTCCATAACTACATCTGCCAGGATTCCAATTAATCCAATAAGCGTCTGGAACGTTCGCGATTCCTATAATTTATCTCTTTTTCTACCATTCAGGTCGTTGGAACAATTAGACGATTTTCAACTATCTGACACTGGATATCCGATATTTGGGAAGATCAATTAATTTGTGATTTGGCAGTTAAGTGGTGGCAAATGTGTTGGATCATTCGGTTCCCTTCATGATGGTGAAGCTGAGTGGTGCCAATCCATGCACCATGTTCGTTCGTACAAGCACAATCGACTATCAACCCACACGATGGATTACGGCCCAGACAGCGAGGAAGTTAGTGTCCCAGCAATGGGTACATTGCCGAACGATTATTCAATACTTAGCATAACCGTCGTAATGTGGGTGTACTACTTCTGTCCAGAATACAGGGGGGTGACCATTAGCTCTTAGAGTAAGCTTATTTTGAGTGTGTGTAAGGGACAGATCCATCTCTGTCCAGAATACAGGGGTAGGTGACCATAAGCTCTTAGAGTAAGGTAGTTTTCAGGGTGTGTAAGGGACAGATCCACCTCCGTCCAGGATACAGCGGGGTGATCCTTAGAGTAAAGTTATTTTGTAAGGGACTTGTATATATCTATCTCTTACGCACACTCAAAATAACCTTACCCTTAGCTTATGGTTACCCCCCCACTGGTGTGATTTTACGTCAAGCCCTAATTATAGCCAAGACAAATGGTTTAAGGTAAAATTGCCGTAAACACCGCTAAGCCAAAGGATTGCAGATCGTACTCAGTTGTTATTTGCAGACAAGACAGGGCGCTTATGTGTCAATCCTCTTGGCCTAATCCCGTCGCCTTATAGGGGTCATGGGTGGTTAAGGGATGACCCATTCTCTGCCGGGCGTGACTTGAGATATCATGAAGATTGTAATGTTGTGTCCATTGCTGGATATGGATTTTCTGGTACAGCACAAAGTGAAGTTTCGCCCCCAAAACAGCAGTATGTTAACTTTTACGTTCTTATAATTATCATCATGTTCGTCATCATTTGTTTATTGCTTCTTTAAAATTATGGCAAAATTGTTCACTTTGAAACTTCAGGGGTAAGACTCTATGGTTCATTGTTATCTTTTTAAGATGCAAACCCTCCCTCTTGTCTTAATCCCAACCACCATTCAATCTAAAGCTTATACCACTCCACTGCATCTCATCCCTTGCCTATCCGAGCTAGACGTCTCAAGGCACCGCAAGACGATTCTCCAACAACACCTGAACGCTACAAGATAAGGTATCAAATACTAGGCAGAACGGTTCCATTGTTCCGAGACAAGAGTATCAACGTCTAATCTAGTCGAACCATTTGAGCGACTTGAAACAATAAGTGCACGTCTAAGGAGCGGCCACACATTGTGTCCCAAAAGCGTACGTCCCGAAGACGTGCATTAGTTGCTATGTACGTCTTAGGGACGTACGGATTACGGAAGACTCTTGGTGTTTATGAGGTTTCTGCTTAGGGAAGTTTGGAGGTCTTAGTTGAGTTTATTAAGGTCTGTTTAAGTAAGAGGAGAGATTATGATGGTTATTACAGTTACAGATCATGATGATGGAGAAAACATTATTAAAGTCTACATCGATTTAAACAGTATTATTCATAAAAAAATTGGACCTGTTAAAAACGTGATATGTTTTTTATAGGAATAGAATTATGCTAAACAGCTCAAAGATGTTTCTGAATATTCTTTTCAGCAAACCCTTTTCATTTGATACCTATATCATGGCAGTGCACAAAAAATATCTATTCCGCCATCTTGGGCCGTCCGCCATATAGGATTTAGAGTGATGTCACTTAGCTAACCATGGATTGTAATTAGCAAAATTTCATCTTAATCGGTTGAGGCTGCAACTGCTTTAAAATTCAGTTGCTAGATTTGACCCGAACGAACTTACATACATACATTGCAAGTTAAATGAAAGCTTGTTATAACCCCGATGTATGAATTAAGAATTTGAAATTGAGAATTTGCCAACCTAAAAACTAAAAACCTAACAACTTTAGCCTAAAAACTTGACAAACTTTGGCATTGAAATAGTTCTGAAACCTTCAGAAACGGCACTAAGACTGATATATTTAATTACTATTACCCAGGTTGAGAAAAAACAGACGGTTGTTACTCCTACCCCATAAATAAGTAGTCCCACTACTTATTTATGGGCTAGGAGTGTTTTCATTGCGATTTTATAGATTACAAGGTAGATACAATACAAAGCGTATATTACAAAAGGAGTAAACAACCGTCTGTTTTTTCTCAACATATGTAACCATAACAAAAAACATGGAGGAGATTTCTCAATGCCCGCGACATTCGCCACTCAAGACAGGTGGTTCAAAGTGTAGAGCTATAAAAAGATTAGAAGTTCCACAAGAAGAAAAAGTAATTTAATTTCAATCATTCCAAAAGCGGGCAGAGTGAAAATAATAAAGGGAAGCCTTTCCAGTGCGACATCATGATAGTGCAGGGCTTCTACAGTTGGACAGTAACATGCTATAGAAAAAGAAAGAAAGATAGTTTATTTGGCACAGACAGATACACATAATGTAGGTACAAAAAAAGGGAACTTAATTTTGAAGCATTTTTTTTATATTATTTCTATCAACACCATACAAGAACAGGGGCACTTTATGCGCGTAACGGAGAACTACGATTTAGTTCGAAAATAAAACTGGCTGGTGGTATTTTCGATTCGAATTCTGCTTGACAGCAAGCAAGAAGAAAGAGGTTGCTTACGGAGTACAAATAAACTTGCTAATGAAGTTAATTGAATAATGAATGGCACCTCCTTTGATAAAAGCCTTCCTTCGATTAATTCCCAGTTTAATCATCAGCTTATCCGTAATTCCGTAGATCATGTAACAGGTCTTCCTAAGAATCAAATGTCCCATACAAACAAAAACGAATACTCCTACCAACGGAATTCTTGAAACCGAGTGCCACTATCTAACATACCTAATTAAAAATCTGTCCCATCTAAACATTCCAAACACATCTTCACAAGATGCCAGGACCAGATGCCAGTTCTCAACTGCACTTGACTTTACTAAAACATCTGGCTTCCAATCTTATTTCATGATTTTATTTACGACTTTCTTATAAGCCTCACCTGTTCAATTCTTTCGTTTTTGTATGTAGATAGGCCCTTTTTTTGTTTTTATGAAGTAGTACCAGAATATTGGTTGGAATTAATATAAAAGCTGGCTGATCTGATTCTATGTTTTTCAAGGTTAACAGAAAATATTATTGATGTTGTTAAGGTTGTGTTTTCATCCTTTGAAAGTTTTCCTCAATACTGTGTTATATTGATGCACTGTGTGTCCAGTCCGTTAGTTTTTAAGGTTCCGTACAAAAAGGGTAAAAACGGGACCCTATTACTAAGATTCCGCGGTCCGTCTGTCTCTATGTCCGTCTGTCACCAGGCTGTATCTCATGAACTATCTGATTAGGTTGATCCCTAATCCCTACTCATTTCAGACTGAGTACCCAACATAAACCTTACTCCTTCTGCTGCTTTCTGTGTGTTACTTCTTCGTTTTTAGGGTTTCATTCCTCAAAAGAAAAAAATAAACGCTTATAGGATGACTGCGTCTGTCTGTCTAAGACTCACGTCTTTCCGTGTGTCAAGATCATTTTCTCTAGAATGCCTTGGGGTATCCAGTTTAATTTAATATCAGGAGTGCAACCTCTTGCAACTGTAAAAAAATCAAACTTCTAGATCAACGGAATCATAAGATATTGCCGTTTAGGTATGTCACCGATTTAACAAATCGCAAAGGAATCAAAACCTATAGGGCAAGAAGGCTTATTGAAAAAAAGCCGAAAACTGTTTGTACCTAAATAAAAAAAAGATTATTAACTTATTTACAGTTGGTAAACTGACCGGGACTTATGTCGATGTATGGGGATAACAGTTCTCCAATGGCAAAATTAATTTTGTTGCTCATACGGAGCTTGCATTGTTTATGAACTTCAGTAATGTTACATAACAATTTTGGGGGAATGTAGCTATTAGTACAGAACCCTCGGTGCGCGGGTCCGACTCCCACTTGGCTGGTATTATTTTTGTATCCCTACGTCCCCCTTATTCCCTACGTCATGCAAACAAATGCAACATGTTTTATTATTTTACAATTTTACCTTTCACCAGAATAAAAATTGCAACTTAATATTAAATGCTCCATATTCCACTAAAGACTTAAAATACGTTCATAATATAATTTCTGACGACTAGATATTTCCTTTCTCATTTAAACCCCACAGATTGTGTCAGTCTGTCCAAATAGTTATTATGATAAAATATTTAGTATTTCCGAGTCTGGGATAAGCTTGCTCAAGTCATGTCTTAGATTTGTAAGTATGCCAAGTTGGAACTTGCTTTTATTGTTATTGAGGGCGTAAAATTGTTATGTTGTTTGGTTAATTCTTCGGTTTTGTTGTTTTGTGAGTTTGTTTGAAGGTGTTTTAGGATATGTCGTTACAACATCTTTGGTCAGTGGCATTGAGATAATCACACCCATATTATAAAGGCGAAAATTTGTGTGTGTGTTTATATGTTTGTTCCAGCCGTGGCAACTATGTCATCACTCCATATTTTTAATGGCCTTCCTTTTCTTGTATTTAGGGTACCAATTCGTGACAATTTTGGACCATTTTTAGGGTTCCGTACCCAAAGGGTAAAAATGAGACCCTATTACTAAGACTCCGCGGTCCGTCTGTCTGTCTGTCACCAGGCTGTATCTCAATAACCGTGATAGCTAGAGAGTTGAAATTTTCACAGATGATGTATTTCTGTTGCCGCTATAACAACAAATACAAAAAACAGAATAAAAATAAAAATATTTAAGGGGGGCTCCCATACAAAAATCGTGTTTTTTATGCCGTTTTTTGCTATAATGGTACGGAACCCTTCGTGCGCGAGTCCGACTCGCACTTGGCCGGTTTTTTACCAGTTGATCTCTGGACAATACTGGGCATGCCCAGCCCCTTTCAATTTTTGGGTCATTATGGTTTTTACTATGTACTTTGGTGATTTGCCTGATGTCTTTAATTCTCACTTTATCGCTTAGTTAGAGGTCCATAAACTTAATTTAGTCCACTGATAATATAATTCGACCAAAAAACTCAGTCCACAAAAGATACTCCATTTAGTACACAAAATAGCCACAAAAAAAAAACACATTCTCAACACCGAAATAACTGCACACCCAACCCTTCAAATGCGACGGACATTTATAAGCCGGGCTTTCACGATCAAGTTAAAAAACCCCCGACAAGCTAAGAAAACAAACGTCACTGAAAAAATAAAATACAGAAACTGAGTTGTTTACTTAGAGGGTTAGTTGATGACGAAACGGTGCTGAGAGATGAATGGGGACTTTAATGTTTATGTACTGAAGTAGTGTTAAAAAAGACGCGATTAATTTTAACTGTGATCTTTTTGACAGATGACGGCTGTCCAGAAAGATGGAGGACTGATTTGTGTGGTTAAAAAGACTGATTTGATTTTATTGACAGACGACACTGGAAGAAACCGACTCATATGAATTTAAAAAAAACCGGCCAAATGCGAGTCGGACTCGCGCACGAAGGGTTCCGTACCATTATCGCAAAAAAAAACGGCAAAATATCACGTTTGTTTTATGGGAGCCCCACTTAAATTTTTATTTAATTCTGTTTTTAGTATTTGTTGTTATAGCGGAAAACAACAGAAATACATCATCTGTGAAATTTTCAACTGTCTAGTTATCACGGTTCATGAGATACAGCCTGGTGACAGACATACAGACAGACAGACGGACCGCGGAGTCTTAGTAATAGGGTCCCGTTTTTACCCTTTGGGTACGGAACCCTAAAAAACTATCAATTTTCTCTGTTTGAATTTATCATCATTATCAGCCTTTTGATGTTCCCACTGCTGGGATACAGGCATCCTCTCTGTGAGAGAGGGCATGGGCCGTAATCTACCACGAGGGTCAAGTGAGGGTTGGTGGATGACACATGTTTTCGAATTTTTGGTTCTAGGACATACCGGTTTCCTCACGATGTTTTCCTTCACAGTTTTGAGAGCAGTGGTGATGAAATAATTTACACAAAGTAAAGCGCCTGCCTGGTTCCGAACCCATGACCTACACGGTCGCCATTATGAAAAGCTACCGAGCGCTATTTTCTGCAGAACGCACTTACGTATTTCACACTTATTTTGAAACCTTATGTATTTGAAATAGTAACTACAAAATACCTCAGCGTTAGATAATTGAAATACCAATTACTTTTTTAAGAAGTAATTGAATTACAAATACCAAATACGTATTTGTATCTCTATTAATTCAATTTTGGTAAACCAGTACATAAGAGTAGATACAAGTACAAACTTACAAAGAATAGAAAAGTGTAATGGAATTCCTCTCTGGCACTAGGCCAGTTGGTAAATGAATTCCATTTGATATAAAAAGTTTCCCTCTTGGAGAAGAATTATCTAAGTTGGCAGAAGTTCATTATTGTCCTCATTTATGAGATCATTTGCATTGTACTTACCTTACTTGGGGAAACACCGGTAAGTGGATAATAAAATTTACTTCCCATTGTACATTTTACTTCAATGAGCAATAGGAGTGATGACTAAAACACTTATTTTTCTTTTGTAACGATAAAAAAATGAGTGCGTTAAAAAATCGCATGACGTCATGCTTTGGTACACTTTTTACATAGAAATTACATCACAAGCCCCCCACTCCCGAAATTTGATGCACTTTAATTTGGTGATTCGTACCCCGTCATCATACCTATTAAAATGTTTTCAAAACAGATATTAATCAAACGATATAAGAATCTAATGAAAAATTGCCTAAATGTAGGTAGGCTACACTCTCACTAGGCCTCCCGCTAGGTGTACCGTCCTGAGTTACCGCGGCCCTGGCACAAGCAACTGAAGGAACACGGGTGGGTTTTAGTCAGTAAAAGTCTGACACACCCTCCCGCTTCACCCAGAGCGCGTGAAGTCATTGGATGAGTTCAAAATTTGAATTCTATAAAAAAGGTGTACCGACCTGGCATCTGTACTTCCGATGGCCTGGTTAAGGCTAAGGGTATCCGCTGGGTGCAAGACGCACAGGACCGGTCGATGTGAAGACCCAAGTGTCTTATGGAGTGGCCTATGTTCAGTAGTGGACGACTTTCGTCTCAAATGTGATGATGAGGTTACACTACGTAATGGCAGTAGATATTCTAATTAATAGTATTGGAATATGTGCAGGGGGCAAATCCGCTTCCTGCTTGAGGCCTTTATTGGCCACTTTGGAACCAACGACATATAAGCTCATAAAGATGGGTCTAACCGCAACACCCATGTGCAGGTTGTGTGGGGAACATACGGAACGCATGGAGCACTTTCTGTGCACATGCGATGCACTGGCTGGTAAGCGAATGAGTTTCCTAGGAGTAGGATATCCAAGACCAGAAGACTATAGGTTCATATCTCGTAGTCTCGTTGTACAACTCATGAAGAAAGTTTTCAACGAGATTGGGAAAGAGTACGGTATCTAGGGGACCAAATAAGATCCGAATGGGACGAGCCAAGTTATTTAAAAGATATAATCCAAAGTAAAGGCAGATTAAATCTTACGAAATAGCACTTCAAAAGTGTCCACCCCATATCTTATTTACTCAGTACAACAATATACTCCCCTACTGCGGTTAAAAATAATGATATGACACTCTGTAAACAGGGCCATATCGTTAAAGAGAGGGGTCTTATAAAAACTTGGCACACATAGATTGTGTCGGGTCCCTGTATCGGTATACGCGTACCAAATAAAACAATGATTGACTCTGTACAGGGACAAAAACGTGACTAGAATTTTATGTCCAATTTTATATCCGTACATAAAAAGAACAACGTGAAAGATTCATAATACGGCTGCGTTGTGCTCGTACAGAATAAAGAATCGAAAACATACACATCAGTCACGTGACTAAGATGCGTCGGTCATGTTGTGACTGACCGTCGGTGATGTGTGTCCGATTTCCTATGACAGAAATGACGAACCGCCTTCAACGGTCGTAATTAGCGAACAATTGTTTTTCTATTATTTCACACTTGATTCGGGTGTCGCGACCGTTGAGAAGACGTGCCATTAAAAATATTAAAAAAATCAAAACACCCGACTGCTTAAAAAGCGAACTAAAAAGACGTAAACAAGAAAAAAATCATGCTATGCAGTCGGAGGATACATTATTCACGAGCTGGCTGACCAAAACCAGATGTTTGAATTATTTATTTTATTTTTCACTTTTTAGTTAACATTTTATTTGAATAAGGAACCTTATTCGAATAAAATGTTAACTAAAAACATATAACTGTTATATATTTTTGAAATCGCCTCTTAAAACCCCTTCATATGATTCCCCACACGATAGGATTGGAGGGAAAAAATAAATTGGGCCCCCACAATATGGCGCCCAAAAGCCGCCATTTTTCAATTTTTCAATTTTAATGTAGTCAGTGACAGTCGCAGGGTTATGACGCATCGATTGACGTACGAATCATCAAAATCTGCCAACGCGTTTGGTCTCTGGAACGCCACATAGGAACAAACATACATACATATACTGATAAACACATTTCGGCAGTCAGGTAAAAATGTGGCAATGACGAGCTGGCAAAGAAAAAATGGTAATATTACTTCACCCTTTATTTGCAACCTAAAATTCGTACAGTACAAACAGTACAGTTACAGCACACTGTTGCAACAGCAGCAGCTGCAACTACAGTTTTATATTTAAGTATTAGAATTAAAGTAGAAGAAGAGTATGGACTGGGAGGGGACGGCCAAAGAAAAGATGGATGGACTGTGTGAGGAGTGATATGAAAGAAAAGGGAGTCAGAGATTGCGTGACGGGGGACAGAACGGTATGGAAGAAGAAAAAGTGTAGCGCCGACCCCAAATAACATGGGACAAGGGCAGGAAGATGATGATGATGAAGAAAAGAAAAAGTGCGATTTGCGCTGTTGCAAATAATATGGATGGTAAAACCCCTTGGGCGCACGGTTGGCGCAGTGGATGAACGATTGACTGCTACGCTGCGTGTCGCGGGATCGAATCCCGCACGGAACAAATATTAGTATGACCTACAGATAGTTGTTCCGGCTCTGGGTGTTGTGTATGTGAGTTTATATGTTTGTAAACGCGACCACGATACAGGAAGAAATTCCTAGTGTGGGGCAACGTTTTTAAAAAAAAAAAAAAAAAATTGGCGTACCAGAGATAACTTGTTGCGTGCCACTACTGGCACGTTTGTCATAGGTTCACTATCCCCGTCCTGAGACACCTATCAAACTGTTTTTTATGTGACTGATGTATGTAGGAAACCTTACTTGACGATGTCAAGACCGATGAGTATGTACGAACCTTAACAAGACGCTGACGTGACTGATGTATCTGTATAAACCCTAAACTAGGTGTGTGACACATACTCCTCGAACAATAGAGGATTCCCGCGCGAATTCTCCGAGTGGTTTTAGTGTGTAAGAGCACATTCTGTCGAAGCCACGACTCACAAGCTCATGTATGAACATCGCCGATGTTCATTTTATGCTTCATTATTTAGGTCGTTGGCTGACTCCGTTATTTATACGCGGAGTTCACACTGTCGTCTCCGCGGAAATAGGTGCACTAAATTAGGCACTTGAGTTCTCGCCCTAACTTTTGCAGTTTAACACTAAGGGATCCTGAAATAAGATGTAATTGGAGACAGGAATAGGAGGGATCTGTCAGTAACTTCAGGCACAAAGCCAGATCTATGCCGTCTGGCTTTGTCTGAGTGGAAATAGGCTTGCCCTATTACCCCTATTACGTAGGACCTAAGCATTACTAGCGAAATGTGGGTATCATAAGCACCTTCTGTTTAACTCTTCGGGGAATACTATTTTATTGGTTGCATTTGGGGTAGTGTGCGATGGAATTGCATGATCTAATTCCGCCTAGCCCGTTTCATTAACGGGCTACAAGACGAACTGCGCGGCGATGCGCCATCGGTACATGGTGGACATCCCACCCATACGCATATTTCATTATGCGTACAGTTAAAGAGTGGAATTCCCAGCCGGAGTCTGTGTTTCCCGATAGCTACAACCTCGAGGTCTTTAAGTCAAGACCTCGACATCGACACCATCGACCACATCATCGCTTACCATTAGGTGAGATAGTGCTCATGCGTGAGACTATAATCAAAAAGACATCTGACCGCTAAACCAGCATCGCTGAGCGAGTATTATCTTTGATAGTTCTTGACGCTGCGACAAACTAGTGTACGTAGTAATAGTTAGTATTCTTTGCTAGTGGTGAGAGACTTCTCGCCGGCAGTGTGAATAGCCAGTGATCTACTATTAATATATGTGTCTCTTTTATTGACACGGGATTTATAATCTTTTGTCCGTTTCCTCAGCGAGAATATAGTCAATGGCTAATCGCTATCTCGTGGTCGGACAAGTGCCTTTGGCGTGATAGCAAAATAATCCACAAAAATAACATTTTTGATAGTAGTTACACTCCATTTGCGATAACATTAGACGTTTAAATTTGCCCATTTTACAGCCCGTTCAACCGATTTTGACTTCTTTTGCGTTGGTGATACGACAAATGGTAGCTGTAGCAATCAGTTGGTTTTGGTAACAGGTTTATGCTTTTTATGTCATCCTTATGTTTACGGGATAGAACTCAAAATCGGTTGAACGGACTGTAAAATATTTGGAAACATGTCTCATGTTATTTCAAATGGAGTATATGATATCTTCATACATGGTAGAGGATATTCAATTCACCATCAAATTTGCCTATTTGAGAAGATTACTTTGTGCTTTGAATTTGTGTATGCCTAAACAGATCGGTTCGTTAGAAAGGATTAATCTGCAGGATATGTTTATAGGCAGGGTCGACGATTTTATAGGCTTTGGACGGTATCCATTAACGAGCAGAGATTAGCCTGTGGTCTTTACCGAAAGATTGTTTTGTTTGTTGCTGTGTCAATAATTTTGGTGCGATGTGTATCAGGGTCCCTCAGATATGTGCGAGGCGACATTAAGACAACTATGTGACGACGCATTTTATACTCATTACTGAAATTGCTGGCGCAAATTGCTGGTTGGTGGCACAAATTCTACGAAAAAAAGTGTTTGAAATTACTATCAATGATGTTAAAGAAAAACTATGTAAATTACATGTTTAAATTTGTTTACTTTCAATATCAATGTGTTTTAATGTTCTCGTTCCATTTTGGCATTTACATGTGCGTGCAAAAAAAACAGCACCAGTTTTTTTTTTTTTTTTTTGTTAATTCTGTCAACTGATTGAAATCATTTATTAAATACGTATTTACCTAAAATATGTTTTATTAATTACTTATTTAAAAATCAAACAGTATATTTGTGATTTTCTTTTTAGTTTTAATTTGTTGCGAAAACATTTTAAGTATTTGTTTTTGCTTATTTATTTGTCGCAAACATTTACTTTATAAAATCATCGAGTGCCTATTGAGTTAAAATTTGAATTGATTTTTTTGATGAACTAAATTAACAATTCATTATATTCTCGACATAATTTTAGTTTTAAACTACCTTATGCCAGCGGCTTCGCCGCGTGATCCCGAGGGAACATATTCCCGGGATAAAAAGTATCCTATGTGCTATTCCCGACTATAATCTATCTCTGTGCCAAATTTCATCCAGATCCGTCCAGCCGTTTGAGCGTGAAGAAGTACAAGACATACAAACACACACACACACACACACACACACTCACAAACTTTCGTCTGTATAATATTAGTGTGATGTTGGCAACGCCGTTTCGCAGAAACGTGCTATTCATATTTTTCATTCATATTTTTATTTACTTTTTGCTATACGGAACATAAATACTTTTTTTTTAGGTGCATTAACTTCACCGTAGGTATATGTCACAAAATCGCCACTTATGCTGCTTCAAACCTGGCTACCTACTTGGCCCAAAGTTTTAATCCATTAAATCACCATAGACTCGAACAGAAGAAATTATAATATTAGTGTAGATACTACAATTAAATTATTGCTTGGCAACTGAGGGTTTCCCAAGAGAATTTATATTTTCTTTCTTACATTTAGAGTTCAAGCCACCATTACAGATTGACATCGCAAGCAGGATAGCAGTCGTAAATTTAAATTACGTACCTATTGTTTGAAAACCGCACTGACACACGATCGGGACACAGACATCAGCTATCGTATTCTGTAATAGACTCATAAATAAATTAGCCTATAGCTTTGGCTTCCTTTTCAATATATTAGTGAAGAAAAACTGAGTTTTCTTTATTTTTTTGTGACCTTTTTCTTCTTTTTCGTCTTTGGTCTTTTGGCAGCTTCACTATGAAGCTGCTTCCAACATGCCATTCTGTCTTCGGCTCTTCTCAGGGCAGTGGTCACAGAGAGTTTTGTTATCACCTTGATCTGCGAGTACTTACGTTAAAAAACCTCCGATCTGACCAGCGATTAGATGAACGTCCTCGTTATCTTTTTCCATCCAGTTTTACTAGTGTTAGGAATTGCAATAAATTTCTTGCATTTTCTCACTAATATAGATAATACAATTCTACTTTACAATAACAAACTCATACACAGATAGTTTAAACTTCTTACCTTCCGCAAAACAACCACAACTTGATATCGAAAGCACCTCAAACTTTGTTAAACAAGTACTTAATTACACTGTGTACTAAATTCTTCAGTATATATATATATATACAATATTTTTTTTTCGCATTTTTTATTTTTTTACTAACAGGGTAATTCAGACTATGAAAACAAATTTACAATTCTTCATCATCTTCCTGCCCTTGTCCGATGTTACTTGGGGTCGGCGCAACACGTTTTCTTCTTCCATACCGTTCTGTCCCCTGTCACGCTATTACTGACTCTCTTTTCCTTCATATCACTCCTCACACAGTCCATCCATCTTATCTTTGGCCTTCCTCTTCCTCTCCATCCATCCACATTTATATTCATAACTGTTTTAGTAACATGCGTTTCATCCCTCCATAGCACATGACCATACGAGGACAAACGATTCCCTTTCAACATTTATATCACTCTCACCACTGTCAAATTTTCTGTAAACAACTTACAAAAATATCATAGTTTTACAATTAAATTCATAAAACTAAAATGAAACAAATTTAAAATGACTGAAAATTTAAAATTAAAATGTCCAATTATAAAAATTCATGAAAGTAAAATGACAGAAAATTTTAATATCAGAAAGTTTAAAAAGCTACAAAAAATTTCAAAATAAAAGATATCTAATAATTACAATGCTGACTGTATGATCTTCACAGAAGAAAAAGCTAAATAACTGCGAGAAATATTTTTCGCAAGGAAAAGTCAGCGGACCAGCTTTTCTATCTCTATATCACATGACTATACGAAGACAAACGATTCCCTTTCAACTTTTCTATCACTGTCACCACTGTCAAATTTTCTGTAAACAACTTACTATGAAAAACCACTACTCCCAACTAAATTCACTGTACACATTTCTTCGGCCAGCACTGTACCAAAATGTAAGGCTTGAGGCATTTAATTAAAACAGTGCGAATTGAAATTCCCACGTTTCGGAGGCTCATTCGCTTTGTTTCCATTATCATTAACTGGAGAGCTATTAATCTTCGTTTCATCCCCAATTATTGTGGACTGCAAGGAGTCTGCAGCGTGAACTGTGGAGGTATTTTTATTGATGGTAGGGTCTGAACCTTCTCGCGGAGGCGTCCCAGTTGTGGAAACATCAAATTGATTGAGCTTCAAGACAGAGTGATATTGGTTATCAAAAAAAACTTTTTGCAAAAAAATACTACCGATTTCCAAATACAAAACTACAAAGTAAAAAATAACTTAATTTTTTGAAGTCGTGTCTTTCGTAGGTACCATTTTTTTGCGTTATGGACACCGACTTCAAAAAATTAAGTTATTTTTTACTTTGTAGTTTTGTATTTGGAAGTCGGTAGTATTTTTTTGTAAAAAGTTTTTTTATTTTTCAGTTTTTAATTGTACGTACCTAATAGGCAAGTTAGTAAGGGAACTATTTCGCCAGAATAGATTTCATGAAACTCGAACATAACCGGTGAAATGAGAGATCTGCTTACCCCTTAAGAGCGAACTGGCGTGATGTTATATTATGAAATGTTGTAAACAACAAACAGACATGCGATTGCAGCAACCCCGAGAGATTTGCCGTTATTTATTGAAGAGTTCTGTTGTATATCTCCGAAGTTCTTCATCAGATCTTCACCAAATTAAAATGGGACCAATTTCGGAACATACTTTTTCAAACAAAAAAAGAATTTTCAAAATCGGTCCTCAATTGACGGAGATATCGGTGAACACACACAAAAAAAAAAAAACAAACATAAAGTCGAACATAGAACCTCCTCCTTTTTGGGAAGTCGGTTAAAAAGTACAAATCGTATGGGATTGACACAAGCTACCGAATACACATGAAGCTGTAGACTACAGACATACATCTAACTAGATAACGCAAGTGCCTCCATCTGTATGAAAACCAAGCGTGCCAATTTTTCACACACTTAATTTAAAAACAAATTTACTTAACACACGGACGGTTTATAAAGAAAGAAGTAAGAAAGAAAACTAGTTTATTTGGCACACTCAGATACACACAATGTATGTACAAATAAAAGGGAACTTAATTTTACAACATTTACATACATAGTGTGCCCCGCGGCTGCGCCAAAAAGGTCCAGTTCAGCAAAATGCCAGACAACTGGGAGTTGCCTGACGCTGGTTTTCAACTGAACCTTACGTTGAAGTATACGGATATGAATCAGTTTTACGGTGTTAAAAATACAGGTAAATAAATATAAGTTAGTGTGTTATAAACTATACAGGTATAGGTATGTATAATAATTTGGTGCGAAACATTATGCCATGAGCAGCAGAGCGAAATAGACGGATTGCAAGTAACTTTTAATATTAAAAGTTGTTTTTATATTCGGGTAGTTTGAGAAATATTGCTACCGTACCTACCTACCTACAAATTTTTAGCTATCATCAATAGTTTTCTCAGCGAACGCCAAAGAATGAATTTTAAAGGCAACATTTTGCTACATTGCAATTTTCATAAGGATCTCTAATTTTTTGAAAATATATTATAGCCTATGACACTCAGGAATACTGTAGTTTTCGCCAGAGATTACCCCTTACAATGTCACAAACTCACAAACCTAACTTACCTTACCTTACCTAACCTTACCTCTTTATAATATTAGTATAGATTTCTTGCGAAAATACCCCGATTCAAAGTAAAATGCACATAACTTTTGAATGGCTGAACCGATTTTCATCAAACACAGCTAAGAACACACGATAAAGTCACATTCTAAACTAAAAAAAAAACTTTATCAAAATCGGTTCATCCGTTTAGGAGCTATGATGCCACAGACAGATACACATTTCCTTCGGTTGTTAAAAAAACATACTACAACCAAGTATATCCGAAGACACAACCTACACAGCATCATTACTATCAAACCAACATAATAGTTAAACTTACATCTAACTATTGCCGACAGATACTAGTTTGAACGCAGCCTTAGTCGCGGTACGTTAATTGTGTTAGAAACTCTGTCTGTAAGCGCCCTTACTTGGGTTATATCTAACTTGTTTAGACGTTCTGTTTATTTCGCTATGTAGCTTAAATAAGTTAAGGATTAGATGTAGATTATGTACTTATCACGTAATAAAACACCTTAAATAAAGACGGTAAAGTTTAAAATAGGCTGGCAGTTCCCTACGATTTCATGCCTATAGGTATTTACATTATACTGTCCAATGGATGAAATACCTAAATAGAAGAAATAAAATTATTCATTAAAAATCTTTTTTTAAACAAGCTTTTTTCGTATTCTTCTCAGCATCATTTGATACCCATATCATGGCAGTGCACAAAAAATAACTAGTCCGTCATCTTAGGCGGTCCGCCATATTGTATTTAGAATGACGTCACTAAGCTAACCATGCATTGTCACTGGTTTATAATTCAGTTGCAAGATTTGACCCGAACACACATGACTACTATGAATACTAATAATACAAACATGGCAAGAAAAAAAAAACTTGTAAAGACGTATTGCGCCGAACCCAAGTAACATGGGACAAGGGCAGGAATATGATGTTGATGATGACTACCATGAACTGGTATACAACCAGTGATTGCTTACATGAACTGGTATACATCCAGTGATTGCTTACATGAACTGGTATACATCCAGTGATTGCTTACATGAATTGGTATACATCCAGTGATTGCTTACATGAACTGGTATACATCCAGTCATTGCTTACATGAGCATAATTTTATGTCCAGAGCACCCTGCAGTCGGCAATTAAATTAAATTAATTTCAAATTTAGACAATTTTGGAGTCCATTATTTTTTAGTAACCTAATTAATTAATGTTAATAATCATTACACGATACGAAAACAATTTGAAGAATTTATAATAATTACAGAGATTCAAGTATAAATTAGCACAAAGCTCGTCGACTCTTCACGTGACCAGAGGGCTGGCCATTTCTTCGGCCAGAGAATCAGCATTGCCATTCAACGTGGCAATGCTGCCAGCGTTCTGGGCACGTTTCCCGTTGACATCGATGTGGACGAATTTTTTGATGCACAATGAGCTTTTTTCCGTCTCCCTTTTGTATTTGTATATAGGTATTTTATTTTTTTAGAATATTCAATTGTATATATTAGTATAAATTAAATAAGAAAGACACAATTTTAAATTTCGATTAAAATGGTCACAGAATTAAAATGTGAAAAATAAAAATTAAATTCATAAAACTTAAATGACACAAAATTTAAATGTCTGAAAATTTAAATGTCCAATTATAACAATTCATAAAACTAAGCCAAGAGCAAACCAAAATCAAATAAAAAAGAAAAAGAACTAAAATGGCACAAAATTAAAATGTCAGAAAATCCAACAAAAAAATAAATAAAAAGAACTAATAATTACAAAGCTGACTGGTTGATTTTCACAGAACAAAACGCTAAGAAAACTAAAAGAATTACTTTTCGCAAAGAAAAGTCATGGGACCAACTTGTCTAACGAAAATTAAAAAAATATCTCAGGGAATATCCAAAAAACTAACTTGTTTACCGATCCGAGAATGGTTCCCGTCCTGTACCGTATTCATGAACCGTTTTATATATTAATCCCCGACCGAATTCATCCGCACGAAAGAAACCTGTGGCCTTTTGCTTTCAATAAAGTTCTTATGTCACAAAGGTTGGTTCCTTGCTTTCTGTGTATTTTTTTATTGTAATAATAGTCGATGTTTATTATAATAATACTGACTTCAAATTGTCGTATGTCAGGGCAATGGCCTCTTCTCATTCAGAGAAGTAACGTGTACGGCAGGCTTATTACGTATCTTTTGCAAGAGCAAAACGATAGCGATTTTTGCGCAATAATTGGTCTTCAATACAAAAGTTTCAGATTTGTTGGCGGTTTTTTTTTTAAATAAGTGCATTTGACAAACAGCGAGCGATTAGCAAACGTTTGTGTAGGACCTACCATACGTACACTGCGGGTAATTCAGACTTTTATGACATAAAGCGTTTGATTGCTATCGTTTTGCTCTTGCAAAAGATACGTAATAAGCCTGCCGATCACCATTCTTGCTCATTGTGTATCTATAAAGACCGCGGATCTTCACAAAACCTTCAACATAAGTACTGAAAGTCAAATATAATAAATAAATAAAATAAAATGTCCACTGATGGACATAGACCTATCCCAAGTGTCGATACATGGACCGGTCCTGTAGCAGACTCCTGCGACCCCTAAAAGGTCATCGGTTAACCTCGTGGTAGGCCTTGCACCGCAGCGTCTTGCATTACTCAAAATATTTCTTCATACTAATGTAAAGATATATTATCTACTAAGGGTACATAATAGTGCAGCAAATCCGACCTTGCAACCACAATGATGAGCCAAGGAATGCGGTCGCCGTGGCCGAAATCGGCTAGATCATCATCCATCATCACAATCATCCATCTTTTCTTTGGCCGTCTCCTCCCTCTCCATCCATCCACATTGATATTCATAACTCTTTTAGTAATATGCGTTTTATTCCTCCTCATCGAATGACCATACCAGGACAAAAGGTTTCCTTTCTACTTTTCTGTCACTGGCGCTACTTTCAAACTGTCTCTAATATACTCATTTCTCACTTTATCCATTCTCGTCACTCCGCACGTGCATCTCTACATTCTCATTTCTGCTACATGCAATCTCTTTTCATCCAACTTTTTCACAGCCCAACATTCTGATTCATACGGTTTAGACGTTCTCATCATTATCACCATCTGATTCAATCTTCAGGACATTTTAACTTATGCCTTACGATTTAAGGTCTCCATTCACAAGACCCCAATTTGAGGATCCTATTGCCACACCTCATATAATAATTACATGTCAGCGGGGTATAGAACGCAGTATGCTGAATATTAGAAAGATGCAAAAAATAAGGCACACCAAAATTAGAAACATAACCAAGGCAAGGGATGGATTAGAACACGCTCAGTCACTAAAATGGAGGTGGGCCGGACATGTGGCGCGTCTACGTGACAAGAGATGGACAAACACGGTGACCACATGGGTGGGTCCACAGGGAAAAAGAAACAGAGCTAGACCTGTAGCTACTTGGGAAGACGACTTCAAAAAAACAGCTGGCCCCAACTGGATTCAAGTAGCCCAATCTAGAGAGGACTGGCTATCTTTGGATGAGGCCTTCACCTACAGAGGAGTTCTTACAGAATGAAGAATAATAGTATAGTATAAGATTAAGGAAAAACTAACACAAGTAAATTTAGGAACCAAACTTAATTACTAACAAAACTAATAATTTTAAATGTTTTATAAGCTGTAAGAAATAAAAGGCATTTTTATTTTATTTATTATTGCCACACCTCGGTTATTCTGCAGCATTCTAATAGTCATTTCCCTTATCTACTTAATCATCTTCAGTTACACCTTCCCTTCTTTCATCTTACCCTAAAAATACCAGCTAAATCATCGTCAAATCAAACGAGGCTCAGTTATTTACGGCCGAGTTTAATATTAACTGAAGGGCAATCAGTTATCCGGTCATTAAGCCCTTATTAGTTAAGCGTTTTAAATGTTTGTGCGGCAGTCAGACGGTTATTTGTTCTTGTCGCTTGTTTCCTTGTTAAACTAATCGGTTTAGAGATAGTGGGGATGTTTTTAGATTTATTTCGACCCGGTTTGAGTTAGTTTTTTTTTACTGAGAAATAGTTTTTTAGAATTGATGGGATCTAACTTCAGTCTAGTAAGTCCATTTATTACATCTAATAAAGCAGATAATTAATTGGTTTATTTTATACTAGTTTATGCCAGCTGCTTTGCCCGTGTGGAAGTCTTTTTATACTGGGATAAAAAAGTATCCTAATTCTAAGATCCCATTGGTGATCAAAATTGGTGCCGCGACAAACATACACACATCTCAATATAATAAAAAAACCGGCCAAGTGCGACTTGGACTCGCGCATGAAGGGTTCCGTACCATTATCGCACAAAACGGCATCAAAATCACGTTTTTTGTATGGGAGCCCCACTTAAATATTTATTGTATTCTGCTTTTAGTATTTGTTGTTATAGCGGCAACAGAAATACATCATCTGTGAAAATTTCAACGGTCTAGCTATCACGATTCATGAAATACAGCCTGGTGACAGACAGACAGACATACAGACGGACAGCGGAGTCTTAGTAATAGGGTCCCGTTTTTTACCCTTTGGGTACGTAACCCTAAAAAGAATACACGATACACCTTTGTATTTTATTTTGTCAATTACAAAATAAATACACCTAAACACCAAATTACTAACTCACCTTTTAATTAAAACAAGAATGACATTTTAAATCTAATACGAAACTCTCATTTAGTCCAACAAATATTACTTAACCCTTCAAATGGAGCTTGAATACGAAACTAGAGCGAAATATGAAACTTTTTGGTCGAAAATAATTAACCAACTTTCGCTGGGTCGAAAGTGGTGCGGGTTCAAATGCCCGTGACCCTTCGGAGCCAGCCAAGCGTGGGGTACGTGGGAATCCCAACCTCAAACACGTAACCATGCAACGATTCTTCGTAGATGTGAACTTCTTAGTCATGTAATGTACTTAGACAAATCGTGGGTAATTATTATGGAAACATCTGTATGATTGATCAAATTATATGCAGATATCCCTTTAATTTTGCTTGTGAAAGGAATGTTGATTAATTTATGTATGAGATTTTTTAACTAGATGAAACATTCGATTGCAAATAAGAATAAAGAGGTTGATATAGTCTTTTCTCAAACATGCATGGAAATATTGTCATTATTTTCGAAAACAGAACACGCGGAGTATCGAATTTACGGACAAAAAAAAAACAAATCCATTGCAGGAGCGTTGTTTTGAATTTGGAACATTAGATCGCTCCAGCTATGTTGTCACTTTTAATAAATTAAATGTATACAAAAAAAAAAGTTTTATTTCCCTGCATACTTTTGAGAAAAGCGCTATATATGCCTCGGCGGAAATGGCAATTGCTTGTCTCGTATTAGTGAAGTCCTCGGCTTCGGCCTTCAATCTCGTACTCGACCTGCAATTGCCTATTTCCCGGCCTTTGCCATAATGTACTATTTTTTTCTCGGTATTGCTGGTATGACAGTAACTCAGATGTTTATGGCCCAAAACTTTGTCACTTCTACGGCATCGTCGATGCAGATCACTTTGGCTGCATAGTTTTGCGCACAGAGGCCATTATAGGAAGTGGAGCATAGTTCGCGACTTGGCTTCTCATCCAATAATCTTCTGCTGTCCCGTCGAGGTAGCCCCAATAAAATGAATAAATGTTGTTGTTGTTCTGTTATTTTTTTTTTGTGGCGACGCCCGGGATAGGCCTATGTCCAGCAGTGGACGAAATGATCATGATACAATACAATCTACCTAGCCTTTTCCCAACTATGTTAGGGTTGACTTCCAGTCTAACCGGATTCAGCTGAGTACCAGTGTTTTACATGGAGCGACTGCCTATCTGACCTCCACAACCCAGTAACTGGGTAACACGGTACCCCTTGGCTAGACTGGTGTCAGATCTCAAGCTTCTGACTACTCGTAACGACTGTCAAAGATCTTCAAATGACAGCCGGGACCAACGGCTTAACGTGCTTTCCGAGGCACGGAGGAAACTCGGTATGTTGAAATGGTCACCCATCCAATACAATCATGGCAAAAAAAGGTTTAATCAAGTCATTCGCAACAATAAATGGGTAAAATCCCCAAAATTATTCACCATTATTAATAGTTCCGTAATAAAAATTAAAAGACGGACGATAAAAACGCGGAAATGTGTCTGTATCACGCTATTTTTGTGCAAATATCAATTAATATTCTAAAAACTTATGGTTTCTTTGTTTGGAAGGCTTGCCGTGTGTTAAAGTATGTTTCGTGACTAATTTTAGTGCCTTAAGGCGCTACCCCGAGCAAAACGCCGCGCTAGCCGTTTTTCGTGCAGATTTTTAGGAGCTTATCTACTCGTTATTTAAAATGAAATATCAACTAATAAAAATATATTAAATTTCTACATATTATTGATTCCAAAATTGTAGATGTCTTTTTTTTTTAATGTAGCATATGTTTCACTAATCTCCTTCCAACAAAAACATAAAAATGAGAAATAATTATTGATAGCATGCATCTCCTCGTAAAGTGTTCATTAATATTTTTTTGTACTAACACTAATGGACAGACAATTTGATAACGAACATTTTGGTAGATTATTTTTTTTCAAAAGACCAATATTCGATTTTATAAAGATTTTATTCTAAAATCTGGGCGTATTCACTACTGTAATTCATGCGCCACCAGTGCCGCTAGGCCAATAGGAATGCTCATATCTCACGCTGATTTTTTGGTCAGGGTACGGCCTTAAACTATTATTTAATTCAGATATTCTTTCTATATTCGCTTATAATATTATTGCACCAACCTTGCTAACTGTTCAAAAACTTATCATAATCATCCTACCTTAGGTATACCAATTTATTTGTAGTTGGCGCAGCATTTTCTTCTTCCTTACATCTGTTACTTTTAATTCAATAAATCTTAAATCTTTATTGCATCCCTGATGTACACCTACAGGTGGTAAGTAAAAATAAATAGAAACAATTATGGACCCTGTCAGGGACAACAATTATTTTAATAAATAGAAGGAGAGAGGAAGATAGACACCACCTTTCGTCACAAAAACTTATCAAACGTTAATAACTTCTAAGCAATTAATTTGGGATCAAACCCGAAATTCAACACTGTAATACAAGCTTAGTAACTAAATACAGTAAAGAGATTATACTAAAGCATTGCTAATCAACAACACGCAATATTCACCCTCACTGAGGATTATATTGAACCCCCAAAGCATTCAATATTGAGATTGCACATTTGAACGACACCCTTTGTGCATGATCGCTCACGGTTTGATGCAAGAAAAGGTGATTCAATTCAATATTGTAGCTTTGTTATAGATCAGGCTTTTGACGTTAGACCGACATCTGAAACTCTGAACTTCAGAACGTTCGATTGTAGGGTTAGATATCCAATTAGGGGTAAGAAAACAGGGTTAGCACTCAGATGCTTTGGGAATATTGGTGTTTAATTGAATAAATTAATTGGCTCCTCTTTTCGGTAGTTGTAATTCACAGCTTAGAAAATGGTTTGAGAAGGGGAACCAGTCGGACAAACCTAAAAAAAATAAAGGTTTTGGGGTGCGCAGATTTCATATCTGCGGTCCTTTTTCGCAAAATATAGTAATCAATTAGAGATCTGAATTGGGTAATGAGGTACGCACCCCAAAACCTTTTTAACTCGTTAAAAATAAGGTAAATTTTAAGACTAGCTGTCCCACGCGGCTTCGCTCCCGTCAACTGGCTACCTACCTACCCTACATACATGAAAGTTGCGTAACTTTAACCGCTTACGCAGCGCACGCAACGAAAGCTCTCGTAAAAGAATAATTTTACCCGTTATTGCAACATTTTTCATTTATGCTCCGCTCCTATTAGTGGTAGCGTGATGTTATATAGCCTATAACCTTCCTCGATAAATGGACTATCAAACAGAAAAAGAATTTTTCAATTCCAACCAGTAGTTCCTAAGATTAGCGCGTTCAAACAAACAAACTCTTCAGCTTTATAATATTAGTATAGATTGCAGGAGAGAGCTATAATTGGAAAAAGATAAACGAGAAAACAAAACCGATATTAATAAATTTATGATTTATCTATTTAATTTTGCTAGATGAAAAGTTGCCAGTAAAGATAACGTTTCTTTGATTAAGCCCAGAGCAAAGAAAAATATTAAAACCAACTGCAAAACGGAATAAACAGAAATAAAGCTACAATTTAAAGTGCTTGATCAAAGTCAAAGAGTTTAAAAACTCTTTTGCATTAACTTAGAATTCCTATGTACCTCGCTTTTCTTTTGAAGTTATTCTGAAAACCTCGATATGCACTCGGTTTTAAATGCAGAGAAAAATAGTAAAAAGTAATGAGTAGGGGTAGAGAGAAATACTTTTTACTTCGTGTACTTTTATAAAGAGTGTTATGGAACTTAGAGTCGTATAAGAACTAAAAGCGGAGATCCCAATGGAATCGTGAAGAAATGTAAGACAAAGAACTTTTTTTACCTGTGCGAAGTGGCCGCTAAGGATACCAAAACGGGTGATCCTGTATGTCATCGTCTTTTCGAATCTATGGTTAATCTTTTACATATATAGTTTAGTTCTAACAGATTGCAAAGTAATTTGCAGCGCCTGTAGGTCCTCAAAAGTGAAGATGTTTGAGCACTTGGGACACAGCAGAAATTAAGTCATGTTCTGGACAGAGGCACTACACTCACGCTGGGTTTATAAAAACCGGCCAAGTGCGAGTTGGACTCGTGCACGATAGGTTCTGCACCATTATTCCAAAAAACGGCAAAAAATCACGTTTGTTTTATTGGAGCCCCACTTAAATATTTATTTTATTCTATTTTTAGTGTTTGTTGTTATAGCGGCAACAGAAATACATCATCTGTGAAAATTTCAACTGTCTAGCTATCACGGTTCATTAGACAGACAGCGTCCCGTTTTTACCCTTTGGCTACGGAACCCTAAAAACCGATTTCGACAAGTTGCATTTGCAGCGATCTACCCACATATGTATGCCACCAAAAAAGACGTTGAACAACGTAGAAACCTTATGCATAATAAAAACTGAGACACAAAACTACAAATCACGGACCTACCAACATTAAAACAAAATTTTGAGGACCACCCCTTAATTTCCCTGTCAAAATCCGCCTTTCCCTTACAGACCGTAATTACATGCCCATTAATTTGTGCTCACACAACAGACCTTCGCTGGGCCAGCCTGGCCCATTCTAATGGACAAAAAGACCATTGTGTAAACGTCAAAACAGCAGTCGAAAGTCTCGGAGAAAATAACCAGAGACAATTAATAGTACGTTTAATTAGAGGTGGGATCGTTTAGCTTTAGTCGATTATGTTAATCGAGTGTGGGGATCGACTAAATGGTGCCGTGATTTGTTTTTGTGTTAGTTAGAAGTGAATACGGCTTTTGTAGTGTGTGTTTACAAGTTAATTGTCAGTGTTTGTTGATATGGCTACCATTTATTGGTCTATTTTGGTCTTAATTTATATCTTGCGTTAAATATGTAGTTAGATATCAACTATTTACTTATGTAAGTGCGAACAGTTTTGACTGGACTTGTATTATAATTATAAATGTAGTAAATAAAGAAAAAACCGGCCAAGTGCGAGTCGGACTCGCGCACGATGGGTTATGTACAATTATCGCAAAAAACGGCAAAAAAATCACGTTTGTTGTATAGGAGCCCCACTTAATTATTTATTTTATTCTGTTTTTAGTATTTGTTGTTATAGCGGCAACAGAAATACATCGTCTGTGAAAATTTCAACTGCCTAGCTATCACCGTTCATGAGATACAGCCTGGTGACAGACAGACAGACAGACAGACGGACCGCGGAGTCTCAGTAATAGGGTCCCGTTTTTAACCTTTGGGTACGGAACCCTAAAAAGACAGAAGATATTTTCACACTAAAATTATAAAAGCGAAAGTTTGTGAGTGTGTCTGTGTGTGTTTGTTACTTCTTCACGCTCAAAAACTGGACGGATCAGGATGAAATTTAGCACAGAGATAGATTATAGTCTGTAATAGCACATAGGATACTTTTTATTCCGGGAATATGTTCCCTAGTTATAATTTTCTACATTCGTGCGGGCGAAGCCGCTGGAAGAAGCTAGTTATTTCATAATTAGCTAAATACGAGTACAACTTTGCCGTCTCGTTTTCAAATCACCAATGTAAAACTAGTAGTGTTGTAGCTGCTATAAATATGTCATACTAAAACTTATCTTAGCACAACACTACTTAACTAAGTTCAGTCTCAAGGCTAAAATCGCCTAATAAACTAACAGCTCATAAGTTAAAACGACAAATGCTTCTTGTTGTTTCTCACGTAGTAAATTATTGCCTTCGTTAACGCATCGTTTAGTTTTATGTCTTCTCGAGTAATAAAATCGACTAATCGATGTAGTCTAGTGGGATATGAGTTATTACCAAAATCTTGTATTATTTTATCTGTAGGTAGCAGCGGGCACAGTATAAATATACAAACAGTATAGAAACTACTTACAAATGCTCGAAACGACACACTAACCCAAACATGCGCACCGACGAGACCCCTAAGCAGCGTCCGCGGTGCTGTCAGTAGTGCGAGCCGCTTAGGGATCTTGTTGATGCACGTGTTTGTGTGTGAGTGTGCCGTTTCGAGCGTTTGTAGGTAGTTTCCGTACTGTTCGTCCATATTATCTTATTTATACTGTGCAGCAGGCGTGTACAAGGTTTTGAGGACGTTGTGATGTCCTAGAATCCAAATATCGAAGACATTGTGACATATACCAATCCGCACTGGGCTTGCGTTGGTGTTTACCGTCCACTCCCTCTCACAGAGAGATGGCCTGTGTCCCAGCAGTGGGAACATAGTATGGTGATTACGCTATGCTATCTGTAGTAGCAATTAATATGTAAGTCAAGATGAGATGTCTTAAGTACATAAATTTGTGGACATATTTTTTGTTGTTTGAGTTTATTTATAAATCTTACTTTCAAGAGACACACCATCTCTTCCACCCTTTCGGTGTGGGCACGTCCGCCGCAATAATTCTTAAAATAAAACGTTGTTACTTTGTGATTGTTGTTGATGTGTTGTGTCTATATCGAATAAATGTTTTCTATTCTATTCTCTTTGTGATTAAGTTTGTACCGCTGTTAACGAAAACCATTTCTTGTCTAAGTTGCTCAGAATGTTCTTGTAATTCCTGACTATTAATTTTGGTTTACACCTTCATTCGCGCCGGCTTGTGACATTAGACACTAAAACTAATCTTGAGTAAGTATGCTTTAGGTAAGATTAACACATCTAAGTGATTACTTTGTTTAGAGAATACAGAACTTCTCCCTCCGCTTTGCTCTCATGGGTTGTTTCGCAGAAACTGTGCTTTTTGCGGGATATATTTCCGCATAGCCTCTGACACTCAGGGATATTCTATCTGTGTATGAATTTTCGTAATTGTAGGTGCTTCTAATAGTTATCTTTAACAAACATTTCAACATTGGTATCCCTTTTTAATCTTATTTTAGATAAAAAAGACCATTTTAAACATTCCAAAAGAATTGTGAGGTACCACATTATTAGTCGATTAATTCTAACTCGACTAACTACTCAGTCTTGCATACTAATTGCCCATCACTACTGCTTCATTCGGAACAAAAAATAGTGATGTGATGGAAACGTCGGATCAATTTGAAGCCAAGCCCGAAGCTTGATTGATGAAGGCTTTGACGGAGTAAATTAAGAGAGACTTCGACTTTTTTTTTCTTTTTTTTTAGTAGGACGTAAGTTAGGCACCTAGATTTATTCTAGGAAGCCTGCCGGTTGAGAACGCTAATTTATTTCTACACGGAAAGATAAAAGGGTATTTAGTATTTAAATAAAAGACGTTTCTTTGTTCTTTCAAAGAATTCTTTGGCAAAGCTGTGAAGAAGGTATTTTCTAGATTAGAAAGCGGTTCAGTTGCGGTTTCAATTCTCGCACGGTTCAAAAATAAAATAAGAACTTATTTGTACGGCTTACAAAAAACGTTTTGGGACGATTCGTGCATGTGTGATTTATTTTTGTAAACACCTTCAACCCCAGAGAATATCTAAAAAATAAGTAGTGTTTTTTTTTTCTAGGAAATATTTAAGTTAAATAACAAAAACCGGCCAACTGCGAGTCAGACTCGCGAACGAAGGGTTCTGTACCAATATCGCAAAAAACGGCAAATAAATCACGTTGTTTGTATGGGAGCCCCACTTATTTTATCCTGATTTTAGTATTTGTTGTTAAAGCGGCAACAGAAATACATCATCTGTGAAAATTTCAACTGTCTAGCTATCACGGTTCGTGAGATACAGCCTGGTGACAGACAGACAGATGGACAGTGGAGTCTTAGTAATAGGGTTCCGTTTTTACTTTTGGGCCGCCCTGAAGTTGGCTTTTTGATGCGCAAGGCACGGGTC
This sequence comes from Orthosia cruda, assembly GCA_964057195.1. Lineage (NCBI taxonomy): Eukaryota > Metazoa > Arthropoda > Insecta > Lepidoptera > Noctuidae > Orthosia > Orthosia cruda. The sequence continues at coordinate 18,853,966 of OZ059844.1, forward strand.
GTTGCTATTTTTGTATGAGATTTACTACTGAGCAGCCATTGTAGCCAACTTCAGGGCGGCCAAGAAATTTGGCAAGAACAATACCTTCTAATAGGCTGTCTGCACACAAACACAATAATAAAACGAGCCTGTTAGTATCCCAAGGCCGGGCAAAGGTCTCTTCTCATACAGAGAAGCCACGAGAATTGATCACCACGCTTGCTCAATGCGGGTTGGCGATTTTAAACTCATATTAACTTCAAGCCAATGATATTCAAATACACAGATATGTTATGAGCGTGCGCATTGTGAAGACTCGAATAGGTCACAATTGTGAACTTTAGTCTTTAGTTTATGTCACGCATGGCGAAGAGCGATACGCTTTGTTGAAACAAAAACAAAATAAAATAATGCCAGCGTGTGTATTTAGAAATTGTACCAATTATGATACCAAAGTACATAAAACAGAAGGGATCTCATACCATATGTAAGTGCGCAATACGCCTCAATTTACTAATTTTTTTTTTTTTTTCCTAATATTCTAATATTTGGAGGTTAGAAAAAGATAACAACATTGGTGGTCAGAATAATGTTTGTTTACATTCACACGCAAGTGACAAACACTAGCTGTCTCTTTTTTTCTTGTTGGTTTTATCAAGTCATCCCTTTCGACTTGTATTGAAATGTCAGATGAATGAAAAGTTTGAGTGCAGAACACTTTTTTCAATTGTTTTGTGAGTGTATAACGAATCTGTTTATTTAAATATCATTGCTTCAAGCCCAAGTTTCCACGGCGTTTTCCTTCATCGTTGTCAGCGATGTCCAAAAGGCCAAAACACTATTTACTTTCAAATATTCACACTATCTTATCAAACGATATCTAACAAGCACGACACACTCTTAAATAACATAGAAAACGGAAATAAACAACTTTTATTTTGTAAACATTTCACGGCTAACCCAGTTTATGCTAAAGGGGGTCTATAAGGCACCTTAAGATAAGCTGGGGGGGGGGTATTATCGTATAAATGGGGGCAGACACGCGAGGACCGACTCAAAGGATAATGCTTTTGATGTGTTGCTAGTACGTATCTTTGGTATCATTGGTTTGAGCGTTGGATAATTGTGAATTATTGTTGTGTTGGTAGAGATTTTGTGATGATATGACTGGATAAGGGTGATTGATTACTGAAATAACGACGGAGGGAGAAGTATGGAAGAATAATCAATGTTGTAGTAACCCAAATGAAGGGGGAATATGGGAAAGCGAATGAAAATGAAGTAAAGTTTAAAAAAAACCGCCAAGTGCGAGTTAGACTCGCTCACGGAGGGTTCCGTACCATTATCGCAAAAAACGGCCAAAATATCACGTTTGTTGTATGGGAGCCCCACATAAATATTGATTTTATTCTGTTTTTAGTATTTGTTGTTATAGCGGCAACAGAAATATATAAACTGTGAAAATTTCAACTGTCTAGCTATCAAGATTTATGAGATACAGTCTGGTGACAGACAGATAGACGGATCGTGGAGTCTCAGTAAAAGGGTCCCGTTTTTACACTTTGGGTACGGAACCCTTAAAAAAATATACGCTTCATAAGTGCAGCTGAAAAATATCAGCAGCTATCTAAGTATTGAAACGTTCAGAATCCATAGATTTTAACTACATCGTATCAGGCAAGGAATGAAAGGCGTTCATTCATCTCAATCATCTTCAGCCGAAAGACGTCCACTGCTAGAGACCTCTGCCGAAGTACTTGCTATAAAACACCTTTGAAAGTGTTTAAAAGTAACTAGATAATCTAGAAGCAAAAGTACAACCAAACAACTAAATTCATGTTATTACGTTTAAAAATGTTATTCGATATCACCAAAACGTTCTCAATTACAGCTCCAGTTTGAGTACCCCGATAAACAGCGACAACTCCACCCCTGTAGGGACCTAATTCTGTAATCAGCAATCCGGTCTCTCTTCAGGGACTCTCTACAGATACACCAACCCTTATACATAATCTATAGATACCAGTAACAAGTACCCATTTACTGCAATATTATCACCTACAATATGGAGTATATGTGATCCACAATCACTTGCTTACTCATTAAATATTCATCCCAAAACTCGAGGTTGTAAACAGTCAACCGTGTAAATGCGACGTGGGTCCAAAGCGACCCTATAGGCCTACGGCAGGACAAGCGACATCCCACAGGAACAATTCGTAAGGCCATTGTACAACAGGCGACAATAATTAATGTATTTGTAACATGAACCTTATTAGGCCGGTTCCCGGGATAGTTAAGTACGGCATTTTCGGTAGGTGAATGATGTGTTCTGGGTTTTAATGGCCGTGATTAATAACTCCGGAGATGATGTATCATGGGAGCTATATGTGCTAATGAATCGCAAAAGAAATATAAATGAACGAGTCCTGATTACGACGAAGAAATGTTTCCCGTTTCCAGTTAATCAAGTTTATCTTCAAACTCAAACTGATATAGCCAAAATAACAACTGAAACGTACACTCAACAATTAATACGGAACGAACAACAACAGAAAACGATACAAAAGCTTCCGCTTCTATATTTTACAGCACAATATACGTTCGCACTTAAACATAAAACGGAAAAAGAATACAATAAACAAATTTATTGTACTCTACGGTAAAATACAGCTAGGTGAAACCGAGGTAGAAGACAGTAGTGGTTCGCATTCAAAGGGAGAACGTATATCGCGTGTGCTTGACACCGGAACTTAGCCTTTTTTCTCTGAAATCCTTTGTTGGACTTCCTTTACCTGGAGGGAGGTCATCTAAAGGGGGGATGAGGTCAATTTGAATATTCAAGTAAGGAACATGGAACGCGCTTAGTAAACGATGTCAATGGCTGGAATATGGAGTGGCTTTTTTTAGGAGGCAACCCGTTGAGGCAATTAGTTTTTAATATGTGCTTATGTTTTGTGCAGTCGCGTTTGGTGGGTTATCTTTTTCGAATTTTATTTCGATAATGGCTTTATCAGGGTTTTTGTTTGTTTAGTTAAGGCGCTATATACGCCCCAATGTTAACGCAGTACAGGCCGTGCGCGCGCTCGATGCCAATATATCAATATTGAACCTCCTTTTAATCAGTTTTGTTTGCAAAACATTATTTGATTTACATATGCTATGTTAGATATGAAGGAATTCTAGCCATCAATTTTTCTGTGTAAAAATATTTTTAAACATTCAAGTCGTTTTGGAGGAGTTTCCAAAAGTTGCGGAAAAATATCGTGATGTTAATTATTTTTTTAAAGCAAATCTTTTAGTTACACGAAAAAACCTTGTGTTCAAAATGATGTACATGAATCAATAATAAATATATATTTTTTTCAAACCTTTTATCCTAGCCGTTACTAAGGAGTATGCTTTAGAAAGTTACCGTTGTACGGCACTAAAGGGTATGTAGGCGCTGAAATTGGATTTAAGAGCGATTTAAATAGTTTTACAACGATAAAATTAACACGTTTTAATTAAAGAAATGCAAAAGGGGTGTTAACTATTTAATTAACATTCAGACAACCTTAATAATTAATATCAATTAATAGTAGAACTGAATAATACTAAAAATTAATTAAAACAGCGAATGATAAAATAATAAAATGCAATCTATTCCCATCAATATATTTTTACTGTAATGCCTTTTAATTCAAGCACATTTTACATGCCCAAGCATTTATTTTTGGTCGGCAAACTGACAGTTTGGGTTCGGAGCCGATCGGTTTAACAATAAATAGCCGAAAATGCCCGCCAATTGTCCGCCATGATGGTTTTTATTTATGCTAGACACGCCAGTGCTAATTATACGGTTTTCCGTTTAAGTAAATAATTTTGTCGGTAAAATAAACTAGATTGAGTGGATAAATAAATGGCCTGGGTAGATTTTGGAGTTTTATTTTGTCAAAGTTGACGGTAATAAGTAGGTAGCGTTTTTGTTAGCTCTGTAGGTTAGTCAAACAGAATCTTTGACTGAGTTTTCAATATGTATCACACTAATCGTCTAATATTATAAAGGCGAAAGTTTGTGAGGGTGTTTGTATGCTTGTTACTTCTTCACACGCAAACGGCCAGACGGAGTTGGATGAAATTTGACACAGGTATAGATTATAGTCAGGAATAGCACATAGGATACTTTTTATCCCGGGAATATGTTTCCTCGGGATAATTTTCGACTATCACGCGGGCGAAGCCGCTGGCAGAAGCTAGTAATAATATATTTCAGTGCATAAGTAAACATCTATAATAATTATTATTATTTACCTTTTTATGTCTTAACGGGTGAACGGATTTTGACGAAACTTGGCACACGGGATAGATAACTTATATCTTAGGGATACCTATATACTCTAAGGATAATTTTCGATGTTCACGCGGGCGAAGCCGCTGGTAGAAGATAGTATTACATATACCTAAATATAGAACCTTTCTCAATAATATTATGTTAAAAAAACCGGCCAAGTGCGAGTAGGACTCGCGCCCGTAAGGTTCTGTACCATTATCGAGAAAACGGCAAAGAAAACACGTTTGTTGTGTGGGAACCCAACTTAAATATTTATTTTATTCTGTTTTTAGAGGCAACAGGAATACATCATCTGTGAAAATTTCAACTGTCTAGCTATCACGGTTCATGAGATACAGGCTGGTGTCAGACAGAATAGGGTCTCGTTTTACCCTTTGGGTACGGAACCCTAACAATAATTTATATTTGTTCTTCCCGTTGTACATTTTATAGGACCTACGTAATTCCAACCTTAATAGCAGGGAAGCTCAACATTTTGAACAGAAACAAAATACTTGTACATTTAATGCAACATTCTCATTTGCTTGTTAATATAATGTTACATTTACGGTATGTGTGTAAACGTTATGTGTACATGGCTATGTATCTTAAGTGATATTATATCTACCTGGGATTAGGTTTGTAACTTAATGTATGTTACTCGTATGTGGGAAGCGTTTCTCTTAGATTTTAACATAATAATTGGCTGCATTATGTATGTGCTTGGCTGCTTGTGACGCCATCTTGGAGCTGGTACCGTCTGCTTTTCTGATACTAGAGTTTTTAAGGGTTGTCTATAGATTGCCTTGTGCGATCAAACCGCCCTTGTACATTTGTTTTTTGGATATTTGTCCTATACATAATATTTTTGTGGTGTACAATAAAGTATATAATGACTAATAAATCTTACTAATATTATAAATGTGAAAGTTTGGGTGGATGTGTGTGTGGATGTATGTTTTCTATTCAATTACGCCAGAACGGCTGAACGGACCTGGATGAAATTTGGCACAGAGATATATTATAGTCTGACATAGCACACAAAAAGTTATTGCAGTATGAAAAAGCCACAATGTAATCACTTTATTTATCCATCGAATCAACGACCATGACCATAATTTTACGTTGTAAGTTTATAACTGTCAAAGTCAAAATGACGTTTACATTGGAATTGCATATATATTTGGCAACAACAAGGTTAAAAAGTAACCAAAAACGGCAACACGTATCCATAACGTCCTTAAAACAATTATTTTTCGTAGTATCGATGATGCCCAATTACCTAAATAAGTTGTGTTCTGAGGGGGCTACCATAAGCAATTAGTTATTTTATTTCCACTGTGCGTAGAGGACAGATATAAAGTGTGGGGACAGCGCGGCGGCGATGCGACCATACTGGCGATACTAGTGCATACGAGTAGTTTGAAACTATCGAATAAATCTTGAATAAAAAATCTAAGCAGCTTAGATAGTCAAACTACCTATATTGACTAAACTATTGGGTATATTTTTAAACGCAGTCTGGGATTGATAATCGATACTCGTATATGAAGCTAAAATTATTGTCGTATCGTCGTCCTAACACTGTATACAAGTCTTTCGCACAATGGCAATACCTTTGCTCTAAAAGCTCTTGGTATGGCTCCAGAATGCAGCCTTAAACCAATTTAAACAGAATTCAATCTCGAATCACGTCACAGTCTCACAGAATTCAATCGACATACTATACGTCTATATGCATTTGATCATAACACTGCACCCGAAAGGGCTTCGTTCTCAGATGAGCAATTACATTGACAACCGCATTGGCGCATCGTGGTCTGTTAGACCGTAGACCACGTATAATTCAGCAACCCAGACATACGGACTCATTGGTCCGAATAAGATTAGAATATGTAGTGCACCTGCTCCGGACTTGTCTTCAATTTCGTGTATATGGATAATAATTCACGGCAGCATTCGAACTGTGAATGGGATTTTGGATATAAATCTTTTAGCAATGCAATATATTTGATGTCGTATAGGAAAGGATATGAGGTTCGGAACGATCAACATTATCACTGTGAAGTTAGATTTACTTGAAATATAATATTTAGTACTTATCTACTGATGAATTACCTCTCATGGAGGTCAAAGGTCTTCACATTTAGATTTTCTCGGACGGTTCCGATCCGAATTATGTTACATAAACTGATTTCTGGGCCAAACATTATTATAATTAATGTCCTTTAGTTAATAGTTTTCTTATTTTTAAAATTTTTAGATACCTATTCTTCATCAAAACTTGAAAAAAATAATAAAAAAAAACAAAAATATTAGTTCTAACGGTACTGGGAACAGGGACCAAGCTACGATCTGGGCTCCAGAGACAGGAACCTCAGAACAATACGAGCCGTGTCCAGAAGTCTAAAAAAGTCCATCAAGCCTTAGTGTTGACAATACCTGCCTCTATAAGCGCACAGTCCATTAGCAAAAAAGCTCGTGTATTCCGAAAATAAATAAAATCTAATTTCCGTTTTTATTCCACAGCTCGAGAACACACGTCACACCATGTAACAAGATTAAGGCACTCGAGACATCTAGACGGGTACCTGCCAATACACACATCTTCCGTAAGTATACAAAAATCCTTATATAAAAAAAAAATTACATAACTTAAGAAATCATTTGTCACCATCACCACCACCCTGCCCCCAAAAGCTTAATCCCCATAGATTTTTCGTGTTATTTTTACGCTTTTTTTAATTTAAAAATCGAATATATTATAATCCTAGATGTTTTGCATGACTATTGATACGTTAATATAAGTAAATAATATTATATACGAATGCATATACTATAGCTTTTAGCACTCATGGAATAAAGTAAGTGAAATTCACTTTTAAATGAAAACCACTTCTCATAATAATTTTTACAATATTTTAATCCAAAATAAGCGTTTCCCGGAAAACATACAGGTATTCAATTATGATATTTTATTATGTCTATTTATTTAAAGTATTTTGTAGTATTTACTTTATTGTATTTTATTGATGACTGTACTTTCATTTTGATTTACAGTACGGGACAAAATTATTGGAGCATTATTTTTGTTGAAACGAAAATATAATTTATATTTTTGTCTCGCACAATTTTTATTTATTATTTTTGTAGATAATTTTATGCAGATTAATAATTAAAATAATGTTTTACGTCATTGCATGTTGACGTACAAAGTTGTTAATTTAATTTGTACATAATTAGGCTTTAAAAAAGCGTTGATAAATGAGTTTTTGAAAGTTAATTGTATGTTTGCGTGATAAGTAATTTTTTTAAGTGGACAGCATGCAATGCAAAATAACTAACGTCCAAATAGTTATTTTTTGTTTTATTTTCGCCCATTTCTTACAGAACGATGTATCATTTCTAAAAGTTATGTCAAAGTAATTAGGTTTTTTATATAAAAACGTCATAGTAACAATAACTCAAGTTTATGTCCCACTTATACAAAGCTAATAACGAAGTTTTACAAACTAATTACAAGTTAGATTTAATCACCAGCTAGAGAAAAAGAAAGAAAATAAATATTTGATGACGTGGATCAACAATTAACGTACTAGGTCGAAGTTTGATGAAGATAATGTCACACCTAGTTACTGGCTAATCGAGTTGGACGTTCCAAAGACGAACATGGAATCTAAGTTCCCCATGCACAGAGTTTTTTGCATTGTTTTGATGGGTAGGATGATACAGCCGTGCTATGCTGTACTTTTTTTAAACTATCTTCATACTTTTCTGTAAGGTCTGGACGAGTTCATTATTGTATTAGAATGTGTATGTCTATGTAGCTCTTAATTGACGTAGAGGCATGGCCTAACGCCGTTTCAGTTTGTACCAGCGACGGTGCCGAAACTCGCCGTTAAGGATAACCACAAACCGCTGTTCACCGAGTGTCTGAACTACAGGCCGACCGTCAAGGAAGAGCAGTCTGTTGGGACTTATGTATTCACTGTGAGTATACCCTTTTAATTTGTTAATTTTAGGGCCTTCGTCCAACCATAGGGGGATGTTAAAATTTTTCGGTAGTTGGCCCATATTTTTTGCACGGACTTGTATTCGATACACATGTAACGCACACGGGCCCAAATTTGACATATATACTGGAATCATGATGGTCTTAAAACCATAATAATTCCAGAATCATGATGGTTTTAAGACCAGTGTGAGAGAGTGAAGGAGCTATTCAGGACGAATAACACTATCCCTTTTCACAAAGGCATACTAATGGCATTGGCACTTCATAGTTGACACATATTTTCGGACTAGGATTAGCTACCAAATCTAAAATATCAGTCCAGATGTTAAAGTCGTGGATATCAAAGTAACCCTTCAATTTACGCAGAAAATTAATCTACTGGTTATAAGAATATCACTCGTTGATATTGAAGTTTGTAGTAAAATCGTAAATAAGTCCCGTGAAAAGGCCAATGCCACCGTCCCAAAATCTCTCAAAGAAGCAGTTCAGAGAAAATAAGAGAGGCCTATATTTAACTGTACACACAAACAAGCTTATAACGAAATGAAGGATGATTGAAACGATATAATAAATGATGGGGAAGGTATACGGCAGAGTATATTCGAGAATATATCGAAGATTCCTCGTAGTGACTTAACATTCTACGGATTGAGGAAAAAAATACTGTTTATCCGTTTGTGAAAACGTCCTCCGATTTCGTTTGATCAATCACTTAATATTTTATGCGTAAACGTGTAGCTTCTCATACGAAAATATTGGCTTCTTATATCTTTGTGAATATATTTTGTTTAAGTGTTTGTCATTGCTGCTTTTTCCGGGTTGTCGGGCGTGTGAAGTATTTTATTCCATTTTATGGCAAGAAACACTTGGATGAGCCTGTAACAATTTTACATCTATAAGTTGTTTTATGTACTATCCTTAGTTCGAATTCCAGAGTAGGCACAAAATAGAAGAGAAACCTATAGTCTAGTTTTAATTATAGAGCTAGGTTAAATCAAATATGGTCCCAAAGGGAACTCCACAGAAATGATCATCCAAGCTCTTCAAAGACACATCGATCATGATATGATACTAACAAAATCAAAAATTCTAGGTACATGCAGAAGACCGGGATCCTCCCGAAATGGGTGGAACGGTAACATACAAGTTCGTCTCCACTCCTGGTGAGAAGGAGAGGTTCCACGTAGACCCTGAAACAGGGAAAATTACAACAGCCGATGTAAGTATACAAACTTTCTTGTAAAATATAGCTATTAATGAAGCACTAAAACTAGGTAAATTCTCAGTTGAAATGAATGTGATTGAGAGCTGTAGGTATGATATTGCTAAAATGTAATGTGGAGAAGGACTTGGTTTCACCTTAATATAGAAAAAGTTCCTAGAAGTATGTCCATGTTAACGATGTTAATATTTCGAGGTAGCTTTGTCAACTAAAGCGACAAACTGCATCTTCAACAAATGTAACATTTTTGTAGATGAAAGATAATTTTCTTCGTCATATTGTTTATGAATATTAATTAATTATGTACTAGTAATTATTTTGAAAGCTAATCTTATTGGAGAAGAGGTAGGTGCACCAAAAGACAAATCTTTTGAGAGTATCTCTGATATTAATAATTCTAAAATAACACAGATTTTCGACCACGATGAACCGTCCAGAGAAAAAGAAGCTTATATAACAGTCAGAGCGAGTGACAACGGTCAACCACAGCTCGACGACGCTTGTACTATCAAAATTTTGATAGAAGATATCAATGACAACCAACCTGTGTTCGACAAAGTTGTGAGTATAAACTATATAGTTATATATACTATAGAGAATCGAAAAAGAAATTTCTCTTCTTCAAAAGGTTAAGATTTTGAGCCAAGACAGATTAAAGTTGTCTCCTGCTTCATGTTAATTAAGATCTTGGGATCATAAGTAAGTTTGTCATATATGATCGCAGTGTATTCATAAATTGTATAGCATTCTTTTGTTTATAAATGTTCTATATATACTGTGATGTCTATTGTGACTTATATTTGTAACGTTGCTACAAGCTTAATGGATTCCTAATGAAGTCTTCCCCGATACTTTGGCGTGTACCGTTAGCTTCAACTTGCAGCTGATAATTTTCTTCTAATTGTGACTAATTAAGTGTTCGTTCATTAGCCTCAAAACGTGGCGCAGACTATATTAACGCTTGCCTGTTTTTCCAAGGTCTTCCGTGGAGATGTTTGGAAGGTTTGTCTTAATGAGAGAATTTCACAAAACAGAGAGAGTTACCGCACAAAAATGACATAAAATTGCAATTATAACTTGTATAATATGTATATTTCTTCGATTGTTACCATCGCTGTAGTTAGTCAAGTTGATATTGTAGTTTTTAAGCCATGGTACCAATCGATATTCAGTACTTTTTTTTTGAAAAATATTCTATTTCTCTACTTGCATGTTGCTGCATGTGTGATTTAGGACCATAAGCCGCCGCTCAAGGCGTTATTGGTAATAATATTTTATGTGTTTCGTGTGTTTCAATACACTTTCTTTGCACATTTGTAGTTGGTGTGTTTTCTTTAGCTAGGCTGCTCTTTCCCCCTAGGCGCATTTTATCACACTGCACGATTATAATTATTTTGGAAAAAACTTTCTCTTAGCTTTGGGCATGCTTCGCGTAGAACATGTCTTAATAGGATATCTATTTCGATGCTATCTTTACTGTGTGTTCAATATTACTTTTCTTCTTAATCTGTCAAGGTTTCTATGAAGGATGGAACGCCAATGTTACCCCAAGTTAATACAGCAATAATTTCTTTTGTACCAGACATCAAGCTATCCAAATTCCCAGGATTTTTGTACTGAACATTTCGCCATATTAACTTGATTTTATGTATACAGTCGTATTCGGAGTCGGTCCCTCAAGACTTGGCGAGTGGGAGGGAAGTGATGAGAATATCTGCGACGGACATAGACGATGGCAACAATTCTATTGTCCATTATAGTCTGGATTCCAATTCGCCGGACCAAGCATATTTTTATATAGACCCAGACAACGGAGTTATATTTTTGAACAAGACTATTGATGTAAGTATTCCTTTTGTGTTATTTTATCTTGAGTAAAGTTCGTGACCTTTATTAGAATTTCGTTGACATTTTTCTTACAAAGTGAGAAAAATAAAAATTGTTAATGCGATTGTCATGAAACAATGCTGTGAATAAGGGAGAGAAATTTACCCAGAAGTCAGCTTTTACTTATTAGTAGCGATTCTGAGAAATAAATCATTAAAAAAATATTTTAATGCTCAAGTAAAGTCCTTTATCGCAAACTCCATAATGTTTATTAAGCAACTTCTCAACATAAATCTTATCGCTAACACAAGCCATTACATAAATACGTTTACTTTTCCTTTTATAAACTTCAGCGACACGTGCGACTAATTAATTTGTTTTCTTCCAAACAGAAAGCACCAGGATATAAGTTTAAGTTGAGTGCGATAGTAAAAGATATGGGCACCCCGCCCCAGCAAAGTTCCATAACTTTGGACATCCAAGTCGTGGAATCGAACAAGAAAAGTCCTTCGTTTATAGAAGTGCCAGATCAGCCAATTAGATTAAAAGAGAATTACTCGGATTTCAATACGCCGATTGCTACTGTGAGGGCTGTGTAAGTGTACTTTTTCTTTTATTTAACTTGCAATGTATGTATATGTATGTAAGTGTGTTCGGATCAAATCTTGCAACTGAATTTTAAAGCATTAAGATGAAGTTTTTCATACACGTTTAGTTTGAATGACAATGCATGGTTAGCTAAGTGACGTTATTCCAAATCCAATATGGCGGAAGGCCCAAGATGGCGGACTGCTCAAGATGGCGGGCGGCCCAAAATGGCGGTCTAGTTATTTTTTGTGCAATGCCATGATATGGGTATCAAATGAAAGGGTTTCCTGAGAAGAATACGAAAAAAGCTTGTTTAAAAAAAATATTGATAATCATTTATTATAAGCTTATAATTAACTTGTCTTGTTTGTTAGTAATATATATGGATCAAAACTTGCAACTGAATTTTCATACAGTTTTCACCAACCGATTGATCTGACATATTTAATTTTTAAGTGATTATAATAATAGTATTTTAGAAACGAGATCAGTGATGGCCTAGTGGTAACGATTCTGACTTACGTGTCGCAGGTCGTGGGTTCGAAACCATTTAGGCACTTTACTTTTTCTAAATTATTACATCGCCACTGCTTTCAAAACTGTGAAGGCAAACATTGTAAGGAAACCGGCATGTCCAAGAACCAAAAATTCGAAGATATGTGACATTCACTAAACAGCACTGGGCCCGCGTGGTGGATTAAGGCCTATTCCCTTTCATAGAGTGGAGGTCTGCGTCCCAGCAGTGGGAACATCAAAAGGCTGATGATGATGAGGATGATTTTAGAAATGATTACGACGAATGTGTGAGAGATGATATATCTAGAAAGGGGTTGTATACTGAGATGAATACGATTATAGAGAAGTATGGAAGAAGAATACCAACGCCGACCATAAATAAATTGAGATGAGGGCAGGAGAATGTTGATGATAATTGTAGATTTGGTATCATTATTGTGGTGGATATATATTTAGTATCCCTCTATACATACATATGTTATGGCCGACGTGGCGATGCTTGGAGGAGGTCTATGACCAGCTGTGGACGTCTTTCGACTGAAACGATAATGATGGTAGTATTCACAATGCTTCGTTTATCATTTACAATTTACAATCTGATTGGGGCATATTATAATTCATAATTGATATTTGAAGTTAATCTAAACAACTCTACTATTCCTTGAGCTGACGAGATTTTGACGATTGTATAAATTCAGAGATTAAAAGAATCTGACAAGGATACAAGGATACCTCACCCAAATCTCCGGTCCCGATTTGATTTGATAATCAAATTGAACATTTGGGTACCTCTAGTAACAATATAAACTTAAAGTAATTCGGAATTAAACTAATGGAGAACGAAAACTTAAGTCGCAAATTTAAGTTAGGTTAGGTTCGTTCTCCTTTAGTTTTTACATTTTTGCTAATGTCAGTTTGATTGTTGGTTTAACTTTAGTCAAGTTTTTGATGTTCTCTATTCAAAAAGTTGCAGATCGAAAGTCGTTGAGTGGCGGCAGGTGTTAAAAGATCCCGTTTTAATCTTAAGATAATATAGTTGAATATGTTTATTTTTGGTTTAAGATAGAACTATAACCTTCAGTATTGAAGTCTCGTGTGTGACTGTTTGAATGTCTGTATTGAATAGACCGGAGACAACAGAATTAGTATTCATGTTTAGAATTGACGATGCATATTTTCTTATTTAAATCTTTTTGCCTCCGTATCATCCGTTAGTACCCAATTATTGCGTCGTTTTTCCATAGTTTGAACGCATAGCCCAATCAACCTAAAATGTCCCCACAGCTGGGCATTGTATACAATAGTGTCCAAGAATACGAGTCAATATCATAACGTTTTTATAATGATTCTATCACACAGGTCCAACATACCCGAAGAAAAGAAACTTCAGTTCGAACTGGTTCAGGGTCAAACTGAACAGACTAATAAGTGGCATACCTTCGTGCTAGAACCAGAAGCAGACTCTGCATACATCAAGCTTGGAAACCACCTGGATTTCGAGAAGATTACCGACTATACACTTACAGTTCGGATACAGGTGAGAATGGAATAGAAAATGTCTGTCACCCAGAATTTAAGTGAAGGTTTTTCCATATTAATGGGCTATATGAAATTGGAGGTACCATTTTTTTGAGAAAAGCCAGTCACACTAATCCCAACCACTGCAAATCCGTAAAAGCCAAAATCAACAGTGGTGTTACACAGAAAAGCGTCGAGTCAATGAAGCTCGATGAGAATTGGTAGTAACTATAATAAACGTGTAACCGGGTCTAAACAGTGTTGTTTGTACTACAACTAAATATTTCGAATAACAATTTGAATAACCTAAACAAATAAAATCAAAATACAATGATAAGCACAATCACGAAGTCCCATTAATAGGAAACTAAAACAGCCCGACTCCAAACCAAGCAAAACTTAACACTACAAATTACTACCATAGAGTAAATATTTACTCTGCGGTTAGTTTTTTAATATTATTCACAGGCTCACGTTTGACCACTATTCATTGACAATGTCGACGACGGTGAGGCACACTTGCCTAGACTAGAAATAACCTTTTCTCAAACATGCATGGAAATATTGCCATTATTTTCGAAAACAGAACACGTGAAGAATCGAATTTACGGACAAAGAAAATCAAATCCATTGCAGGAGCGTTTTTTGATTTTGGAACATTACAACGCTCCAGAAATGTTGTTGTAACTTGTAATAAATTAAGTGTATAATATAAAAATTATGTTTTATTTCCCTGCATTCTTTTGAGAAAAGCACTATAAATGCCTCGGCGGAAATGGCAATTGCCTGTCTCGTATTAGTGAGGTCCTCGTCTACGGCTCGGCCTTCAATCTCACACTCGACCAGCAATTGCCTATTGCATACTAAACAAAAACAATTGACTGTCATTCTATTTCACAGAACAACTACAAATTAGCAGCAGAAACGATAATCCAAATCGAAGTAGAAGACGTAAACGACAATATTCCTATATTTAGTGAAATCCGTTCAGGCAGTGTACTAGAAAACGAAAGCCCTGGAACGCCGGTCATGCAAGTCAGAGCATTCGACTATGATGGAACTTCAGCTAACAACCAAATAAGTTACGAACTTGGAGACCCATCAGACCCATTCGCCATCGACAGCATAACAGGCAACATCACAACTTTAAAAAAGTTTGACAGAGAAGAAAGGAGTTTCTATAACATCAAGATTATTGCCACAGACAATTCTGAGTCGGCTTTGACTCCTGGTAAACACAATGCTGGCCGACAAGTATTTTTGATTGAGATAGCTGATAAGAATGACAATGCACCTCATTTTACTCAAGATACGTATGTGGCCGAGTCTATAGCTGAGAATGCTAATATTAACGAGTTGGTTACTGTTGTTAACGCCGTGGATATTGACACCGGTAAGCTTTTAGATATTATTTTAATATACATATTTACGATCGGTAGAAGTTATTTTTTATTTTATAGATGATAAGAATATTACAACAGAAAAAATGTCGCATTTGAATGTGATCGAAATCGCTGTAGGCAAAACAAAGGATAAAGAATATATTTTTAATATATTATTTCATGTAAATGTTAGTCCATATAAAACAATTCTTTGAATTTGGAATCGAGAGTAAAATCTGCTTTTTGTCTACTTTATATTTTATTCATTTTCATTTGTTTAATATTTCTTTTATCTTTTCAACTTACATTTTTATTGATATTTCGTTGAACAAAGTCTGTTATTTATTTGAATTATAACCCTGATATGCCTTTGTTTTCAGTATTTTTTTATGTTTTCATTTTAAATTGGTGCAGTAACATTTTACTTGTTATAATGGTCAACATAAATCAGTAAAAAAAAATCCTTTGTTTGCAATGAGATTCTCAGTAAAAACGAATGGTTTTATTTAATTATTTCGTTATCCAGACCATGATCTTGATCTAAGTTAGTTATACAGTCTTGTTATTTATTATTAATATAAGCCCATGTTATCCCATTGATGGGCAAAGGTCTCCCTTTCACTCGCCCGATCTACTTCGATCGCCAGCCAATATTTTAAAAAGTTATCGCTTTCTCCCGCGTGGTCGTTTCCTGGTATTTGGAATCCACTGAGTGGTGGTTTTCCCTCATTGCTCCTTTCACATAGGCCGATGTGACCAGCCCACTTCAATCCATCAGTCGTTCAGCCAACTATCTGTGTTCTACAGTATGACAAATTATTTATTTACTCCCTACTTCTCTTACAGCATCCGTAGTAACCTACAGCATTGTCGCCGGCAACACATACGACGCTTTCGTCATCAGGAACTTCACTGGTGAAATCAGGGTTAACAACGAACTGGACTACGAGAACATCACCAGTTACAGCCTCGATGTCAGGGCTTTTGACGGCATCTACGAGGATTATGCTAAAGTCATCATCAATATTGAGAACTTGAACGATAATCCGCCTGTGTTTTTGGCTAACTATACCAAGACTATCGAGGAAGAGAAGCTGTATGAAGGATGTATTGTTAAGGTATGTGCAATTTTTTGTGTTTTTATGAGAACTTCACTCTAATTGCAAATGCAGCTCACTTTTTTGTGGACTGTTGCATATTTTATAGTGCTCAGAAGTTTGCCTTGTAATTTTTATTTATTTTTTATTTATTTACTCATTAATTATTATAACACCTTTACAGAGACTTCCAAGGCGATGTTATAACACACATATAAAACATTAAAATACAATATATCAATCATTACAATAAGACATTCCAATACTTGAATCATTATTTAAATGGTCAGACCTTTTTCAATTAAGTTTTGCGCTACTTTGACGAATCTCGACAGGTTTTGGCAAAATATATCTTCCGATAACGTTACAGCATTTATCAAACGTATGACTCGCGTTATAGGGGTAAACTTAAGTAAGTTAGTCCTAGCCAACGGTACGTCTAACAGAGCGGGGCGGCGGCGCGCGCCCACGCACCCGTCCGGCGCGCACAGCCGCAGCGCCTCCAGCACCTCTGGGTGGTACAACAAACCTAGCAGTACGCTAGCCACATACTTGACCAGCGCAACATCTCTTCTAACTGCCAGCCTGGTATATCCAACCATGCCCAGGACGAAAAGACTCGGGTACATGAGGGGATAAAAAGGGTAAACCCCATATTCTTTCAAATACAGAAACCTCGCAAACTTGTTTTGTATTTTTTCCAACATGAGGCTGTACTTTCCCTCATGAGGATTCCAAATAATAGCACTTATTTCCAGGTGGCTCCGTACCAGTGCATTATACAAAACTTTTACAGCCGCCGTATCGCTAAAATCCTTACATTGTCTCAAAATGAAACCGAGATTTCTGAAAGCCCTGCCGCACACCTCAACTATATGATTGCGGAACTTCAACTCCGGCACCATCTGCACGCCCAGGTCCCGCACCTGTGTAACGCGCGGCATTACCTCCGTGTCCATCTCGTACTGATAATGCAATGGAGCACGCGCACGGCTGTAACTCATCACACAGCACTTGTCAACATTAAAATTAAGTTTGTTAGTTTTGCTCCATTGGACTACACTGTTAATGTCTGACTGGAGCCGATTACAATCTGCCTCGTCTTTAACAGCTAAAAATAACTTTAAGTCATCAGCAAACAGCAGACACTTCGCCTCTTTGACTACTGTTGGCAGATCGTTGACTACCAATATAAATTCCAATGGCCCGATATTACTCCCTTGACTCACCCCTGAGTACGTGTAGTAAGGTTTGGAATCACGTCCTGCATACTCGACGTACTGTCGGCGCTCGCCAAGGTAACTCGCAAAGAATTTAAGCAAGTGCGGCGTGAAGCCCACAGCAGCGAGCTTGCACAAAAGTACATCGTTATCCACAGTATCGAAGGCTTTCCGGAAATCAAAATATGCCACATCCACCTGCCCCCCCGCGTCAATAGCCGGCGACAAGTAGCTAACAAAAGACAGCAAGTTGCCCCCCGTACTGCGGCCCGGCCGAAAACCGTGTTGTGCGTCCGTTAATCGAGAGCTCACTTGTGTATAAATACTTCTATGCAATACCGACTCAAATACCTTGGCGAATGCCGACAGCACCGCCACCGGTCGGTATCCACTCACGTCAGAGCCCGCACCTCCTTTAGGAACTGGTATAACTCGCGTGATCTTCCAGTCGTCCGGGTAGTGACCCTCCCGCAAACACAAGTTGAAGATGTGCAACAAAGGCTCGTCAAAAACCACACGACAGTCTCTGACAATGTAAGGCGGTATGCCATCCGGGCCTACTGAGCGCTTGGGCTTGAGGCGCAGAAGCGCGGCGCGCAGGTCTCGCGCACTGACGCGGTCAACATGCACGCGCGCCGCCCCCGCCGCGCCGCCGCTTGCGTACTCTGCAGCCCCCGGGTCCGGGTCCCGGGATTTTAATCGTATATGAAAAAGTTTCAAAGTTCTTTCAAGATATTCTTCTGCAAAAGTATCGTTTACCTTATTTAATAACTTGCTTAATCCAGCCAGCAGTATCTTTTTCCAGACTTAAAGCATTTTATATCACTCAGATCACTATTGTTCGATGGTTTGGTGGTTGATGCGCTTCTGCTGAGCAAGTTCCTGGGTTCGATTCCCAGGTAAGGCAAATTTTATAGTTATTGGGTTTTCCAGCTGGAATTTTTCAGGAGTAACCCGGAGTCTGGATTTGTGCCCGGTTGGCAATAGACTCGTCCTCGATTACATGGGACTTAACTAAAACTGACGAAAACCTCTAAAAAGCAAAAAATAAGCCTCATACTCGCGTCGGGGAACCGCCAACATTTATAGCAGTTTATTTTATTTACCATGCGGTTCCCCGACGTGAGTACGAGGCTTATTTTTTGCTTTTTAGAGGTTTTTGTGTCGAGGGTTTTATAAATGTATATATTTTTTTATTACTTTTTAAACTACATATAATATAACTAGAATTAGACACGCATCAATCGAGAATCTATCGAAACTCGTAATTATAACAAGATATCTTGCGATAAAACCCAGATTCAAAGAGTAAAATGCGTAAATGCGGATAACCTTTGAACGGCTGAACCGATTTTAATCAAAGCTTAGCTTAGCTAAGAACACTCTCGACAAAGTCACATTTGAAACAAAAAAAAACTAAATCAAAATCGGTTCATTCGTTTAGGAACTATGTTGCCACAGACAGACACCTCTCTTTTTCGTCGGGGGTTAAAAATGAGGTGTACTTTAGATGCGTCTCTGCATAACCCTTCGGAGAATACTAGCGTGATCTTATATATATGATCTTATATCACTAATACACTTTATCTTTACAGGTGGAAGCATATGACCCTGACATCAAAGACAGGAACGCTCCTCAAAACATCGTCTATTCCCTGGTCAAGCACGAACAGAAGGAGTACCTGCAGATTGACAACGATGGGTGCCTTCGGCTCACCAAGCCTTTAGACAGGGACCAGCCTCTAGGGTTCACCAGGTGGCAGATCCTTATTATGGCTGCTGACCATGGAGGCAGGTTGGGGTCTGACAGCTTGAGGTCAACTACTGAAGTTATCTTGGAGCTGACGGATATCAACGATAATGCGCCGTTTTTGACTAATGTAAGTACTTTTATTTAGATAGGGAGAAATATTTGGCTACTCAATATGACCAGAGGAACATAGTAAATTAATAGAATATAATGGAATATGTATTACCGTTTGGATCTCTTCGCAGTTTGGATATTTTTTTCTTAATCATGTTTATTATAGTACTTACGGAATATCTTGTCTGGCACGTTTTTTTAGGGTTGCGTCTGCCTGTCTGTCCGTCTGTCACCAGTCTGTATCTCATGAACCGTGATAGCTAGACAGTTGAAATTTTCACAGATGATGTATTTCTGTTGCCGCTATACCCAATACTAAAAACAATAAAATAAATATTTAAGTCCATAGAAAAACGTGATTCTTTGCCGATTTTTCCGATAATGGGACGGAACCCTTCGTGCGCGAGTCCGACTCGCAATTGGCCGGTTTTTTACTAAACACGTTGACCATGTCGTAGTTTATAAAGTAGAAAGCTAAGTTTTAGAATGCACAGTAGGCATTTTTAATTATTAGGCAGATATATACTCGGAAAGTTCTTTTTGTCCAAAATATAAAACTCCGTTTATTGGGATGGCCTTATCCAAGATGAAAGTTTTGTTTTTCTATATTCATTTATATAAATATTTATAACAAAACCTAAAAATACTTCAACAAAAAGAAACAAGGAAAAACGGTCAAAACTACCCTCTAAATAAACCATAATGGCCTATCAACATATTTCATTACGCCTACCCTCACCAGATGGCATGATTGATGACTGGCTTGATAGAGTGTGCATAGACAAGTAGAGGAACCGACTATCTATCATACTAGACGGTGAAACAATACATAATAATGCTTGAAGACTTGGCTGGTTTACCGAAGATATTTAATGGTATACTTATTTATAAAAAATTCGATGATGTAATAAGCAGATTCTTTATTCAAATTCTCTATTGAAAATTTTAATTTGGAATCTGCTGATCAGTTGAGTTAATCAACTGATCAGCAGATTCCAAATTCAAATTCAGCTCAGGGATTTTTATAAATATGGCCCCTAGAGTTTACCGATAGTTGGGTGTTTTTGGAAATTGATGACGAAAGTAGAGCAGATACTGGTAATTTTTATAAGTAGACACTTTGTTAAAGAAAATTAAGAAGTTTATTTCTTTTTTTTGTGCCATAAAGTATTTAGATTTTCTGTAGAGAACTTGAATTTAGAATCTGTTAGTCAGTTGCTGGACAGCTCAGAGATTTTTATAAGTAGGTAAGGCCTGACTTTACCGAAGTTTAGGTGTTGGTGACGAAATAGAACGCCGATTCTGAGTATTTATATAATTGCCTACTACGTTGAAGAAACTTAGTTTTTTTTTCTTTATTTTGCAAATAAAATATTGTTTACAGACAAAGTTAAAGCCTTCAAGCTTGTAGCTTTAAATATTGAGAAATTGGTAAATAAATAAGTAGAATTTATTTGAATTAGCACTATAGATTTGGGGTGTTATTTCCTAAGAATGCATTTTTTTGAATTATTACTGATCTTTGTAAATAACAATATATAGTTTTAGTAGATAGCTGTGACTTGAATTTTCATGTATTGCACAATCACTAAATTACAAACTGAAAAACTAAATCAAGCATCGTTCTGTAAAATAAGTTCTTATTTAATTTAATAGATGGCGCTGTCTATTCTTCGAAGCAGTAATAATAATCATTTTTAGTGGTAGTGGTAAAGTTTATAACACGCTCTTAAGAGTCGGAACAAAGTGAGAATATTAAAGAGAAACAATTGAAGTTGAAATAAATTGTTTATCATTTTTGACATACATTTTTGGTAAACTGAAAAATGAAAATATCTAAGCGTCCTGCCTATACGCGTATCGATTTATATCAAACCGATAAGCGATTTTTACTACGCGAAATTGCAACTACGTTCACATGGACGCAATGCGATATAAATTCGACGGCTTTCCACTTGAAATTTTCTTAGAAAACAAATTGCGGCTCACCATTACAAAAACATCGTGAGGAAACCGGCATGTCCTAGAAACAACAACTCGAATACATGTGACGTCCACCAATCTGCACTGGGCCCGCGTGATGGATTAGAGCCAATTCCCTATCACAAAGAGGTAGTGTCCCAGTAGTGGTAACTTATGATTAGGAAGGTCCTTTGCTATAATAGACAAATTATACCTTGTCGTTTATGACACACTAGCGGACGCCTCGGTTTCACCCGCGTAGTTCCCGTTCCCGTGGGAATACAGGGATAAAAAGTAGCACATGCCACCCGGGGATAGTGTAGCTTTCCAACGGTGAAAGAATTTTTGAAATCGGTCCTGTAGTTTTAAGTATATTATTTACATACAAAAATACAAATTTTTCCTTTTTATAATATTAGTAGTATAGAAGTATAGATTGACATGGAAGTTTTAATTTTTCTGACCTACCTACCTACCTTTGAATTATACATGGTTTACTGCATGGTGCTTAATGATTCAAAGAGACTATTTTATGGCTCATAATAACTTAATAGGCATAAAATATATTGAAAACATTAACGTTGGGAATTCCCTACAGAGGCGTCGAGTTATATGGGAGATTTAATTATACAGGATAATTTTAAATTAATATCTTTATGAGGGTGAAACTTTGAAATAATATGTTATCTTTGACTATGATTCTGATGGTGAAATTGCGAAAAGAACTTTAAAGCGCTTTCAGACTTGTAAAGTAACCGCTAAAAAAATGCTAAGTAATCAATCTCAAAATAGCCGAATAAAAAAAACTGAATTGGTTTTCAGAAACTGCAGACACATGTTGTTTCAATTGCTTCTTTTAGGTCAAAAATAATGTCTTTCTTTGTACTGGTTTTTCTATCGATAAATAGGTCGACTGTACCATTAAAGAAAACCATTCATACAGAGTAATAAAACTAAACTTTACTAAACTCACCAACAATTAAAAGTACTTTTGTAACATTTTAAGCTCCTTTAAATTGAAATGGACGTGCAAGCTACCTTTACAGCGCTCACTACAGTTTACGGTCCGTTTCAATAGATAGTGCTATTGATTTGGTTGAGAGCTATTAACGGGGACTATTATTGGCTAAACACTGTACCTATACAGGACTACAGGTTAAGCCGACCTAGATCCTTTAAGAGGTTCTAGTTTCCATCATTACTGGCTGCTTTCACTAAGAAACACCGTACCCTAAACTTAACCGTTTTCAAAATATTATATTACGAAGATTTTTTTTAAATTGTCGGTTTTTAGTCTACTGGTCTTTTTTGGGTTTTTTGCCACTAATTTATATTTAAAACACTCGTGTGATACTATTATCCCACTCCGCTTCACCTCGTGTGACAAACCCACACTCGTGTTTTAATAACCCCTATCATAAAATGGCCGTTGCATAAACTACTATTAAGTAACCCGTAGGATGCAAATATAAAACGGAGTCGATGTTTAAAAAAAATCTGTACACCGTTGTACTTTTTGAATGCTGAATTTAAAGTACAGAATTTTATTAAAACCTACTGAATAATGACTACCATTACAGTCTGAGACAGCTCGAATTTTCTGTAGGTATTATTTTCTTACAGTTCAACAATTACTATCTAAGATTTATCTCCACATAAATCTTCTTCGTCCGAGCTAGATTCCTTAGCAATGTGTTTGTATAGGACGGAGCAGCGTTTGTTTAGGCTTAGTATATGATTAATATCGCGGCGTTGCCCGGGGCGGAGGGAAACAATCATTCGTATATCAAGCTTGCAACGTAGCCCGCCTTTGTATATGTATTTATGATGTTATTGTATGGTACTGGAGTTTGATATCATTTGAGGGAAAGGTGTGAAGTGTTTTGTTCTAAGCAACATCTTATTTGGCAATTATAATAAGTGCCTGTGTCTATAAGGAAGTATGGGAGTTGTGGAACAGTTATCCATCGCTCTAAAGCAGCCAATGACGGTATTCGGCTACTGCCATACTGCTGCGACCATGGCCAGCCACCCTGCGAACATCCTTGAAAATATAATCTACTTTTGCGTGGCAAAAATCTACCCATATTTTTACCCGACTGCAAGGAAAGGGTTATGATTTTCACGCGTATCTATATCTTGTATTGTATATAGGTATATCGTGTATGTATGTTTGTAATAATCTTTATTTTCTCATATCTTTCAAACCACTGGACGGTCTTATGTAATTAATACATGATTAGGTCTTGAATGCCCAAGTGCGTGTGTGAGACGTTAAAAAAAATAAGCATGGCGGATTTTGGGCGCCATATTTCTGAGATCCAATTTTTTTTTCTTCAATAACACATCAATTGGTGAATCAAAATAAAGGGTCTTTAGTGGTGATTACAAAAATATACCACTTATAATATGTTTAAAAATAAAGGGTCTTTAGTGGTGATTACAAAAATATACCACTTATAATATGTTTAAAAGTAATTCGATAAAAAAATATAGCTAAAAAGTTGTAAATAAAAAAGTTAATAAAACAAAATATTCCGACTGCTTAAGAAGCGAACTAAAAAGATGTTGGTATCTAAACAAGAAGAAAATCAGCTATGCAGTCGGAGGATACATAATATGATTTTGGTAAGCCAGTTAGTGAAAATCCGACTGCACTGATTTTCTTCTTGTTACATCTTTTAAGTTCGCTCGTTCGTTCTTTCCAGCTCTCTTTATCTCTTGCCTTCTCCGTCCAATCTTAACTGGAAATAATAAATATTGTGGTAATATCAGTTGTTAATGGTTCTTTCCTAGCCTTAAGTAAAATTTCTTCACCTTCAAACAGACTAAAGTTCATCAATATTTATTCCGCCTATAACAATTCTATGCCATCGGCAGTGGCACAATCCCAATCCTTATTTCCACCGAAATATTATCAAGCTTTCACGACCGTTGAATTAAACAACGTTAACCTCTACGCCGTTAGGCCCAGCCATTTCATAGTCAACGCTTAAAATATCCATATTCTGAAGCCGGAACCGTATTTGAAATTCGGCCATCCGGTTCGGCTGATCGGCCTCGAATGCGGGAATCTGCCGGATTAAGTGTGAATGTTATCTGGCAACCCAGAAATCGTTTGCTCAAAGAATCTGTGGCCCCCATGTCAGCGTTTATTCATTTTGCGATAATGTCACCTTACTAAGCATAATCTATGTCTCAGAATGTCGGAGACGGGTGATTTTTGTGTCTCTTTTGTGCGTTTATACAATGGAGTATTTGTGAAGATTAATCTGCTTAATTTGGAGGAAATTTTAGTTGGATGGTTTAGCGTTTGACCTAATTTTTTTCATCTTTGGCTAAGACCGAGCGTGGATTTATGAACCTACACTGGATATTATTATCCTGCTGATCTGTACCACTATTATAAAGAGGAAAGATTTCTTTGTTTGTTTGTTTGTACCGAATAGACTCCGAAACTACTGGAACGATTTAAAAATTCTTTCACATATAGAAAGCTACATTATTCTCGAGTAACATAGACTATAAATTATTTTCAAAAAAATTAGAGGTCCTTATGATAATTGCAATAATGTAACCGAAAGTAGCAAAATTTAGCCTATAAAATTCATTATTTGGCGTGCGCTGAGAAAACTATTGATGATACATAAAAATTATGTACTACATGATTAAAGTACTCAATATCACCTACAAAAAAGTATGTGAAAGAATATATCTCACTATCATAGTTAAGTCACAATAGCAGCTATTGTGTTCTAAAATTTAATTAGATCTCTGGTAGAAACAAAAATTAGTTACATTCGTATTCTAGTACTAATTTTTATTCAAATAAATAGTTTAAAAAAATGGTATGTAGGTAGGGTAGGAAGGTAGGGTAGATAGGCAGGTGATAGGTAGGTAGATAGCCAGTTGACGGGAGCGAAGCCGCGGGAGTCAGTTAGTTAGGTAATAAGATATATTTTTGATAGAAATTGGACAGCCATTAACTTACAGTAAGTACTTAACTTTTGAAATACGAAACGCCCTATTTCTAAACTGCCAGACCACCCCAAAAAACTGGCTATTCTGGCACCGTGCCAACCAAAAGGCAATAATAAAGACCAAAACAAAAGCACATCCGTACCCAAGTACCCTCAAATTTTCAATTATCTCCTAAACCGACTAAGAATTCACGTTTTTATATTCATTTCATACAAGAAACCCCATATTGCCAATAAATCAGGTGCTGGGAAGGTACCGCAAACCGCCCGTTACATTATATTATGTAAATTTCCCCACATTATTCTGCCCTGTGTGTTTGTATGTCTGTCACCGAAATCCTCTTGACGGAGGTAAGAATATGAGCTTATGGTCCTGTGGACATAAGCCTATTTTTGTTTGGTGAGTTAGAAGACGGGGTTTAGATTGGAATTATGGATGTACTTATACTCCATTTGAGATAACATTAGACATTTAAATAATCCCATTTTACAGCCAGTTCAACCGATTTTGACTTCTATTGCGTTGGAATTATGACTAATGGCAGATGTATTAAACAGTTAGTTTTGGTAACGGGTTTATGCTTTTTATGCCATCCTTATAATTACGGGATAGAACTCAAAATTGGTTGAACGGAATGTTAAAAGGGGTTGTAAAAATGTCTAATGTTATTTCAAATGGAGTTTAAGTGATATTTTGATTTTGCTGGGTACGGGAAAGGTACCTGTAAAAATATCTTAGTATGGTTTATGTAGTGTTCTGAATAAAATAATGTAAATGTAAATTTAACATGCTGACTGTACTTATATATATCTTACATGGCAGCATTTAGAATACGAATTTTCAGTTTAAATATCTACTAAAATACAATTTTATTAGGATTAAAACTTTCGTAAATGAATTTTCATTGGATTAGGGACAGTCAATAAAACTGAATTGAATTCAATTAAGGGGCTGTAGTCGAACAGTTGACAATCGACATCTGAGGTTCTAAGCCACGCCCACTGTCATCGATAGCTTAGGGGCAAACTTTAAATTGGAGGGAAAATTATTTGAAAATTAAATACACAAGGCCGACCACAGAGGTCCACATCATAAACGGACTCTTCCAATGGATTTTACAAAAATATTACCGCGCAAGTTCTTATTTCAAACTGGCGGCTAGCATCTGACATCAGATCGTTCACTGTTATTTTGCCTATGAATGCAACCTTATTGCTACGAAAATAAAGATCACTAAAATAGGTAATCTGGCTAGTGTCATACGAGTCTTTGCCGTGCAAATTGAATAAATATTATAATTATAAAGAAAGAAAGAAAGAAAACTAGTTTATTTGGCACACACAGATACACACAATGTAGGTACAAATAAAACTTAATTTTACAACATTTACATACATAGTGTGCCCCGCGGCTGCGCCAAAAAGGTCCAGTTCAGTCAGGTTTCAGTTCAGTTCATTATGTCTGCTAATATGCGACTGCCACATATAAGAACACAGTAGGTGACATATTTTTTATAACGGTTTTATAGCCAGATAATTTTATTTATATTATTTTTTTGAGTTCTACTATACTGAAATGGAATTTGTAACGTTAAAATAAAACTTTATATTTGAATTGAGATTTGGTGCTTTCATTAATCAATTTAATCATTATTTACAATAGGAAAGTCCCATCAAATTATAAAATACCTTAAATTTGCAAATATCCAGAACTTACTAGGTTCGGAATTGTCTTTTTTATGCATATTTAAAATATCCAATAGAATTTAGAACACTATTAATATCATTTGTACAACTCGTAGGTTCGTATTCCTTGTTTAGTATTCTCTTGAAATATTGATATGTCATTTAGTTACTATAAAGATAACTTTCCATAGCCTGTTTCAAATCATAGTATATTTTTGCGCTATCCTGGAATATAATAGTTTAAAGGCACTTACTGGGTTTTGATATACATCATCCCACTGTGGTGAGGTCACGTGGTGCCGTTTTTTCTGTGTATTAGAGTTTAAAAACAAATAGACAGGGCGCAAAAAGCCCTTTGTTCCCATTAGTACCACCGAACTGTACCACCGGTGGTACTAACGGGAAAATTCGTTCTCAATAGTACCACCATTTACTTAGTGGTACTAGGGAGACTGTTTGTTTTATTGTTCCCAATAGTACCTACTACCTATGCAAAACTTTGTCTATCTTTATAAATAAAAATGCTGTATGCGTATCACTACAGAACTGCTGAAACGATTTGTTGCTATTGTTTGTTATATATAGAAATAAAGAAAAAGGTGTGTATATGCGCCAGGCACGACGCATACCATAAAAAAACAAAAACAAAACATATATACAAAATACCGTGTATGCCTCACAACCACGTATATGTGTCGTATATGTTACTGTAAAACCGAAACCTATTATTTACCGACAATACCTAAGATTTACTAATTCTTACTGGTAAAACTCCAAAATCATCATCATCTGCCTGCCCTTGTCCTATGTTACTTGGGGTCTGCGCAGCACGTTTTCTTCTTCCATATCGTTCTGTCCCCCATCACGCTATAATTGACTCCCTTTTCTTTTTTAACACTCCCCACACAGTCCATCGATCTTTTCTTTGGGCATCCCAATTTAAATTCATAAGAGTACACCCAAGTCATTCCAGACATTCTTTTCCCGCACCGTCTGGAACCAGCCATCACGGTACGCGTCCAAATCATCTCGGCACCTATTTCTGGGCCGGCCTCAACGGTGCGTTCCATCTTCAGGATTGTGGAGGCTTGCCCAGCGGTCAATTTGCATACAACTAACGTGAGCCGTAATGGCATCGGCCCATTTGAGCCGAGCAGCCTTTTTAACAGAATTCGGTCTGTTCTTTTTACATCCGGAATGCTGCGTAACTCTCTGGCAATCCACATGTGTAAGTCTTTGAGTGACCATGTCTGAGAACCGTAGGTTCGGATGAGCAGAATACACATCGGCGGATTTATCTATACCAACATTATAAAGAGGAAAGATTTTTTTGTTTGTTTGTATGTTTGTTTGTTTGTACCGAATAGGCTCCGAAACTACTGGACCGATTTTAAAAATTCTTTCACCTATGGAAAGCTACATTATACCCGAGTAACATAGGCTATAAATTTGACGGGAGCGAAGCCGCGGGGGTCAGCTAGTTGTTTATAAATAAGAATTATCAGTGCCGATTTGGTAAAATGATAAGATCAATTAATAATTAGCTTAACAATATTAATAGATTAACAAACTATTATTGTAGCCCGTTATTGCCATTGGGATAGTTAATTGCGAGAAATAGAGGACTGATCAATGTGGTGGTGATTCACCACACCATCACCACATTGATCGATAGATGTCCACATGTGGACGTGTTTTGGTTGAAACGATGATGATAATCTATTTCTCACGAATTTGACATTTTTACCCGACTGCCGAAGGAGGGTAATGTGTTTATCAGTCTATGTATGTATGTATGTTTGTTCCTATGTGGCGTTCTAGAGACCAAACGCGTTGGCCGTCTTAAACCTGCGAGTGCCGGATGAAAAAAATGGCGGATTTTGGGCGCCTTTTTGTGGAGGGTTTCTTTTTGGTTAAACTCATCGTGTGGGGTATCAATAAAGGGTTTTAAGAGGTTATTTCAAAAATATATAAACACTTATGTGTTTAAATATACCTAATTAAAAAAAAAAAACTAAAAAGTTGTAAATAAAAAAAGTTAATTGAAAAAATCAAAAAACCCGACTGCTTAAAAAGCGAACTAAAAAGACGTAAACAAGAAGAAAATCATACTTTGCAGTCGGAGGATAGGTACATCTGGTTTTTGTCAGCCAGCTCGCGAATATGTATCCTCCGACTGCACAGCATGATTTTCTTCTTGTTTACGTCTTTTTAGTTCGCTTTTTAAGCAATCGGGTTTTTCCTTGGTCAGTTCTAGGTGCCGTATGTTAGAAAGAAACAAAGATTGAAACAAATGGATACGAAGAATTTTATTAGTTCTGTCATTTCAAGACACTGCCAGCGCGGTTGTTACGACCATTCCATGTTCTGTGTGTTTTGCTTCTATTGTTTTCACATGAACGAAGAAGGTTAAAATTGAATTCGACCTCATCTATATTTTAAATATTTTTTAATTCAAATTGAGATAACATTTGTTGTATATTTAAAGAGGTTCAAATACTTTTTAGTTATGGACTTAGTAAGTAAACTAAACGACATGAGTCGTTTATAATACAACAAAAATATAGATGCCAGTGACAGCAGTAGTGCCAGAAAATAAAAATAATACAGACTTTGACGATATTACTTGTGATTTCGTTAGTTCCAATTAAAGCCACCAGGCTACATGATCTGGCTGCATTATACCTGATATTTTTTTTGACAGATTGAATTGACGAGAAATAAATCGGATATTTTTTTTGCTTTTTGCGGAAAAAAGCGACATACGTCCACCTAGCAACGCCGCAAAGCGGTCACTGTCGAATTGCACTGGATGGAAAGAGAAGCACGATATAATTTGTATAGACTTTTTTTACAAAACACAATAATATGAATTACTTAAAAATAATGAATGAAACTTCAATATATACGACAATGAAGTTTTGCGTCCTGTTATGATACGTTATTGTTGTTAATTGTACCAATGTACGCTGTTCAATATTACCGGAAAAACTTTTTGAAGGTCACGGTAAGAGGTTACTTTGCCATTAAAATATATCGAAGTTTTTGTGCGTAAACGTGTTTCGGCCACAAAGAAGTTTTCGGAAATATGATCAAGATTAACATATCTTTTTTCTGCTGCCACATCTTCAATAGATGTGGCTAAAAAAAGTTTTAAAGAAAGCCTATTTTGAGTATTCAGCCCCTTAAGACCTAACTTTTTAGGGTTCGGTACACAAAGGGTCCAAACGGAGCCCTATAGCTGTCACTCACGTGTTCGCCTGTCTGTTCGTCGTCTGTCACACAGGTTTTACAGCCAAACGGTTGGAGCTTCTTCACAGTACCTATAAGCATCTTGGTGACCCAAAGCCATATAAATTGTCAAAAAATATTTTAAAATGTTTTTAAGGGCATCCCAAACAGCTAAAGGGGGAGCGCGAAAAAAAATCTTTTTCAACACACTTGCTCATAAAGTGGCTCTAATTTCACCGCAATTAGGCACTTAATGACACCTGTTATCAAACTGTGACTTTTTCATTACTATTATTCACAAGTGAGATAAAGAGTTTTTTTTAATTTATTGGTTGAGTTGCTTTGTTCTTAAAAAAGTTTCGATACAAAAAAGATCGAGCTCAATAGTACAAATGCAACACATTTCATGCAAATTCGTATTTAAATAGATAATTTCAACTTGTACTTGTTTAATAAATAAAATTTCACTTATAACTTTTGTTTTTGTATATGGCTAAAACGCTATTCGCGAAAAGCCATAAAAAAGATAACTTATTATTTTTAGTCTATGGCCGATCGCCATTGTTAGATGCGCGAGCATAGGAAAACTGATTAATTTTGCCCGCCATTGCGAAAAAAAAATCACAACTCGTTTTCACTGTTGGAAATGATTTTTTAGTATTATTTTCTTCACAAGTGTGTTGAAAAACGTCGTATGATACACGTGTGTATTGATGATTACCGTCCTCGGCTCTCTTAAGACCCTCACCTAATGGCTCGGGTCTCAATGGCGCCTCAGCGGTAATCACCAACATTACACACTTGTACCATAATGTACTATTACTCCATCGAGTGGAGTATCGTAGTTTAGAGCTCGTTGATTAGATACTGTTTATTTATTATTATTGTGAAACAAAGGAATGATAAGCCTTTGGTGGCTTTTCATTCCTTGAGCATTTTTATTTTATTTCGTAGGATTTTTTAACTTGCCATTGATCTATGGAATTAAAATTTGTTGATTATGTTTATTATTACGTATATTTTATTAACAAATACCAATATATTAATAAATCACATTTTTGCTTTCCCTCATTTTTCCTATTACAGCCAACTTGATTTTGCATTTTGGTACGGAACCCTAATTGTGCGAAGTCTGACACGCACTTGGCCAGTTTTTAATGTCATTTACCCTTACAAAAATACTTTTTGATTGAATTTTTATTTTCTAAATACATAATAATATTTATTTCCATGAAGATATTAAAAAGCTTAAGTTAAGGGAAATTCAATTATGATAAACGATTCCGTTCATTTATCTCAACTTAATTTGATTATGAATTTGAATGATATTGGATTGGAGAGAAAGGAAAAATCTCATCATTGGCCAGTCTGTATTACCTCGTTATATGACAAGTTTCTCAATTTTCTAAATAATGGTTTCCTCCTCCTTGCGTTGTATTCCTCAGTATTGAGGGTCGTGACCTCCCTTCTGCATCACCTTCTCTCGAACGATCTTTCTCCATCTGTTTCTTTCTCTGGCGGTGTGGAGGGCGTTGCAAACTGTAAAGTCAATAGCGGTGCGGATCTGGTCAGACCAACGTAATTATTGGGCTGCGTCCACGAGGCCTTTTCCCATCTACTTTGCCGGTCATGGTGAGCCTCTCAAGGTTGCTACCGTCTTTCCTTGCATTGTGGCCTAAGTATTAGAGTATGATTCTTAAAGTATGGTTTAACCACTCTAAATATAAAAAATCACGTATCCAAACTTTCCACATAACACAACACACTGGTCCTTCCTCTACAAATTAAGCCACCGATCCACTGAGGCACATCCCAAATCATTTCCGAATCCTACAACCGAAATAAAAAGCAAAACGTGCCTCTTTTTCCTCCTTTTCCCTCATAAGGTACGTTGTAGTTGTCAATTTTTTATGCAAATATGCTACCCATGGGCGTTCAATTTCTTATTTTGGGAGAGATCCTCAGGTCCTGTTCTGCGAAGGGTTTAATTTCGATTCCGTAGATCAAAATGGTTCTCTGGAGAGCTTTGGACGACTATTGAGATGGTCATGTGACGAAAATGGGTTGGTATTTTCGAGAAAAGAGGTTTTATTTGGATTTAGAATCGTGTGTTTAAGAAATAAGTGTTGAGTTCGTGGTTTGGAACGTTTTAGTAGACTTTGTTTACCAGATTTTAGTTAATTATCGTGGGTATTAAGTCTTAAAAGCTAACAAAATTCAATTAACGGGTAACGTATTATTTATTTCTTTATTTGACGATAGGCACGGGTTTTGATCACTATCTCGCTTGATGGCAAGCGAGGATGTGGTCGACGGTATAGCACGCTTGCCTAGAAGTAACCTATTCACTCTTGACTTAAAGACCACAAGGTTGTAGCTATTGTAATTGAAACGTCATACTGCCTGTAAACTTGAAACGGTTCTCAGAAATACAATGATGTTCAGTAATAGCAATAATTGAGTATTTGTAACTCTATTTATTAGGCACATATCTATACTCCATTTGAAATAACATTAGACATGTTTACAATTCTTTTTACAGTCCGTTTAACCGATTTTGAGATCTATGCCGTTAGCATAAAGATGACATAAAAAGCATAAACCTGTTACCAAAACCAACTGTTTACTACAGCTACCATTTGTCGTATCACCAACGCAATAGAAGTCAAAATCGGTAGAACGGGATGTAAAATGGGCTTATTTAAATGTCTAATGTTATCGCAAATAGAGTATAGTTATATTATAACTAGCGACCCGCCCCGGATTAACACAGGACAAATTATATACAAAATAGTAGCTTATGAAACTGTTGCATAATGAGGGGTATTAAAACATGAGTGTGTGTTTAAAAACCGAGCCGTAGGCGAGGTTTTTAATAGTTTTCACACGAATGTTTTAATACCTAGTTATGTGCAGTTTCATACACTACTTTTTCTACACTCATAAATTAGGATTGAACCTACTAAATACCTCTTTTTGCATTTTCCATGCCATAAAATCGTGAAAGCATTTGTCATATACTTTTCTCGACTTTGCTGATAATAAAGTGAAAGTAATTTCCTTCGCCGCATCTAAAATATCGGGCGGAGTCAAATTTTCTTCATATTCACTGATATCAGACATTTTTAAACAATAATTTAAATAACTCATGAAATTCAGTACAGCAAAACTTGCAAAACGTATGAATGGCGCCAAAACCCAGCACATCACCGCATTAACCGCGCATGTACTAAGGCTTAGCACGCACTGCGATCTTTATTCGCGCGATATTTTGCCGCCTATTCTGTGACCTATGGAGTTGTATGAAGTTGTTCGCATTGCGGTAAAGAAATCGTGCGGAAATAATACCGCAAGAAATCCGTGTTTTGCCACAGAATCCACCGCACCACGGCTCGAATTTTATTCGCCCGAATATTTTGAGCTCTATGAACAGGTAGAAGGAAACAAAATTCGCGCGAATAAAAATCTCAGTGCGTGCTAAGTCTAAAGCGGGCATTGTCATAGACAATTTAAAATTGGAATCAAATCTTTTTATAATAGGTACTATAAAATGGCATTACAAAAAAAATATTGATGGAAACTCCTTAGTGATTAACTTCTTGGATTTGCCCTGTAGAAAAAAAATTGTTTTATAGCATTATTTTGTTAGAGAAATAGTGTTATAATAAGATTCTATTTTTAAATTTCGGTATTATGTTTATAAAGTATGCCAATATAAACTCGTTTTGAATTTTATAATTCGAATATTACGATATGAGAGTAGATAAACTCGTTTATCGCTCTTTCTATTAGTAAAATCCGCATCAAAATCTGTTGCGTGGTTTAGGAGGACTTAGCGGATATACATACAGACGCAGAAAGCGACTTTGTTTTGTACTATGTAGTGATAGTGATGAAGAGGTAAAATTATGTTTGTTTGTAAAATTCTCACTGTTTGAAAGCTATATTATCGCTGAGTATCATAGGCTAATTTTTGTCCCGAAATATTTATCGGGTGCTGTAGAGTATGCCACAGGAGCGAGGTCGCGGCAAAAAATATAGTATCAATCTTTTACAAAGATCTACATTGGAATCACCGTTTTACCAACCAATTTAGCCCGAAAAATATAGTTTGCTCATAATACAAGCATTTTTCGGCCGAAAAACCGGAATGGTAGACCGATATTCATAATCCTTCTATTATATATCCTTCGTAAAGCTTAGTACTAAAGATACTATGTATTTTTGAAGTACCTTTTTCGGTATTCTGGTATTACAGCCCATTTCCTAATACAATATCTTAAGACGCTGGAATAATGTAGGAAAATTTATTCCGCTGTTTAATATTCGCTGGGTTCATTGGGATATCGGAAGTATTTTTTGGCATATTATGCATAAATACATATCTAATAGGCGTGTGATAAGACCGAAGTTACATGAAGGCTAATTTTATTCTGAATTTTTTTGCGACTTTTCTTAATTAAAGAAATTGTATGCGACTGTACTGTATAGCTTTTGATTAAGATAATGACATTAAACCTGATCTTGACGTATAATAATTTCAGGATTCTTTCTTTATTTTTCCTGTCATTAACATTAACCTTGAACTTCGATGTTTTCTTATAAAAACCGGCCCGGGTCCGTACCATTGTCGAAAAAACGGCACAAAAACTTTTGTTGTATCGGAGCCCCAATTAAATATTTATTTTATTCTGTTTTTAGTATTTGTTTTTATAGCGGCAACAGAAATACATCATCTGTGAAAATCAGCAATACAACTATATAGCTATCACCGTTCATGAGATACAGGCTGGTGACAGACGGACGGACAGACGGATCGTGGAGTCTTAGTAATAGGATGCCGTTTTTACCCTTTGGGTACGGAACCCTAAAAGCTTCTGAAAGCGGCTTCGCCCGCGTAAAATGTGTTTTATCATCCCAAGAAAAACATTATACCGGGTTAAAAAGCCTAAAGCCTATGTGCTATTCCAGACTTTAATCTATCTCTGTGCCAAATTTCATCCAGATCCGTTCAGACATTTTAGCGTGATTGAGTAACAAACGTACACACATCCATCCTATGTTTCGCATTTATAATATTAGTAAGATGTTTTTAAGGAAAAAGCTGAATTAGATCCAAACGGTAATTACATCCAACACTAAATATAAATTCGTCTTCTTTGATAATATTATTTTTATCCTGTTTAGAAAACGCCTCAAGAAATATGCTTCTTCCAATATAAATTTCTTTCGCTTTTTCCTACAGACTCAGCCAGTAATTTGGTACGAAAACGAACCTCCTGGCCAGGTGGTCATCCTGACCGCGAAAGACTACGATTCAGCTGAAAATGGACCTCCATTCACCTTTGCGTTGAACGAATCAGCCTCTTTTGATATTCGCTCCAAATTCCATATACAAGGTAAGAACTGTATTTTGATTATGTAAACGTTTAGTAGAAGTATTATGTAAGGAGATGTGGTGGCCCAGTGGTATTGGCCGCGACTTACAAGTTGTAGGTCGTAGGTTCGAACCCACGCAGGTGCTTTACGTGTAAATTATTTCATCACCACTCTCAAAAACGGTGAAGGAAGATATCGTGAGGAAATCGGCATGTCCTAAAACCAAAAATTCGAAGTATGTGACATCCACAATGATATTCAAATAAACATATACGTTATACACTTACAAAACAATTGAAAAAAGTGTTCCGCGCAGCAGCGGCAGCACACATACATACTTTTCATTCATCTGACATTTCACTACAAGTCGAAAGGGTTGGCTATTGATAAAACCAACAAGAAAAAAGAGATAGCTAGTGTTTTGGCACTTGCTTGTGAACGTAAACAAACATTATTCTGGCCACCATATTTACCATTTCTTTCTTTTTCTAACCTCCAAATATCAAAATATTAGGAAAAAAAATTGAAATAAATTAGTAAATTGAGATGTATTGCGTACTTACGGTATGAGATCCCTTCTGTTTTATGTACTTTGGTATCATAATTGGTGTAATTTCTAAATACAAACGATGGCATCTTTTTTATTTTGTTTTTGTTTCAACAAAGCCTATCGCTCTTCGCCATGCGTGACATAAACTAAAGACGAAAGGTGACAATTGTGACCTATTTGAGTCTTCACAATGCGCGCGCTCATAACATATCTGTTTATTTGAATATCATTGGACATCCACCAAACCGCAATGGACCCGCGTGGTGGATTACGGCCCAACCTCTCTCATAGAGAACAGTTCCCAGCAGTGGGAACATTAATAGCCTGATTATGATGATGATTGTGTAAGCTTATGGCCTGAGTTTAAAAATATCTAAATGTTTCGCTGTGTTTGGTAAGGCTGTCATTTGAAGACAATACCATATTTCTGTGAGTTTATTAAAAACGGAGCATTGAATTTGATCTTAAGCTTTTATGATGTCTTAAACAGTCAACGTTATTAGTAGCTGCTGAATTTCAATGGTACCCTTATCATGATACAAAATCTATGCGAAGTAAGAGAGGTAAATATATACGAATACATTTCAGCGGAACATAAAAATGCACGAGTTGTTTTTAGATTATTACTAAATTAGTCACTTCATCACAGATTTCCCAAATACTTAATACATTGCCGATGGTTCAAGGATAAATCACAAGGTGTTTCATTTTTTAACCCTACGAGTAAAATCGTTCCCTAAATTCCAAAATATGTTTCGAGTAAGTCCTCCCACAAAGGAGCAATTGACACAAATTCCACTAAACTCCAAGCTAGGTTCCAAGTGGAAACTTCCCCGATTCGTCTTTAGAGCAATTCCATTTCAATTCAGTGGCTCCCATTCGCGCGCCAGAAATTTTCCGAGAGTCGCCCAAAATCGAGTTTCGATCAATTAGTGTAGTTAACATGCAATAAATGGCGTGCCAGCCTAAGTCTAACTTTGTTTGCGAACTGCCAATTCAATTTTGGTCCTCTCCATTTAGGTTGGCGTGTTTATAATTTTGTATACGCCTCTCTGTTAAAACATCGACCATTCGAATTTTAAAAACTCGAATCTTCGAGATTCGATTTTTAAATTCGAATGGTCGAAGTTTTGGCAGTAAGGTTGCGGTTTCTGGCAGACTATTGCTGGCTGGCAATGGCTGAAAAATTATAAATAGTTTGTGCATTTGGCTCATGTAGCTTGTCGATGCTAATCGACGGAATAAAGACTTGAAAATACCAAAGCACGAGACATTACTATTTATGCCACTCAAAACAGATTAAAACAACATTAGTTTTCCATAGTGTAAACCTTAAAACCAACAACTATAAAATAAACTTTTTGTGGCACGAATTGCCGCGTGCGTTTTACATAAGTCCTCCATGTCACTGTCACCTGTCAAGAAGCTTGACATTAAAATGAAATAACTTGTAAAGTTTCCTCAAGTCAATTAAAAATTCGAAATAAATTATAACTTTCATTGGTTTACGAGATATTATTTTATTTGACATAGTATGTAGGTTTATTTAGGTCAATACACTGTTTCATTGATCAATCGTTCCAGTAAATTACTAAGTAACTGTCATCTTTATGGCCTACAAATCATTTTCAATTGATCTACTGTGTTATATTGCTGTCAAAAAGAGTTATGGGTTGTTAGTCAATTATAGGAAGCAAGATTTAGGTGTCCGTACATAGAAATTGTCTTATTCATGTTTATTAAAAGTGGATTGCAATCGTCTACAGGACAAAATAGAGTCTACTAACTGGTCCCTTGTGATGGAAAATTTGAGGCTAACTATGTGGGCCAAGAGCTTCTTATCAACCGTTGCCCTGGACTAATGAATTCAGATTGTTTTCTAACTTCATACGTTTATTCCACAGGCAACATTCTATCGACCCTCGTGTCTTTCGACCGTGAACAGCGCAAAGAGTACAAAATTCCGGTAGCTATCACCGATTCCGGCACTCCTCGACTGACAGGAGTCTCCATACTTCAAGTGGTCATCGGAGACAAGAATGACAACCCCATGGCACCTGGACATAGCGACATCTTCGTTTACAACTACAAGGTATCGTAAAAGCCCGCCCTTTTTATTCTTTTACTCTATGAAATGTATTTTTTATATTTTGAAATTTTAATGTGCTAGTTTTGTTTTTGATTCGTTATTTGAATTTCTGGTTGTGTCTTAAGACAACGAGTTTTCTTTTTAATTTGTTCATACATCAGTAGATATTCGTTTTGTTATATTGCTTTGTATATTCCCTTATTAAACTTTCAGGGTATATTCCGAAATATACCCTCTTCTTCCAGAGGGTAAATACCGTCATGATTCTATTAGAAATAGTAAATAACCCAGAAAAATATTCAAGGCTTTTGATATTTACCTACACATTTAAAGGCCAATTACATTCCGAATAAAGTGGTCCGACAAAGGCTAAAAAAGATTTCTGATCCCTTCAGGGACCATCACATATTTCCTTTGAGCCTCCAAGCAGACCTTTTAATATCGTTCACCTTTTAGTTTCCTGGTTGTTTATTTTAGCGTATAGTTTTTTTTTATAGTTTTTGACCATCCAGTACAAAAGCTGATATTCTCGATATGTAAAATTATAATGGAGCGTATTTTCTTTTCTGTCGAGAATGTCATCCTGCTTTTATTTCGCTAGATTTTTGAATATAGAACTTAGCGCTACCAACTTTTATTTTTTTTACATAAATAATTGTACTATTTGCTTTTTAGCTTCATTCGATTTTATTATTTGGCTTGACAAACTTTAGTCTTTGAACTTGCATAATTTAGTTTTCCCCCGTATTTATTTATAACTTTATTCAAAGTATGTATTTTGTTATGATTCTGAAGATAATTTTCGTCGTGGGTTTTTCGTTTTTGATCTTTCACATGTATGTAGGTATGTAACAGTATGAAACACTGTATTAACAAAATTGTTTTCCCTAATGCAATCAGCCGGAAACCTACTTCAATGAAATTTTATACAGTTGGCGCTATTATGTAAGTATAAATTGGCAATATAGTTGTTATTTATGTATTTCTTTGCTTCTCGTTTTGTTTCTTCTATACTATCGAATTGTATTGGATGGTATTTGTTCTTTTCTTCTAATTTCGTTGTGTATTTGGTTGGTTTCTTTATTGTATGTTTATCTAGCTTTTCCAGCGACGCCTCAATGGCCTATTTCACAGAAACGGTCAAATTGCCGAGACACTCACCGATACTGAGATAGAGTAGTTGTCTATCAATAAAAAAAATCGTACCTAATCAGATCATCAGAATTTATCTTACATAAACAATAAAATATTTATCTTAATACTGATATTTCGATATTAACTAACATGAAGAGAATGTATTAGATGAGTGAAAAGTGTAGGTGCAGATAACATCGCTAAGTATTTTGTAAAAGTTAAAACTAAGAATAAGCTAAATTCAAATAAAAAGCGCAGAGATTCAAATAAAGAGAGCTCTGGTGGCCCAGTGGTATCGGCCGCGACTTACAAGTTGTAGGTCGTGGGTTCGAACCCAGACAGGCTCTTTCATCACATCACACATAATCAGCCTATTAATGTTCCCACTGCTGAGACACAAGCCTTCTCTGTGTGAGATGGTATAGGCCTTAAATCCACCACGCGGGCCGGTTGGTGGATGTCACATATCTTCGAATTTTTGGCTCTAGGACTGCTCTCAAAACGGTGAAGGAAAACATCGTGAGGAAACCGGCATGTCCTAGGACCAAAAAATCGAAGACATGTGACATCCACCAACCGGCACTGGGCCCGCGTGGTGGATTTAAGGCCTATACCATCTCACACAGAGAAGGCCCGTGTCTCAGCAGTGAGAACATTAATAGGCTGATGATGATTATGAAATACAAACAATTGCGAAATTTAATATACTAGAACACGATTAAACATTTCGTCACAATATATTTATGAAGGATCAATATTAAAATTCGAAATCAATCGAACAAACCCACCACACGAAATACAAATCAAACCTCACACACGACATATTTTGTCAATTATGATTAACATTTAATTAAGTATGTGCCAAACTGACTGTTCCGCGGTGATTATTGGCAAATCCAATTAACGGTCCAACAGTTAAGTGACGCATAATAACAATATGATTTCAATTGGCTGTTGATTAAGCCGAATAATTCTGTTAATTGATACGAAGCGTCGATTTCGGTGGATTTGATTTGGTTGTAGACTGTGGTTACGTGTGAAATCGAGATGTTGAAAAGGGTGAATGACCTGTGTTTCTAAGGTGGATTTGGGTAGGTAAAACAGAAGCCTACAATGAGGTGTTACGACGCGATTATTCCTTTGATATACATAGGTAGGTAGTTCTTTAGGTAACTGAAACGTACACTGTAGGTAATGTTTGATGTTTTACTTGGGTTCTCTATTGTGTCACCTAACTTTTTTTGTCCTAATCATCATTTGTCCGAATGATAACTTACGCGAACTTAATATCACATAATATTACAGGCCATAAAATTGAAATTCCTAACTATAATTTGTCCTAAATCCGTTTGTCATAAATATTACAATCAATAATATACAAAAGATATAAAACCGTTTTCAATAAAAGTTATAAGTCCTAAATTCAAAGTACATGCAAATACAAGCAAGCACGCATCATGCAAGCAAGCATGCAGCGTGCAAGCAAGCATGCAACATGCAGCAGGCATGGTTTCTGTCACGGCTCCGGCGCTGCGTGGCTCCGGCGGCTGTCCCACGCGAGTTTATCGTCGCAGATGGGTTTAACGCTCACCATCGCAGCTTCACCAAGCCTCAGCCGCGGCGGCGAGTGTTACAACCACCTGCTCCTCAGCTCGCGGGCCGCCTCGCCCCTCCGCGCCTACGCGATTTTAAAATTATTCTAGGGATAGAACAGACAAGACTGCTTGGAGTCGGATTTACAGCGATTCGTTTCTGTCACTAGAACCAAATTTTTTGCAAATGTTTTAGGACTAAAAAAATTTATTATAAATGAACATTCGGCATAATCCAGATTATTTAACATAATACTTAATACATATGACTTTAGGTCATGTAAAATTAGGAGATTCAATTATTATAGTACTCGATATTATGACAGAATACTTTTAGAACTAAAGATAATTATGTTAAACAAAATTTCGGGATTTTGAACATTATGGTTACTGAATTTTATAGCAAACGTGATAAGGATAATGATTTTCGGACAAACAATTTTAGGAGAAGAAAGAGAGTACCGTTTTACTTGTGGTATCTTGGTTACCCACCCTCCTAGATTAATCATTTTTTTTCCTACTCCTCCTTTATTCTTTTCTTATTAATTTCGTTGCGGGATTGAAGACAGTTAAATTCATTCTCCGGGACTTCGTCGAGCTTCATTGCCTCGGCGCTTTTCTGGTCGTCCACACTGTTGATCCTGGCTTTCAGGAGTTGCAGTGGTTTGGGAACAGTGCGGTGGGATTGTCCCAAAAAAAAGTAAAAACAACAACAATAGTTTGTCTATCTATCTAACAACGATGATGATTATGAATAACCATAATGTGTACTAAAAGATGATGATCTTGATAAGACTTTTCTATAGGATGAAGACTCATACTTGAAGTTTGAAAGAGTATATTAGATAAGCAGTAAACTGCTTTACTGGTATCTTTGTATATCAAGTTATAGTCGATTACTCTGGTTATGTTAAAAGTTATGATCATGGCGATAAACTTGACGCCCTAGATCAGAGTTTTAAACGACGAGACGAGTCTTTCTCTGGAGCTCATTATTTGCACAGAGTTTATTACTGAGGTTCTCTTTGTCACAATAAGATTATATGCTACTAAAATAGATTAAATTCTTGAAATGTTTGTTTGTCTGCTTTACTTTAATTTTTATCTGCAAAGGAAGAGTAAAAATGTAAGAATAATTTTGCGCGCCAAAATCAGAAGTAATGTCGCCATTTTGATTTTTCCGCGCGCCCTCCTGTCAATGTCATTCAAGCCCCAAAAGATCTTTTCTCAAACATGCATGGAAATATTGTCATTATTTTCGAAAACGACAAAAAAAATCAAATCTAAAGCAGGAGCATTTTTT
Source organism: Orthosia cruda (assembly GCA_964057195.1). NCBI lineage: Eukaryota > Metazoa > Arthropoda > Insecta > Lepidoptera > Noctuidae > Orthosia > Orthosia cruda. Next base: position 18,896,412 of record OZ059844.1, read on the forward strand.
TAATTTGGAACATTACTACGCTCCAGCAATGTTGATCAAATCCATTGCAGGAGCGTTTTTTGAATTTGGAACATTACAACGCTCTAGCAATGTTGTTGTAACTTTTAATAAATTTTATGTATAATATAAAAATTATGTTTTATTTCCCTGCATTCTTTTGAGAAAAGCACTATATATGCCTCGGCGGAAAGGGCAATTGCCTGTCTCGTATTAGTGACAAACTCATACTCGACCTGCAATTGCCTATTTCCCGGCCTTTGCAAAAATGTACTATTATGATACTGGTCCTATTTCTCACAATCTTTATTCACCGACCTGTCTCAACACGGCTAAAACAGATTCCTTTTTAATAAACCCATCTCAAAAGCGAGCATCGCACCGTTTAAGGCCAATTCAGACAATATTAATTTGCCCTTACCTTTGTTTACCTTTAATCCGTGGTTTTGTCTACCAATGAATAACCAAGTCAACAGATTCGATATACCCTATAAACATTTACGATTATGTAGCTGTTTTATAATAATATATGGCTATTAAAATGTTAATTTTGCGCTTTAATGAAACTCAGTTTAGTACGGTAGCCATAAACAGGGATTATGTGGGGAAGGCACTTTTTAGTGCCATGCCCTGATTTCTTAGTTATGGCTGTATGTGCGCTGGATGTGGCATCGAGCTGACGTTTTCTCGGGTGGAAACTGTGTCAAGAGATTTAAATGAGGGTATAATATGAGTGATTGAGGGGCCATTATAGACAGTTATGTTAAAGAGGGCTGTTTGATCTTAGAATGGCGTCCTTTTTTTTCTCAGAGGAGGCTGAAGTGCTAATAACTAGTAATTTAATAACAAAGGGAGGATAAGCATTCTTAAACTTCTTTTACGGCGTAAGTCCCATCTTCTGTCGTTTCGGCGATGAAAAGTTGAAAATGAGGCGATAGACTATAGTCTCGTGTATTCTTTGGTTGAGCCAATTAGTTACAATTTGACTAAACATTTAACTAACAGCTAACAAAATTAAATATTCAACACTTAACTAACAGTTAACAGACAATCATGTAGTGTTTTTGTTAATATCCTTTCACAATTATTTTTTTTTTTAAATTTTACTTTTAAATACTAATTGCAAATATTGAATTCAGAATTCGATATGATAAAAAAATATATAATTTATAAGATTATGTATTAAAAAAAACTATGTTTTACATGACAACATTCAAATGCCATTGCAATCTAGAACTTTTTAGGTCCCATTACCGTTTTATATTAAAGAAAAAAAGAAAGAAACACTATTTGAATTCAATAAAAAATAAAATCATGCAACAGCATCAGCAATCATGCATCGTAAATTAATTCTCTACATTCAAAAAAAGAACTTCAACATAGAGTTTCTCTATTAACTTTTTAATCCTATTTGAGCTAAAAAATAAAGAAGAATGGCCATGCATGCACTACGCGCAATCTGTGTAAAGCAAGCGAGATTCGTTTAAACTCAGCGCTTAATGAAGGCGACTTGCCACAAATACGCTGGGGTAGCGTTTAGAATGTGGGCTACTGGAGGCGAGTTACAGGCATGTCGATTAAAGCGGGGAAAAGTTTTATCTAAGAGTGGTCGCAATTTAGTGATTTGCCATTGTCATTGCGATTGAAATCTTTACGTCTTGTTTGTTTGTTTGTTTGAACGCGCTAATCTCAGAAAATACTGGTTGGAATTGAAAAATATTTTTGTGTTGGTTAGTCCATTTATTGTGGAAGTTATAGGCTATATAAAATTACGCTACAACCAATAGGAGCGGAGCATAAATGAAAAATGTTGCAAAATCGGGTAAACATATTCCTTTTTGAGAGCTTCCGTTGCGTGCGCTGCGTAAACGGTTTAAGTTACGCAACAATCATGTATGTAGGGTAAGTAGGGTAGATGGGTAGGTAGGTAGCCAGTTGACTGGAGCGAAGCCGCGTGGTACAGCTAGTACTTAAATATAGATGCAGTTAGGTGCAATTCTATGGTCATGGACATTGAAATAGCTTTTCGGCGTAGTTTTTCGTCTTCACACACCTTATTTTTTCAGTGAAGATTAAGTAAGTTCCACATGCACGAAAAGCGGTTAAATTGTAAATTTTTTATACAATATTGTCAATTTTACCTCTTGTTATCAACTAATTCTGAGTTAAGTTGTTCGTGCACGTGGGGCTAACAGTACTATCGCTGCCCCTGCAAGTGACGAGGTGAAGTTGTTTTGTAATGAAACCTTAACAACTAAGTTCTCTCGTGATGTCGTAACTTTAAATAGTTTATGCCACACTTGAACACAGTAACCTACTCTACTTTTATTATGTAGGGGATTCAGTGCCTACTTGCCCACTTACTATCCTCCCATAAGTCAAGTAACTGTCCACAAGCAACACAAACGCGTCTTTTGTTCCGTGTTCGTTTTAACGACGAGCTTTACTTCGTCCCTTCTAAGCCGGGGGATTGACCAAAACTCGCACACACAACTTTGTGAAAAGCTATTGCAGGCATAATTGATTTGTCGCTAACTTCAGTTGGCAACTTCGGCAATTAAGTTATTCATCGGTAATTACAAGTTGTTTAGTTAAAAACTAAGCAACAGTCAACACGGCTGGAGTTTGTGGCAGTTCGGAGTTGCTTTAACTATTTTCATTTTGTTGTTATTTATAACGTGAACACTGTGAATAGTTTTTGGTTTAAGCTGTTTGTTTTGTAGCTATTATGGAAACATTATTGTATGTACTATTGTTTTCATAACTTTATTATTAATATAATGTTGGACGTTTTATTGAGAAGTTCTATAGAGGAGTAAATAAATTATAAAAAATAAAACAACTATTGAATTTGCTTCAAATAAATGTCTAGAAAGAGAGTGACTACTGAGTTGTCAATAGGTATGTTTCCTGGGTAAAAAAATGATAATTCTATTAAGGCCGTACCCTGACCAAAAAATCAGCATGAGATTTGAGCATTCCTATTGGCCTAGCGGCACTCGTGGCGCATGAATTACAGTAATGAATACGCCCAGATTTTAGAATAACTTCTTTATAAAATCGAATATTGGTCTTTTGAAAAAAATAAATCTACCAAAATGTTCGTTATCAAATTGTCTATTCATTAGTGTTAGTACAAACAATTATTAATGAACACTTTACGAGGAGATGCATGCTATCAATCATTATTTCTCATTTTTTATGGTTTTGTTGGAAGGACATTAGTGAAACATATACTACATTAAAAAAAAAAAGAATTCTACAATTTTGGAATCAATAATAGAAATTTAATGTATTTTTATTAGTTGATATTTCATTTTAAATAACGAGTAGATAGCTCCTAAAAACTGCACGATAAACGGCTAGCGCGGCGTTTTGCTCGGGGTAGCGCCTTAAGACCATCAGTGAGATTATTAAATAATATTCGACACGTATTTTTTGCTTTACCAAGTCAATAAAAAATAAATACAAAAAGAAGCGCATCAAAGTTCAGGAGTGGGTGCTTGTGACGTCACTTTGTCAATATAAAGTGTACTAACGACGTGACGTCACATGATATTTGAACTCATTATAACGTCGTCACGTCACTTTATGTTTACGAGTCAAAAGAAAAAATACGCACAAATATTTTTTATTAATCTACCTGATGGACAAAAAACTAAATTTCAGTTAACATCCCTATTAATGAAGACATGTTGCAACGACCCCAAATAGACTGGAATAAGTACAAGAGAACCATGATGAAAAGTCAAGGAGAACAACTAATTTATAAATTGTTTGTAATACCAGCTTGTTGCACTTGAGTTGATTGACAGATGGGCCAAAAGGCTTATTGGCAACGATGCACTGGTCGCGTCAAAGCTCACCACAAACATTGACGCCGAGTTGCCAGCCTGTCGGTTTTTTATCGGTTACATTTCGGGGAGTGTGCGACGGAACTGCACAATTTGATTCCGCCTAGCCCTTTCCATCATCGGACTACAAGACGTATGGCCATGCGCCATCGGTACATGGTGGACATCCCTCCCATACGCACAAAGCGTTTTGCTAATACTTTCATTGTGCGCACAGCTAAGGAGTGGAATTCCCTTCCTGAGTCTTTGTTCCCTGATAGCTATAACCTTGGGGTTATTAAGTCAAGAGTGAATAGGTTTCTTCTAGGCAAGCGCGCTTCACCGTAGACCACATCATCGCTTACCATCAGGCGAGATAGTGGTCAAACGCGAGCCTAAAGAAGAAAAAAAAATCTTTGCTATCCCAGACCAGCAAAAGGCTTCACATTTCCGCATCCCGAATAATTATTAAATAAATTGGAAAATGACCGTTCCGTAGTCAGGTCGAATAAAATTGGCTTAATTAGCAATCGGGAGCGTTGTTATTAAAAGTAAAACGCTTTGGAAGTTTTAACGAGCATTCAATACATGTTTTGTAATTGAAGAGAATGTATTGGGGATAAGTAATAAAACATTTAATTCTGAGTTTTGGGTGTATAGAGACAGAATCGTTTATCCCGTTTCGCTTTTTGTAAGAGGAAATGCGGTCGCAGACATCCGACTGAATTTCCTAAGTAAAAAGTCATAACTCGAGGTTTGGCTCTCGCCTATTTCCTCCTCCAATAATGGACCAATTTAAAAGATATTCCAGAAACTGAAAAGGAAAGACATATACTGTGCCCCTATGTTTTCTTTTTATCATTTATAGTTATCAAATTTGTACACCAGGCCTCAGATGACAGCGCAATTTTGAGCATCTTTTGAGGGTTCTAGTGCTTCTAAAGATAATGTATCATCAAATAAGAAAACATAAGGGGCTCAGTATATATCTTTCTTTTTCAGATTCTGGTATGTCTTTTAAATTGGTCCAATATAGGAGGTGGAAATAGGCGAGAGCCAAACCTCAAATTAAGTCTTTTTACTTAGGAAATTCAGTCGGATGTCCGCGACCGCATTTCCTCTTAAGATTGAATGCCAACGCTCGTTATAAAACGATATTTATCTAGTGTGACTGATATTTTCAACTTAAGTGAAAAAAAAAAAATATTTATTTTCAGCCTATTCTGTCCCACTGAAGGGCAAAGGCCTCTCCTTCTTATTTCCATACCTCTCGGTTTAGGGCAATTGTGGACCAATCCTGTCGATAGGCATCAAGTTCATCCCGCCATCTTCGCCTGGGTCTGCCGCGGTGTTGCCTAACATTTTCCGGGGCCCACATTGTGGTTGATTTAGCCCATGAACCGTTTGACATGCGGCAGATGTGTCCGGCCCCGTCCCATTTTAACTTGGCTGCTTTTTGTGTGACGTCAGCAATTTGTGTTTTGGAGCGCAGCACTGTGTTTCTGATTCGGTCCGTTAATTTGACTCCCAGAATGCTACGCTCCATTGCTCACTGGCTAACCTTAAGCCTGAACCTCTGCGGCGCCGTCAAAGACCAGGTTAGGACCATTTCCATCAATTTGCGTTTATGGCAAATTGGAAGGTCTCTCTTCATGAGCGCCTTCATCGACCAATTGCTCTTTCAGGCGTTTTCGGTGTGGCGAGCAATTTAATTTAATTTACCTACTGGAAATTGTTGTCAAATCACACTAAACAGTTAATTTGTACATATTTTTGCGGCAGTGACAGCAAAAGTAGAAATCCAGATTGGTTAGGTCATTTATAGACCGACGACATGTCACTGCGGATAAAAGGCCTGTTATTAAAGTTAAGAATAAAATGATAAAATGAAATAAAGGTATTTAATAAATCTCTAACCGTAAAAAATCCAATCTTACACTTTCAATTTGATTTACTCTGTGGTTTCGACAATAGCGAGATGTAACTTCAGAAGGTAAATCTTGTCAACCCTTCGTTTAGCCAGTAACCATTTTTCTCTGTCAAACTTACACGCACCTTCCACACACGTGGCGTAACCAAAACTTAAGGGTGCCCTAGTTGATCATTCTTCCATACTAACGTAGTCTAGCGATTACTACACTGTTTGACGAAGTAAGTTCAAAAAAAAAAAAAAAAACAATTTGTCTCATCATTATTTAGCCCTGTATGGAAACAAAAATATATTTGAAAGTTATGAGCATCGAAAGTTCCATATTTCAACACAAATTTTAACGCATCTTTGGGCGGAAATAAATACCATAAGAAGAAGGAAAATTGCAAAACAGCCACCATACAGGGATAGATTAGTAGTTCAACAATGCAAATAATTTTATTTTGAAAATATACATTTAGTCGTTTTTTCATGATATCTAGGCTCCCAAAGGCCTGTTTATAAAATTTCGCGTGCTCTTTTTTGTACTAAATCATCATCCATTTCGCTACAAACTTGCAAAAGTGGTAATTCGTACGCGAACTAGCATCTTTCTGCTCATCACAGCATCAATCTCTTTCGCACGTGTTGTCGGATGAGATATAATGCATTTTAACGCCGCGCACAAAATAGTTCGTGCCGTCGACTAGGGCAACCTTAAGCAAATCTATTACCATCAACAAAAAAAATCTACTTCTAAATCTGCCACTGGTCCGCAAGCCTTGCTGACTTTGTGAAATAGCCGGGTTTAAGTAGTACGTACTTGACGAGTGGACGTATTTAGCCCGTTTGTAATTGTTCTGTTTCTCTCTGAGAAGTCTGAATGGTTCATTATCCTTGTACTGACAAATTCTGGTCTCAATATACGATTGGATATAGAATATTTTTATTTTGGTCGTCTGAATGGCGTTCTCTGGCTCTGTATCTTTTGTTTTTGTTTACTAGGCGTTTTTATTTAGTTGTGTTTTGTTCTTTTTTGTAGTCTGGTTTTCCATTTTTGTTTCTTTGTGATGTTTATTTTCTGTAACACGTGTAGCCGTTTTGTCTACGAATTTTATTTGTGTGTTTTGTGTTGTCTTATCATTATCTTAACTACGATGGGACAGTAAATTAAACAAAATATGTGTACCATCAAAGTCTGAAAGACTGTCCCCATTTGTACTGTCTTTTATAATTTTGAATGTTTGAAAAGTGTTATTTGTACAGCCTATTTTAATTAACTGATTATTGGTTTTGATTTCTTGCACTGAAGAAGGAACCCATACAAAAGGGCCCATTCTCCTTTAGACAAAAGAAATCTGTAACTAAACTCCCTTTTTTCCTACAGGGTGAAGCCCCCGACACAGAAATCGGCCGTGTCTACGTGGATGACCCTGACGATTGGGATCTTGCAGACAAGAGGTTCATGTGGCTGCCCTCGTATGAACAGAGGAGTCCTTACTTCGACATCCACAGCAATACTGGCATGATCACCATGAAGGAGGGAACTCCTAATGGGACTTATTTGTTGAGATTTAACGTGAGTATCAAACTTAAATTCTGTCTTTAAACTTTGCGGACTCCTAAAACCTTACTTATATTTTTTTTTTTTATTATAGCAGATTCTTAATTCAAAATTTATACGGAGAATTTAAATTTAGAATCTGTTTAACAGTGTTTGAGCTTTTGGTTAGCGAGTATTGGTAAACAAGGCTTAATATTGGTATAAAACTTATTATTATTCGTAAAGTAATAATATAAGTCAGTATCAAACTAATATTCAATTTAGTAAGGTCTCGTCAAACGACTTTAATTTTAATAATTTTGGCAATGTTATTAATAATTCAACGCTCGGGAACTTAAGACCTATTTTGGTAAAAAGATAATTTTAATGACAGACAGCGATTTATATGAGAATTTAAATTATGAGAAAATTTTAAGTAGAACAACTTTGGCCAAGTAAAACAGCTTTTCGCAATTTTGCTTTGAATAAATTATTATTCGATTAGATAAGCGTTTGCAGTTAAGTACCAGTATTTAACATGAAACTAATGCCTTTATGATCTCCACAACCCAGTAACTGGGTAGCATTACACCCAGTAACTGGGTAGCATGACACCCAGTAACTGGGTAGCATGATACCCAGTTGAGTGTGTTATTACTTATATTGCTAAATTCTAGGTGACTGAAGAAAACGAGCCACTAGTACCGTTCCACTGGGTGGAGGCTACGGTCAATGTGACCATCAAGGAGATTCCTGAGGAAGCAGTGGACAAGTCTGGTTCCATACGATTTGTGAACATCACTGCTGAGGAGTTCATTGTTCCTGAACCAGATGTAAGTATCTTTAAAAGTAACAATAGTGTAAATATAGTGGCAAAACTTAAAAAGATAATATCTTCTATATTACACGATGCGAAACGGATGCGTGAAATGAGTACCTATCTATGCTCCTAGTAGGAATACCCATGAAATGAAACGTCTCAAGTTGAGTTCTATGTAGTGGTGGATCTCAATAAAACTATATTTTTGGTAAACTCATTGTCAAATAATTTATTTAAGAAATGAAAATATTTTTTCTAAACATAAACCTCTGTTACAATATAATTCATCTATACACTAAAATGCGTAAAAATAATCAAATTCATAAAGTAATAGTTAGCGTTTTTATTCTCTGTTTGTACAGGTACAGTACGGTATCTTTATCAATACCACAAAAATTTATTGAGCCTCTGTGTCAATAAGTTGCACCGATTGAATATTTATAAAAACTAAAACTAAATTGGAATATCATGCAAACAGGTAGCGATGCAAACAAAAACAGAGATGCAAATATCATTGATGCAATTTGAATGAAAAAATAATATTATTAGGATGGTATTTAAACGGAGCGAAATAAATTCAAATTAAAGGTGTAAGGTGTAAAAAATACTGAATATGGCTTACTGAAATACTAAGTAAGTAACCCACAGCGGGGCTCCTTTTTCTAGACTTTTTCGGGTATAAAGTAACCTAACCCATCCGTGTCCGGGTTCTCTAAGCTCCCGAGCTCGCTTCGCTCGCTCTTAGTCCAACTAATTCGTTGAAAACACGAATACACCCGAACTCCCGCGTTGCACAACGATGTCACCTCGATGGTTGTCAGCTATTTTCAAAAGAATAATATCCTAAAATAGAAAAAATATAACCCCAAATACAATTAAAGTATGTAACAATATTATTACCGCAGCTCACAAGAACCTGCTAAAAGGTATTACTCAAACTGGATAAATAGTATAATATTTTTTTTTTTTTTTTTTATAAACTGTAGGCTAGCGTTTGACCACCATCTCGCCTGATGTTAAGCGATGATGTGATCTACGGTGAAGCACGCTTGCCTAGAATAAACCTATTCACTCTTGACTTAAAGACCCCTAGGTTATAGCTGTCAGGGAACAAAGACTCCGGAAGGGAATTCCACTCCTTAGCTGTGCGCACAATGAAAGTATTAGCAAAACGCTTTGTGCGTATGGGAGGGATGTCTACCATGTACCGATGGCGCATGGCCGTACGCCTTGTAGTCCGATGATGGAAAGGGCCAGGCGGAATCAAATTGTGCAGTTCCGTCGCACACTCCCCGAAATGTAACCGATAAAAGACCGACAGACTGGCGACTCGGCGTCGATGTTCGAGGCTCTGGAGCTTTGATGTGACCAGTGCATCGTTGCCAATAAGCCTTTTGGCCCGTCTGTCAATCGACTCAAGTGCATCAAGCTGGTATTTGGCAGATCCATCCCAGAGGTGAGAGCAGTACTCCATGCATGACCGAACTTGTGCTTTATACAAGTTGAGCAGCTGTTCAGGCGTGAAGTACCGTCTCACCTTTGCAAGAATCCCCAACTTTTTTGCAGCTAACTGAGCTTTTGCCTCAATGTATGGACCGAAGTTGAGGGTAATTTTATAATATTTATCGTCCACTGCTGAATATAGGCCTCCCAAGTTTCGCACATCGACCGGTCTTGTGCGTTTTGTATCCAGCAGATGCCGGCAGCCTTTTACCAGATTATCGGCCCACCTAGTGGGAGGCCTTGCAACGCTGCGTCCACTCCAGAACTTTTCGGTGCCAGTCAGTAGTGGACGTCTTTCGTCCCAATTTTTTTTTTGAACTTTGTTAGTAAGAACAAAATTCTTAATAATTAATTACGATCTAGCCTAAAAGACTAATAAGCAATTTAACTTTAACTTAATATGTTACGTGATTATGGTAAAACTAAGAATAGTGTCCATTTGCACTTTTACACAAGTCCGTAGCACTTTCTTATAGTCTAATATAATTTATAAAAACACTACGTTCATGTGTTAAATGTATAGCAAAGCGTTGTCACTATTATTCATTCACTTAGTACACTACACTAATTCAAAAGGTTTAGTTTTTTTTAGCCTACGCACTAAGTCTGTATTGTCTAGCAGCTGGATAGTCTTAACATTCACGTGCCGATGAAGTCTGTGTTCGTGGGCTTCAGCAAATTTTTGGATGATGGTGGTGACGAATTCCGTTTTAAGGTCACGGTGTAGATCGATATTTCTTATGTACCAGGGTGCTTTTACAGCATCCCTGAGCATTTTATCTTGGAATTGTTTGATTATTTTGTCTTTGCTTTGTATAGTACAGCCCCAAAGTTGGATACCATACGTCCAAATTGGCATCAGTATATGCTTGTGTGTGGTAATTTTATTATGTATTGATAGACAGGATTTCCTTCCGAGTAACCAATACATATTTTTATAACGGATGTACGTATTTCGTCTCTAATGATGACGATATTCATATTGCTGCCTATGAGTACAACATTTTGTTTGTCTGAAAAAGCGTCATAACAATCGTAACGTACGTTCTACAAGACAGAATAAAAAAAGGAACACTTTTTTATCTAAGTTTTAAAACGCCTCCCTAAATATCAACCGCAAAATTAAATTCCCTACCAAAATTGTCGACGGCACAACTTCTTACAAAAACGCTTATTCCACTTAAAAACTAGATGAATGGAGTTACCAAAGACTTAGTTTGCCAATCAAGAAGTGCCCTAAGTTTCGCTTCGTCATTGTCTGTAACGCTCTATTAATTTTAATCTTGCATATTTTTGGAAACCTCGAAATGCGGTGAGTCAGTCGTTTGGTTAATTCTCTACGAAATTAAGATGCTCATTGAAATTTGTTTGCTAAGTGGGCAGACGATGTTTTAGTGCTCTCGCCAACTGAAAATGCTTTGCAACTGGACCGTAGATCTAAGAAACTACATAAATATGCAGAATTATTAGACCTCAAATGTAATAATTATGAAGTAAGGCTAAAAGTAAAACATGCTATTTTTAGGGCGATAACAAGAAATAAATTACCCCAATGATGTAAATCAATTTATAATTTGTCCAATATGGCGGACTCCGAAAGATGGCGGATTACATATTTTTATGCACCCCCATAATATGGGTATCAAACTAAAGGGTTTGCTTAGACACATACGAAAAACCTTGTTTTTTAAAAGGATTTTTTTATTAACAACTAGCGGGAATACAGGGATAAAAGTAGCCTATGTCACCCGGGGATAGTGTAGCTTCCCAGCGGTGAAAGATTTTTTGAAATCGGTCCAGCCGTTTCGGAGTCTATAAGAAACATACATACATACTTTTTCTTTTATATATATATATATATAAGATATATAGATTTATTGTTACCTGGACCTTATAAAAATTACTAAAATGTTATTATACCATAAAGGAAACTGACCTACCAAATGTGGAAATTTACCGCTCTCCCTAAAAACCAAATTTTCCCATTCTCCGTTAATACCATCCTGACTTATCCTTTCCTTCTACGATCTTAGTTCCTGACCTTGGTCCAAATTATGCTTACGTAAAGTTTCATCCGGGGATTCATTGAGCTCAGTTAACAGCTTAGTGGTTTACGAGCAATTGGCTGCGGTCGCCATTTTAGAGCTGTTGTGTCATTGTGATGTAGTTTGTTGATGAATGTTGTTGAGGGCACTTATTGGCTGGCGTTTTCTTTAGGAGATAATTAGCTGTGACTGGTTTGACCGAAAAAATAGTTTAGGGCTTCATAAGATCTGGCGGAAGATCCTGTTACTCCAGGTATCTATAAAACTCTAAATTATTTTCTAAATAAATAACAGTATCTTCTTTTGGACAAACTCGTATGCTTGAAAATTTATAAATACTTAAATAAATCAAAGTAAATATTAGTTATAATGATCTTAGAGCTAATCCAGCCAACCCAGGATAAATAAGTATCATTATGGTTACAATAATTAAATCATCAAGGCAGTTATTTTATGAATATTTATTAATCATAATATTATATATATACTGAGGTAGATTTGCGACACGAACGTACGTTTGAATAGTATCTTTATCTCTTTCTGAAAACGGGGTCCTATTTATATCTCTGTGATCTTTTAATATACTCAGTGATAGAAATAAAGTACCAAGTGCCATAGGTCCTATGGAGGTAAGAGTAGTTATAGTAAGATATCGCCATGTTTTTTTTTTTATAATGTCGAAGACGTCTCTATTGATAAAATCTCATTGGTTACAATAATAGTACAATATTGCAAAGGCCGGGAAATAGGCAATTGCAGGTCGAGTACGAGATTGAAGGCCGAGGCCGAGGACTTCACTAATACGAGAGAGGCAATTGCCTTTTCCGCCGAGGCATATATAGTGCTTTTCTCAAAAGAATGCAGGGAAATGAAACATATTTTTTATATTATACATTTAATTTATTAAAAGTTACAACAAAATACGCGCTTAGACGTGGAGTTGCGGACACCAGCCCGTCTTAATCTAATCTAAGTTACAACAACATTGCTGGAGCGTTGTAATGTTCCAAATTCAAAAAAACGCTCCTGCAATGTATTAGATCAACATTGCTGGAGCGTTGTAATATTCCAAATCCAAACAACGCTCCTGCAATGGATTTGATATTCTTTGTCCGTAAATTCGATAAATCGCGTGTTCTTTTTTCGCAAATAATGATAATATTTCCATGCATGTTTGAGATAATCAATTTACCTGTATATAAGTACGAGTACATTTAATTTGAGAATATAGTCATCATGGTTCAATCTATAAAAAGGAATCAGACACCAATCGAGTAACCAGATGCTATCTGTGATCTAGTGATCTCCTGTAGCACAAAGCGATTCAGTGCTCGATGTATGTCAGCGATCGTTCGATGGATAACACAATCTGACGCGCAGACTGAAATATCGGTTGCAATCCGTCGATGCATACGAAGCAATTTATATTTTGCAACATTTTTTCATGGTATCGAAAAAGTTTCCTACAATAGTCGTTGCTTTTCACAAGCGCGCGTATAGATTAATAGTACATTTCGTGTCGAGCATAAAAAGTCGAGCTTTTAACACGAGCGATGTAGCCAAAAGCAAATTACATGCGAGACACGAACGATTCTTTTTCCACTACATGATGAACTTACTTAATTAAATGCAAATAAGTTCAAACGACATTTTATTAGAAACGTTCAGACTAAAAACCACAGACTATATACACACAATCAACGCGCGCTTTTTCGAGAGGTAACAGGTTCAGTATCATTCTGCCAGTTACACAATGATATCAAAACTCAAAACAAAAGTCATTTCGTAACTGTTATTATGTACTTTTGTTTTTTTTATTTTACTTTATAGTCTTGTGTTTATTTGCTCGTATTTTGAAACGAATTTCTTACGCAATGTGTTTCATAATAGACAGAGTAGTGGAAAAAATACTTCACTCTCCCAGTAGTTTATTAAGTTCGTCTGGACAGCTGTCAAAATAATTTGTATGTTTGCATATATGGGAACTGTATATAAATAACTCAATGATACAATATTGTTTCATCGTTTGGTAGGAAAATGTTGAGGCAAGATTATTAGTGTTTTACGGTGTGAATATTCAAAATGATATATTATGACGTTTAAGAGTTGATATATTATAGTTCATGTTATAGTGTGCGTATTAATAATATTATTGTTTGAATTTCGTGTGGTATAGGTACTTTCCACAATCGCGTGTTGACGTTCAAAGAAAAGTGTCCCATGGTATTGTCATGTAAAAATCGTGGTAATCACAAACGTCAAGACAATACTTCATTATTTGGATAGGTAGACCAATGAAATGATAGTCACAAAAGGAACGCTCGTGAATTTCAAGGACTATATCAGCAATTTTAGTCTTCGTTAAATAAAGTTACACTTTTTTCTTTGTCCAACTAAATTGACCGAACGAAACGCCCGAAGATATACCCAAGAAGTGGATTAAGAATAATTCAAGCGAATTCTACTAATGTCTACCGTCCTTCATCACAATTCGACGTCTCTAATTATGTGTTTTCTCTTTCTACCAGGGTACGAGTAAGAAGGACAAACTACACCGTAAATTGGCGCAGCTGTATAATACTTCTCTGGACAATGTGGATGTCTTCACCGTGTTTACGAAGAATACTGTGAAGGATGTGTTCTTGGATGTCCGGTTTTCTGCGCACGGATCGCCGTATTATCCTCCTGAGAAGCTGGACAGCATGGTCATTGGGATACAGGAGAAGGTGAGTTTCAACTTATTTTAACGACATAATACAAGAAATAAAAAACCGGTCAAGTGCGAGTCGGACTCGCGCACGTAGGGTTCCGTACCACTATCGCAAAAAACGGCAAAAAAATCACTTTTGTTGTATGGGAGCCCTCCTTAAATATTAATTTTGTTCTGTTTTTAGTATTTGTTGTTATAGCGGCAACAGAAATACATCATCTGTGAAAATTTCATCTGTCTAGCTATCACGGTTCATGAGATACAGCCTGGTGACAGACAGACAGACAGACAGACCGCGGCGTCTCAGTAATAGGGTCCCGTTTTTACCCTTTGGGTACGGAACCCTAAAAACAAGAAATAAGAAGAATAATAAGTAGTTACTTAAAGCTCTTTGCTTGTTGTACCACCGCAATGGTTTCTGACGCTATACAGCAGTTCTATGTTCCCGTTTGAAGGGTGCTGGTAGATAGAATTAAATACATGTGAGACAGTTCAGTATTGCCTTTCGATTTTAAGATATTCATAGCTGGATTTGACAACTCACCATTGGGAATCAGTCGATGTCCAGAAATTTAAAATTTCTCATTTACACGATAGAAAGCGTATTTTTCTTTTTTCACGTATTTTGATAGAACCGAAGTCCACTTCTACAAATTATAACATAGATGAAATATAATTGTACACCAAACCACCCAAGAGATACCAAAGTTCCGTTATCAATAAGTAGTCTTCATGAGTGAGCTTTTTTGGGTAGAACAAATGGTTTCTGTCGTTAAATAGCGCGGAATTAAAGACACATAGGAGAATTCATAGATTTTTGTTGCCAGGAGCCAGAAATTATACCAAAAATTCAAAACTAACTCAACCCAACGCAGTCCAATGTCGGACATAATTGAAACTCCCCAACTTCTTTATTGACATCATTATTTATCTTTGTCTAGTCACTACAAATTCCGCCCACAGTTCACTTAATCAATTCGATCGGCCGTTTTTTCGTGACCATCTTACAAATGGATCTAAAACTTTCCTTTTACAACTTTAATGGTAAGATACTTAAGTCTTTGGAAGTTCTAACGACTCTTTAGTTGACCTTGACCTCGCAAGTTGGACATCGAAGTTTGAACCCGTAAGACACTAAAGTGCAGAAGGTCGACTTCTTACAACGAGCTTTAGTTTTCAAACATGTAACTAAATAAATATGTATTTTAAAACAGAACTCCACTGTCCACACTCAGTCCAGTTTGCATTAGAGCTTCAAACATTTTTATGATATTTTCAATTGGTACCTAGTGCTTGTTTTACTGAAATCAATTTTATTAAAACAAAACCCCGTTTCTGAATTACGATTATGCATTTGAGACCTTTTAAAATTTTAGCCTTAAAACCTGTCAACGCTTTGGTTTTAAAGTAGAGTTTGACATGTTCTTAACTTAAAATTTTCAATTGAGATCCTGGTGTAAATAACTTCAATTAGGAACAGGTGCCTGAATAGAAGTAAGACGCGTACCTACTTTTTGGTGATCTTAGTAAATTTCAGCCCAAACACAGTCGTAAGTGCGCTTGCACTATCTGTACCGTGAAGCTTGTCTATGAGTGCGAGCGTTTTCGTTCTCTAAAAAGAGTCAACCTTCTGTATCGACTATTCTATGACCGAAGTTTGAACCCGAACATGGGTCCTGGAATAGAATGCTATAATGAATGAGGTTACAGGGACATTTCGCGAAATTGGTATCCGCATGATGTTATTAGGACCTTATTTGATGGGGTTACCCTATTTCAAATTATTATAGACGTAGTGTAAAGTGTTCAGTGTTCTATTTTTAAAATGGAGTTTCGCGACTTGGAAAAAGTTTTCGTCCGAGAGACGATTCAGTTAGTTGAATTTTAATGGTCACAAAAATGTTTGATTTAAGCGTATGTACTTATGTTTTACGTCTGTGTTCTTCGCCAGGAAAATTGAAATCTTATGGTCTCTACAGTTGACCACCATCAATACTGTTTCCCATTGCCATTGCGATGATCTTTGTTGTCTTTGGTATCATCGGCTTCCACATCTCTTTCTTTGGAAATACTAATATCAAAAAGTCAGTTACCAAACCATAGAGGCTACTAAAGCCAAGTGCGCGGTTTTTTTGTGAATGTCCACTACAGATTTTTTGCTTTGCAGTTCATAATACCCGATTGCGTCTTACTGTTTCTTTGATTATGATACAACATATTCTAACCCAACCATTATCCACAGCTCGAAGAAGAACTCCAATCCAAGATCTACATGGTGAAGATAGACGAGTGCCTGATAGAGAAGGAGCAGTGCGAAGACTCCTGCCGTAACGTGCTGATGAAGAACAACGTTCCTCTCTCCGTGTATACCAATACTACCAGCTTTGTGGGCGTCTCTGCCAGGGTTGAGTCAGAGTGTACTTGTGATGTGGTGGAACCGCTTGTTTGCTTGAATGGAGGTGAGTTTCTTGGCTTTTTATTTAGGGTTATGATGGAGGAACGAACTTGACTCTTCCTGAAATATCTTACCCACAGTGGAAGGCACTCCTTTGCCTACCAGGTTAAATATATATATAGGTCAAAGACAACTAGGCATGATAAATCTAGCAAAACAATAGAATTCGATGCATGACTGGAAAATATTCAACATAAAATCTATCTGTATAGAGAATAGAAATGTTTCCTCGGTGGAAAAATGTTAATTCTAATTAGTCCCTCAGTGAGATTATCAAATAATATTTCACCCGTATTTTTGTTTTAACAAATAAATAAAAACTGACAAAGATAAAGCGCATCAAAGTTCAGAAGTGGGGGCTTGTGACGTCACTTTGTCAGTATAAAGTGTAGGACACCGTGACGTCACACGATATTTCAATGCACAGTATCGTCATATTTTTCATACGTTGCGAAAGAAGAAAAATACGTATCCAATATTTTTAGGTTATCTAACTGACGGACTAAATATATTTTTTTGTCAACTACACTATTGGTTGAATAAAAGCCGTAGTAGAGCTGAACGCTAGGGCTACAATGATATTTCACTGTGTACTGTATAGGCTTCATACCAATTTTATTCCAGGTATTTTTTAAATTTTAACGGACTTAAATATTAATAAAGCAAAAAACCTGGTCCTTCTGAGGGAAAGGCCGTCCATTTCGTCTACACATTAAATACGATTTTATTAATCCCATTGCGCACCGCTATTTCCAAATGAAACAATTAAAATTAACAGTCAATCAACCAGCTTAATTGTATCGAATTGTTTAATAAATTATCCCTCATAACTTTTTATTTAATCATCCACGTTTTACCCTCAGGTACGCCATTCGCTGACAAATGCGAGTGTCCAGAAGGGTTATCTGGTCCCCACTGTGAGCAGACCTCCATCGGTTTCCATGGCGACGGATGGGCTATGTACTCAGCTCCTCCGGCCTGTCAAGAGGGACATGTGACGTTGACTGTGACGTCACATTCTAGTAACAGTCTGGTGTTCTACTTGGGACCTTTGAAGCATAATCCGTTGCTTGAAGTTCAAGGTTTGTGGATTTTTATTTAGATATTTTTCATTCTTCTTCATATTTTCTTGTACGGTTCGAACCACAGATATAAATCAAACTAGATGACGTGATTGTATGTACTTCGCGTGCCAAAAAACGGAGTAAAATTACGATCAATGATCGTAATCTGAGCTTTTCATTTAGCATTATCGGCACCGGGAATCCAATCTAGAAAAAAGCCTTGTTATGCCATGTTGAGCTGTAAAGACTATAGAAAAAGTTGGCCGAGGCATTGGAAATGTTTTCTTTTATTGGTAAGTAAATTTGTTTTTAAATTGTTTGAGAAAAAGTGGCACGCTTGGTTTTCATACAGTTGGAGGGACTTGCGTTATCTAGTTAGATTTATGTCTGTGGTTCGATCTATATGCATATAGAAAATAGATACTCAATTTGTTATAACAGTATGAGCCATTCGTTTGATGGCAACGGAAGGACCGACCATGAAAAGTTTTGAAGAACTTTATTATTTTAAAGGCAGTGCTAAATGACCTTGCACTGTAGACAAAACGACTTTCTATCATATAGGTGCACAAAAAAATCGTCAAAATGTCTAAATGTAGGAATGGACCACGTAACGTAATATTACGGTATAATAATAACCAATCCTATAAATTTTCAACTTTTCGTAAGTCGTTTTCTCTGTCTAAAATATCATTTTGAGGCCTCTTTTCGTTTTATGACGCTCAATAATTTTAAGGTGATAAACAATTAATTTCGCTGACTGTACTTCAAAAGTTATTCTAAGTTAATATCCAAACATTTTTACCGCACACACACCCATACATCGTGAGTAGGCAATCAGTATCACGCACACTGGTTCACCATTGTTTGTGTCGGTATTTCAGGGACAAATATTTGCACGCCATCGCATCCAAGTATTTGTCCTCAAATCGTAACCACACCAATATGTCATGGAATACCTACCCAGTGTGTTTTAGTTTTTGTCTGTAACCTTTTCTCGTATCAGTACGATCTATAACGAAGCATAGAAATATCCCAAGCCGAAGTAAAATTAGTCTAAAATCTTCATCTTCTAAATAGTGATCAAATAGTGTTTAAAGTGTGTACCTATTTGTGTATCTGTCTGTGGCATCATAACTCCTAAACGGATGAACCGACTTTGATTTAAATTTCTTTGTTTGAAAAGTGACATTATAGGGAGAGTTCTTAGCTGTTTGATGAAAATCGGTTCAGCTGTTCAAAATTTATGTGCGTTTTACTGTTTGAATCGGGGTATTTTAGCAAGATATCGTGTCATATTTACGTGTTCGATAGATTGTAGATCGAAGCATGAAGCACTACTAGATAAATTATACCCTAGTAAATAATTTCGAGAAACACAAGTACAATCACACTACAATACAAAATAAAAAGCAGCAATCTATCAACAAAAAAAAACACGGTTACACTGCCGAGCGCAAAAACCGGGTCATCAAGGACCATAATAAAAATGAAATATGCTCCTAAAATCAGAATCCAATTACGTTCCCGGGACAACATAACATCATGCTCTTCAATTACATTGGCCGAAAAATGTCGGAGCTCGAGTGAGGCTTCTGATACAAATTATGTAATTGATTTGAATATTTTTTTCTTCCTCGTTATTTCGTTGTTGGTACGTAATTTTGGAACGCGTTGGTGAAAATTAGGAATTTGTGACGTATGTAAATGAGGTGTCAGATAAAAATATTATTTATTTGAGGTAGATTATTATTTTTAACAGTTGGATAATTTTGTCCATAGAATAAAAATTATGAATTGACAGCTGCCAACCGCCATATTTAATAATTAAAAGTTATTTGAATGCCGTAAAATCAACAATTAGAAGGACATTTTTTATGTTAAACCTCCGAAAGTCTGGCAATGACAAATCTTGCCCAAATGTTACCCAGTTAATGGATTTTGGAGGTTAGGTTAGGCAGTCTGCATTTAAAACACTGGGGTTCAGAGTGAAACTGGCATCCGACCCCAACAACGTATTTGATATATTTTTGGCGTAAATTATTTTCATTAAACGAGCAACAAAAAGAGCTAAAATACCAGCTAATATTCTAATATTAATAATAAAATTATTCAATACAAAAACTTTTTAAACAAGCTTTTCCGTATTCTTCTCAGCAAACCTTTTCATTTAATACCCATATCATGGCGGTTCACAAAAAATAACTAGTCCGCCATCGTCACAAAGCTAACCATGCATTGTCATCCAAACTAGACGTGTCCTCAACATTAAAAAAATCATCTTAATCGGTGGAGGATATTTTAACTGCTTTAAAATTTAGTTGCAAGATTTGAACCGAAAACCGAACACACTTTCACTACAATAACTAGACCCGCTATATCTGCAACAAAAATAAAAAAAATCTAATCCACATCTGAAAAATGTAGGTAGGTACGTTTAAAACGCGATTTTCAATGTATTTTCACGACGAAAGCAAATATTCCCGAACGAGTGCCAAATTGCCAATCTAGCAAAGTGTTGTGTCCACATCGGGCCGAGCTAAAGGACCCACTTAATTTGTGTCAACTTACTTGCCAAAGAACATCTCGCTAAGAAAAAACATAAAAAATACTAAAACATCGCGTTTTAGCTAAATTGCTTGAAAACTTTACTTTCTAGTTTTTCTATTCGTTTTATAGAGTAGCCTAGTTATTGAAGTTGACGAAACGTTAAGAAGAAAATAATCAAGTTTTCTTTTAAGCATTTAGGCCCAGACTTTTTTTGTTAAATATTTAAAATGTTATCTCAAACTGCTCTAAGATTTTTTTTTTATTGAATTCTTTCATAAAATGTATCTATTATAAATTATTTTAAAACGTTTATGTTGATACCATTTTAATAGTTTTACTATTTTTATTTTGATACTACATTATTTTAAAAAATCTGCTTCAAGAGTACTACTTAATAAAAGCCGTACTGTGTCTTCATATATCAAAACTATATTAACTGCATAGTTACAACCAAAAAGCTCTTGTAACTGTCAAGTAAAGACCCGTTACTGCATGAGAATGGCTGTGGAACACATTACCGATGCATTAAGGTAATCTAAAGCCGATGACCATAATGTTACCATTACTCAGTTAACCGTTTGAACTCTGTGAGAAAATTTTAAAAGGTCGGTAAGAGATTAGACGTTTTTAGGAATCAATCAATTTGTGTAATATTTTTCCAACTATTTTGGGGTCGGCGGCGGTCGGCTTCCAGTACAGCCGGATGCAGCCGAGTTAGAGTATTTAACGACTGTCAAATATGTAAATCTTATTTTTGTACTTTTCTTTTTCTTGTTATTTTTTATCCTTCCTTTTTACTTTTCTTTTGTTATTCTTGTGCTTTTTAATTTTTTTTCTTTTCTTTTTACTTTTCTTTTGTTATTCTTGTTCTTTTTCATTTTTTTTTCTTTTCTTTTTTTTTACATTTCTTTTTGGATTTTAATTGTTAACGTTCGAAAGTGTAAATAATATGTTTGTCCTTATTATGGCTTGTAGTGTAACATAGGTAAAAGCAAGCTTGAATCTTTATTTTTAGATTTATGTCAGACATTACAAACCACTGAGATTTTTCTTCTCTTATTAAAGTGTCTATCACGCGTATATTTCCCTAAGGGTGAGACAGTGATGTTCGATCCAGGATCTAAGTGGAGCGTGCCCTTATCTTGGCTGCGGGCATCAGCTGGATGCGAGACGCACATGACCGATCGAGGTGGCGACACTTAGGGGAGGCCTACGTCCAGCAGTGGACGTCCTCCAGCTGAAATGATGAAACCATAGATTTTGATAGCTAATACAAATGTATCATGTTATTATGCATAACAGAGCATAGCCACAGATAATATAATGGTAGGATGCAAATACCAAACAAATTAAAAAAAAAACCGGCCCAGTGCGTGTCAGACTCGCGCACGAAGGTTTCCGTACCATTATCTCAAAGCAACGGAAAAAAAACACCTATGTTGTATGGGAGCCCCACTCAAATATTTATTTTATTCTGTTTTTAGTATTTGTTGTTATAGCGGCATCAGAAATACATCAACTGTGAAAATTTCAACTGTCTAGCTAATCTAGCTATCACGGTTCATGAGGCATAGCCTGGTGACAGACGGACAGAATGACAGACAAACGGACCACGGAGTCCCTTTGGGTACGGAACCCTAAAAAACGATTGGATGCCTCAGATATTTAAAACCGCGCCATCTATTAGAATGAATTTTCAATGATCCCTTCAATTAATCTTTGAAATGTGAATTAAGAGCCCAATAATAATAATAGAAATATTTCTTAATTGTGTGCTCAGGAGAGTTAATTAAAAAAGAACATACACTTTTTATGATCGTGTCTAGAAAACCTTAATATTTCACAAGACTCAAAAACCGAAGCTTATCACGCCATCTAGTGCAATTTATTTGAACCAAAATTTATTTCTTCGCGTTGGGTGCCCCTGGCATAGCATAATCGGATCAGTCATGTTCTCACTGCTAGGACACAGCACCCAGCTTCCACTCTAGAAGAGAGACTGGGCTATAATCCACCTCGCGGGTCCAGTGCGGTTTGGTGGATGTTATTTAGAGTTATTATGAGTCATGTTATACTTTTCCTCGAAGAATTCATCGACCAAAAAAAACTTAATGATACGGTAGCCAGGTCCAATATTTCCTCGAATGGTCCTTCATCAAAATTTCGGTCATAACGTTCACAAACAAAGCAAGCATTGTACACAAAAGTTCAAAAACCTGCCGTTAACTAGAACTCCACTTGAAAGCATAACAACTTATAACAATGAACATGTCACAGTAGATTGGCGTAACTACTTGAATAATGATTTCCTTACCACAATAGGACCTCATTCAACGAAAAAGTTCCTTTATTTTTGTAGCCAATCAGCGCTCACGATGTTGTGATGGCGGCAAAAACAGCCAATCAGAGTGAAGCATTTGCATTCTTGGAAAGGTTGTGTGCGTCTTTATGCTTTAGTCAGTTTTACGTTTATTGTTAGGGTGGCCAAGATTTTATACTTAATTGGGACAATTTTTTGGACTTTTTATATGAAATCAAATCAATATTATTTTTCCATTGATTTGTTTCTTACATTGTTACCTAGCACCATCTTAGTAGTAGTAGTGGTGGGACTCTCTTTTCCGCACTTAGGCTTACCACGCACTGGGAAATTTTGCTGCCTATTCTGTGACGTATGGGAATTGTATGAAGCTGCAGGCACTTGCAAAAAAAAATATCGCGCGAAAATAATACCGCAACGAATCTGTGTTTTGTCACAGAATCCACTATTCAATAATCCAATATTTTGTGCTCTATGAATGTACGAATGGGTAGACACAAACAAAAATAGCGCGGATTTTTATTCGCCATGCGTGTCAGTACGCGGCACAAAAGAAGCGCGAAAAAAAAACGCGTCTATAAAATCTGCAGTGCGAGCTTGGCCTTAGATTCCCATCCGTTGTGCGTGGGGTTTCTGGATAACATAGCCAGCCTAGCTCCAATAAAACCACAGAAGCTTCCTTAGGGCGCCCACTTTTTTAGCAATGTCTTCAAAAATGCAAAGTTTTCCTTAACGGACAAATAATAATATCCCACGAAGAAATATCCTATTTTTATTTCACCGCCGTGTTATTAGTACTCCTCCGATTATTATCAATAACTTATCCGTCCGACGACATAACACGCTGCCATCGCACTTGAACGCTACCTTTAATGATTTTTTAATGATCTCGTAATGACTGACAGCCTTGTACCTACCCGCGAACCAGTATGATTTATGAAAGTAACCATCGCGTGATAGGTGGAACCTTTAATATCTTTCCAACTGTTACGTAATTATTTTTGTTATGTTGTTACACCTAGTTTGTATATAATTAATAAGGTACGGGGATTAGTCTACAGAAAACATTGTTAGGTTGCCACCCTGTGTTTTGGTTTCGATATTTCGTAATTAATTGGTTTGATAGTCTTTTGATATGTTTGTGGATAGTGTGGTGCGTTTGAAATAATAATTAGAATTGCTTGATGATTATGAATTGCTTTTGATGTGTCTGCGTTTGCCTGTAATAAACTAAATAATAATATGAATGGTAACATTAACATAAGAAGCGGGGTATTTATTTACCATGTTTACTGTTTGTTGCGAGTTTCCGATATTTCGGTGCTGTTGCAAGCACCATGATCACGGATAAACTGATGTTATTGCGGGTGGGTGTTTATGAGGAGACAAATCGGTCGGGTAGTCTTTCTTGTTCGTTTTTTGCACTCAGTACCGCTACCACTGTCACTCACAACTCGATTCTAAATATGGTAAATATCCCGCTTCTAATGTGATTGTTAGTGACCATGACAGTTTAATATGAATGATAAAGATCGTTCTTCATTCAAGTGTGAATAGTTAACTGTATCAAAGGATTGTATCTACTGGAGAGCATTTTTATTGAAATATTAATTCCTTCTAAAAGTAGTAAACACAAACTGACTGTTCTATAACCTTTAAAACATCTTTTGCCATGGATCTGTACTAACACATCAACACTTCTTCTTTTGCAATGGCTATGTGTACTATAAGGGTCAAAAGTGCAGTCACACTCTACCAAAACAGAAAATGCATTTTTTTTGTAGGCAGTAGAATTTCAACTTTTCGCGGTTAGTAAGAAAAATCTATATTTATTAGGATTAGGATAAAATTTAGGATAAAATAACTTCAAAATTTGAGTTTTGGGAGAGTATGACTGCACTTTTGACCCTTGACTGTTCATAGAACATATACACACATACACATTGCAAAAGAAACTAAGTTAAGTTTTTTATCTGTGTACTTTCTGTCCAATAAATAACATATTATCTTGTTTAATTTTAATACGAGAATAACTCTGCTATGGTTGGCTTATTATCTTTGTCATGGTCCAAACAACTTAGCGATTCCTTAATTTCGTGCCCTTCAATTTTCTAACCCTACCCTTTTGTCCACAGATTTCATGTCCCTAGAACTAGTAGAAGGCTTCCCGGTCCTCCTAGTAAACTACGGATCCGGTACCACCAGGCTCAACAACAGCGTGGTCCACGTGGCCGATGGCAAGCCTCATCTGATAGAAATCGTTCTGATGAGGAGTTCCATTGAGATGTTCGTGGATAGATGCAAGTTGTCGACGTGTATGAGTCTTGCTGCTCCAACTGGGCCTAGAGAGATACTGAATGGTGAGTTGTCTTTTGTTTTTTTTGGTGGCAAGAGATGGAGAATATTACGTGTTGTGATGAACTAATTGGATTTGATGACAACGTAGACTGGTGATAAGGTAGTCAGCAATGTTGGTACCAAGACTTACTGGTGGTCAAGTAAGTATTGTTGTTTATTGAGTTTTCTTTTAATGAGTACATGAAAAGCCGTCAGCAATATTTTAGTTTTAGCTATGTTCATGTTATAGTTAGTCATCATAATCATGATGCAAGGATGTTGCTTTTACAGGTTTTTTTCCTATTTCTTCATAATCAACGACACATTGACATTTATTTCATTTAGTGACAAGAAGAATAGATTCACTAGACTTACAAGAATGATTCTTGGACAACACTCACATCCTGATTAGAAATTATTGATGAACATTAATTATGATTGCTTTCTGTTGACTAAGGTTTCCTTTTTGTTTGTTTTTATTAGCTGTAGGTAAGTCCTCCATGTACTAAAATAAATAATAGTAGTTTATGAAACTATTGCATAATAAGGGGTAATACCTAGTCATGTGCAGTTTCATACACTGCTTTATCTACACTCATACATTGGGATTGAACCTACTAAATAAAAGAAAAAACTCAAAAGAGTAAGAAAAAATCAATACAGGAAAACGAATGAATGGCGCCAAAATCCAGCACATCACCGCATTAACTGCGCATGCGCTAAAGCAGTTGTTGCCACAGACAAGTAATAGTAGTTTATGAAACTGTTGCATAATGAGGGGTATTAAAACGTGAGTGTGTGTTTAAAAACCGAGCCGTAGTCGAGGTTTTTAATAGTTTTCACACAAATATTTTAATACCTAGTTATGTGCAGTTTCATACACTACTTTATCTACACTCATAAATTGGGATTGAACCTACAAAATACCTCTTTTTGCATTTTCCATGCCATAAAATCGTGATAGCATTTGTCATATACTTTTCTCGACTTTGCTGGTAATAAATTAAGAGTAATTTCCTTCGCCGCATCTAAAATATCGGGTGGAGTCAAATTTTCTTCACATTCACTGATATCAGACATTTTTAAACAATAATTTAAATAACTCATGAAATTCAGTACAACAAAACTTGCAAAACGTATGAATGGCGCCAAAACCCAGCACATCACCGCATTAACCGCGCATGCGCTAAGGCTTAGCACGCATTGCGATCTTTATTCGCGCGATTTTTTCCGCCCATTCTGCGACCTATGGAATTGTATGAAGTTGTTCGCATTGCGGTAAAGAAATCGTGCGGAAATAATACCGCAAGAAATCCGTGTTTTCCCACGGAATCCACCGCACTACGGCGCGAATTTTATTCGCCCGAATATTTTGAGCTCTATGAATAGGTATAAGGAAACAAAATTCGCGCGAAGAAAATCGCAGTGCGTGCTAAGTCTAAAGCGGGCATTGTCAAAGACAATTTAAAATTGGAAACAAATCTTTTTTTAATAGGTACTATAAAATGGCATTACAAAAAAAAATGATGGAAACTCCTTAGTGATTAACTTCTTGGACTTGTCCTGTATCGTAATAGAAAAAAAAATGTTTTATAGCATTATTTTGTTAGAGAAATAGTGTTATAATAAGATTCTATTTTTAAATTTCGGTATTGTGTTTATAAAGTATGCCAATATAAACTCGTTTTGAATTTTATAATTCGAATATTACGATATGAGAGTAGATAAAAATATTTTATAGCATTATTTTGTTGGAGAAAGAGTGTTATAGATTCTATTTTTAAATTTCTGTATTGTGTTTATAAAGAATGTCAGTAGGAGTGGGTCGTAACGTCTTTTAGGCGTAATCGGTTATACGTAGTTTCGTGGATATGAGTAACTAGTTTCAAAACTGCTTATTTTTGTAACTAGTTACTTCTGTATACAGTAGAGCGTTGCGTTTGTATTATGTTATGATTACGAAAATGTTGCACGTTATAGAAATATTAGTTTTAATCTTGTGTTATGATACGACTATGATTACGAATATGTTATAGTTTAATAACAATAACATTCGTCAGTCAGCCCACGCACTTTTTAACTGCCTTTTTTATTTAAAAATAGAAACACGACAACTGGTCAAGGTTGTAATTTCTTCAAAAAACAGTAACATAATGAACTTTAATTCTTTCAGTCTATTTCCAATTGTATTATTTTATTTACATTCACATGGGCATTGACAATAAACAAAAAAAAACGCACCGATTACTATATTGCCGTCTCTTTTCATCTTGCGTGTAAGTCATACCTATCCCGAAGGGACTCTTTACTGTCGTTGTGCGAGTCGTGTATCGTATAATTCGTAAGTTAAATGCTCTAAGATCGTATTACGTACCTAAATCATTTTAATAATCATCTGTTGAACGAAACGCTTATGCGTGCGCTGTCGTTATTTGGGTGTCAATCTGTCAACTGCGTACGTAAAATTATCGTTACTTTTTTGTCCACGAAACTAGTTACACGATTATCAGCCTCGTAAGCAGTTACTGAAACCGATTACGTTAAATAACGCCCACCTCTAAATGTCAGTATAAACTCGTTTTGAAGTTTATGATTATATTATTATATATAATATTACGATATGAGAGTAGATAAAAATGGCGCGCCCCGCAGCTTACTATTACAAAAAAATAATTGATGGAAACTCATTGGTGACATTAACTTCTTGGATTTGCACTGTGTCGTAATAGAAAAAATATATTTTATAGCATTATTTTGTTAGAGAAAAAGTGTTTTAGATTCTATTTTTAAATTTCGGTATAGTGTTTATAAAGAATGTCAGTATAAGCTCGTTTTGTAGTTTATGATTCAAATATTACGATATGAGAGTAGATAAAATAAAATAAATAAATAACAAGTGTGCCAATATAATAAGTATCGTTGTAAATATTCCAATACAAGATGTGAATAGTTTATTTATGTTTAGTTTTTTTTTTTTTTTTTTTTCCTAGAATTGTTTAGTATCTTACACGAGTAACAATTTTAATAATTAATGTAATTCAGTGAACAGTAAAAGTATACAATGTTTTCTAAATTACATTTAAGAAGTTTAAGTTAGGTACCAACATTTCTTTGAATTAATTCAACAGTTTTTTCATCGTTTCTTAGTACTGGATAAAGTTTTAGAATTTATTGTTGTCGTGCATTGAATTCAGTAGGGCTGAGTTTCTAAGTTGGTTAAAACTTGATAATAGCTTAAATACTTAGCTCGTTAATATTAATTTTAATTACGGTACCTACCTACTCCTAAGTCTTTTTAATTTGTCTAATGTTTTTTTGTTTACCTATCTCGAAAAGGGGCGAACTAAAAGTGTTCTAATTAGACAACAGGTTGTACATAAAAATGGTCAAACAAAAAAGAACTTGTGGTAAAAACACTGAAGTCCTACAAGGATTTTTGAAGTTGAATAAAATTGACAGGAAGGCGTGGGGTAAACATATTTTGTGAATTTGTCGTGGGAAAAAAATATGGCGATATTAGCCCTGATTTTGACGACGCACCACAAAAGCCATGTGTAACGTCAGAATAGCCTTAGTCTTTTGTTTTTTGAATAGTTACACAAAACTCGTGACTAAAGGTCTATCCACACATATCAGGGCCGTGCCCGGGACGTGACAGGGCCGGGCCCAATCATTGAAGCTTCGTCACTGGCCCGTGCACGGACGTTTGTGAACGAGTTCATACAAAAATGTACACAACGATATTTTTTTGAGCCCCTGACGGGGCACGGTCCGTCCACGTCCCGGGCACGGCCCTAATATGTGTGGATAGACCTTAAGGCTGACAGGAAACCACTTACGTCGAAACATACTTCGTTATTCTTCTTGGGTTTCTCTAATAAAACTTCTTGTCCACAGTAAACGGTCCACTTCAACTGGGAGGTTCCAGTATAGACCTGCAACACCTAGCGCGAACATTTGGCTGGAGGCATGTACCCACCAACCAGAACTTCGTAGGATGTATTAGCAACTTCACATATAACGACTTTGTAAGTACTTTCTACCATTTATATCGTTTTCTATTAAACTAATTTTATTATTATTAGTTATATTAATCCTGAATGTCACTAAATGATGGACACCCTACATTTTGTAACTAGCAAATAGCTGTATGTAGCAAATACTTGTTTTGTTAAATTGAAGTTATGTTTAACGAGCCTATCTTTTGTGTAAGCTTAAACTTAGTTAGGCCTAATTTACCAATGAAACTAATCACGGTTAGTTCAACTAAACTCAGTTTATGCAAATACAGCGTTCTGACTGGTAGTTTCTCAGCGGTCTCAACCAATCAAAACGTTACATTTGCATAAACTGAGTTTAGTTGAACTAATCGCGATTAGTTTCATTGTGAAATGGGCCCTAAATCTTCATTGAAAAAATCCATGACCTGGTCCTAAAACTTTGGTATAAAACTCCTTGGACTCTAGAAATAGTGAAATTCTACCAGCAAAAACGATTGTCAATATGTTTGGTATTGACATGCATTATCTACCCAAATGTTACGTGATCAATCCCTTCCTTTTTGGCATTTTTACAATCGCTGCCTTTACAATATTAGCCAGCGCTCTTTTGTAACTTCTTAAACTAATAATGTACCTTTCTCAACAGATGTACAACCTGGGAGAACCATCGTTGCATAACAACGCGGACCCCAGTTGTCAACGAAGCATGTTCACCGCTGTCACCTTCGGAATCGATACCAACTTCCTAGTCGCCATACTTGTTTGCATCGTCATTTTAGCCAGTAAGTATTCTACATCTTTCTACCAGTCATAAGTAATTTATGATTATAGAAAAGGGATAATGGTATTGTTCTAGGTATTGCAATAACTTTATCACTATCTCGTTTAGTCTTGCATTGACACAAATATTAGTAGTAGTTTCTCAGCGATCTTAACCAATCAGAACGCTGTATTTGCTTAAACTGAGTTTAAGTTAAATCGAGATTAGTTTTATTGGTGAAATCGGCCCTTATATTTCATGTATTTTAGTCAATTTGACTCGGAACTAGTAAATATTTTTTTACAATAAAGAAACTTTTTTGTAAACAAGCTTTTTAGCTTACGGTGCATTGTCATCAAAACCAAACGTGTATGCAAAATTCCATTTTAATCGGTTGGACAACAGGCGTGATTTTATATTATTATGTATGTTATTCTGCGACAAGCCCAATACCTTGTCTGTCTCAATCATAACATGGTAAAAATAATATCAACAAAATCAATCACGAATCACAGACTTCTAAGAATTTTGTCGACATTCGTCGAAAATTCAACTTATACGAATCTAACATTCGTAATCAGTCGACTTTATCCCACGTATAAACATTTCGTGGAACCCTTCTAAACGTGAAGACCGATTTTGACAAACTAGGCTCCCCTACTACTCATCTTACCTAATAGCGAATACATCTTAGATCTTAGACTATATCCAGCAATGGGATTAAGTTTCACAATGCAATATCTGTCTAGGCCCCTTATTCGAGATCCGTAAAGCCTGAGGTTTCGAATGAAAACTGGATTAGTAGTCTTGGTTTAATTCGAGATTCTTGTTGAAGTATCTTTGTTGAATACCTAGGATTCTTGGTAATCACTGCTACGTTACATAAGGCTTTACAACCATAGAAAAATACCTTTCTCTTTACTAAAATATATATATATATATATACATTGTTCAAAACATATCTTACCTCATCACACTAATATTATAAGGGCGAAAGTTTGTGAGTGTGTACACACACACACACACTGTGTTTGTATGTTTGTTACTTCTTCACGCTCAAACGGATTGACGGATCTGGATGAAATTTGGCACAGACATAGATTATAGTCAGGAATAGCTCATTGGATGCTTTTTATTCCGGGATTATGTGCCGTTGGGATAAGTTTTGACATTCACGCGGGCGATGCCGCTGCCAGAAGCTAGTACAAAATAAATGTAATTGGCCCAAATGTATACGTTTGTGTGCAAGAATTATTAAAAAATAAAATGACTTTTGGCCATGCTATGTTAAATAAATAAATATTAATCTTTATTAAGTCTTATTTCTACTGTCTTAAGGCTTATAGCCGTTTTTATTTTTAGGGACAGAAATATTATTTCGAACACAAAATGATGTACCCAAAATGTTTTGTAAAAAGTTGTAAAAGTTTCGGTCACATGCCTCTCATAATAAAATCATAACTTTTGCGACTGAGGGTTTCGGGTCAAATCAGAATAATATTTTGACAGGCTAGCCTAATAAATATATTTCATTAACCAACGAAACTTTTGTGGAAACTTGTTTTACATGAAAAAAACGCAGACAAACTTTTGAAGGATTTTATATTTTCATTTTATTTGTAATCTATCGAAACCGTCTTCAAAAATTGTATAACTTTGAAATAAAATATTTTGTGCCCCTTACTGTTCTTTCTTCTACACCCTTGTATATTGATTTCTACTCCCTTAATCCGCAGCTTTCTCTCAAGATGGAAATTTCTCTAGGTAATCCTATTTCTATTTTACATTCTAATCTCAATCTTCTTTCACAGTCCTCCTCCTAGCAGTGGTCGTCCACCGCAGAAGAGCAGACGCCTGGGCCGAGAAGGAACTAGACGACATCAGAGAAAACATCATCGCTTACGAGGACGAGGGTGGCGGCGAGGGAGACGCTGGCTACGACCTGCATGTGTTGAGGCAGATGTACGATGGGCCCCTGCCGGATACTGACACCTTCATGCAAAGAGGAGGTAAGAACATAACTATCAGCAACTAAATTGAGAATCCTGCAACCAGATTGAGAATTCACCTATTAAAATGAGTATTGAGAATTCAGCAATTAGAATAAGAATTGAGAATTCAGCTATTAGAATGAGAATTGAGAATTCAGCTATTAGAATGAGAATTGAGAATTCAGCTATTAGAATGAGAATTGAGAATTCTACAATATGAATTTATTGTTTCCACTGCTAGAACTTGGAGTTTTGCTCTGTTAGAGGAATCGGGCTGTAATCTAGGCAGGCATATTAAAACATCATCGCAAAAGAAGATGCAAGGGGCAGCGAAGGAGACGGTATGATACGAGTCGGGTCTCCCATAGCATCAAGCCCGCTATTCAATTGTTAATGGCCGTCAATGATCGGTACAAAATAACCCGATGCATAAAGAAATATAAACAGATGTTGCACCATTAAAACACCTCGAAACATATCTGGAGTACCTACATAATATTTATGTTACGTTGTAAAATTCCTGCTCATTCATTCCCCTCCATCTATTTCACACCTATATCGTATTCACGGCAATTCGCAAATCTTTTTCGCCTCCGATATCAATTTCTGTCAAAAACAGTTCAGGAAAAAATATATGTAATGAGAACTAAGGCTCATTTTTAATCTGCTTTTGCCAGGTCAACGGTGATCGGTATTGAAAATGGGGAGTACGATAAAAAATTGGTATCTGATATCGTACAGAGGGGAACGTTTTTAACTCAGTTGGAAGCCCTATTGAATAAGGAAATTGTTCAAATGAACGATGCTTTAGCGATAATCTTTTGCCAGGCATTGATCAGGGTTTCATGTAAACTGCAGGATTATTTTAGTAATCCTGTTTTTATATTATAAATGTGGGTTTATTAAAGCTGTTGAATTAATTAGATGTAACTTTTATTTCCTCACAAACTTAAACACAATAAGGAAGTTCCCTGGGTAGAAAAAATCGTTTGTCCGTCAGTGAAATTATCAAATAAGTATGTAAATAATGCCGTATTTTTTGGTTTAGCAAATGTATAAAAATTAACAAAGATAAAGCGCATCAAAGTTCAGGAGTGGGGGCTTGTGACGTCACTTTGTTAGTATAAAGTGTAGCGCACCGTGACATCACACGATATTTCAACGCACTGTATCGTCGTCACTTTTTGTTTACGTGTCAATAGTAAAATACGTGTCCAATATTTTTATTAATCTACCTGATGGACAAAAAACTAATTTTCAGTCAACTTATTCTTACTAATGCCTCAGTCAGAAAACTAAAAGATCTAAGGTATCGTTCAGTATCGTAACAGAAATTGATAACTAAACGGTTTATTTTCTTTAAAAAGATCTAATTGTCGTAGGTATTATTGAGACTTATAGATTACTAGCTTATGCCCGCGGCTTCGTCCGCGTAAAAAGAGTTTTATCATACCAAGGGAATACAAACTATCCTTTTTCCTTCCCATGCTCATCTAAATCGGTTCAGTAGATCCAGAGATTACCCCCTACAACCTCACAAACTTTACCTCTTTATAATATCAATATAGATTACGATGCCTGAGCGCTACTTGTGATTATGAGGTTCTGCGACAGGTAAAGTGTCATTTGGATTCTACATCAGTTTTTTTAGGTATTCAGTTTTTTAGAAGCACCCGTTTCACGGCCAGTTGACGGCAATATGCTCACTCTCTGCTACTTAACACTGTATCATAACTGGGATAATGTACGTGTAAAGGTACATCTCTGCCCTGCCTATATCAATATTTTTACTTTTATTTTACGATATCTAACAAAACAATCTTTTCCCTAGGTATGGTCGGTGCAGCACCGGACATCTCAGGGTTCCTAGACGACAAGAAGTCGGTCCTAGACAGAGATCCCGAGATCACACCTTACGACGACGTTCGACACTACGCGTACGAGGGAGACGGGAATACTAGTGGTTCTCTCTCTTCTTTAGCGAGCTGTAAGTATAACACTATAATATTCTGTATTCAAATCTCTGTTTCTAATTGATCAAACAGGCAAATATCAACTTTTTGATAGTGTAAATTAGGTTGATATCAGAATGTCTCGTACTTTTGAAAACTAAAAAGCTTAGCGTAAACGCATGTGCAGTTTTTTAAGTTATTTTTCCAAAACCATATATTTGTTTACATGTTTTGAAAGTAAATTGCGAACGCAGAATATAATTAATATTTTGAAAACAAAAAGGTAACGTGAAATGGCTTTGATTGAATCCATCATAGAGTTCTACGTAATGAAACCATGTAATATTATTTTATCCTTAGACTATTTTCCAGCCTAAGATTCGATCATGATTAGATAACCAATTCGTCTGTAAAGTTTCTACAACCTTCAAAGTAATGTTGATCAAACAATAATGAATTTCTGAACTCTCCTAAACACGCACTTCAAGAGAGAATATAGGTACTACTTTGCCTACCCACATTTTTTGATGAAATATTTTTTCTTAAACCTCAAGTATAAAATTTAAATTCATCCCGAATCCATCATCATTCATCCAAACCGAGGATAATTTATAGCAGAAATGAAAACCATGTTGAAGATTTTTTTTCTAAAATGTTTCGTCAATATTGGTTTTGTGCACGTCTAGACATTCTACCTTTATGCTCAATAAAATTCGTTTTCGTGAACATAATTTGAGAACATTTTAGTGGCTGAAAATTGAAAAACAATTTTGTCATGTTATGAAAAAAAAAAAAATATGTTCGTATACGAATACAAGAAAGAAAACTGTTCAGACAAACTCAAACTTTATTAACCACCTTAAAAAAACGAGAAAGTTCAGTCAATTTGGTAGATTTTTGTCTGTATACGGTGTATAAAAATTTATTCTTCATACAAAAATCAAAAATATTTTTTTTCTTAGGTACGGACGACGGCGACCTCAAATTCAACTACCTACAAACATTCGGTCCTCGTTTCCGCAAGTTAGCGGACATGTATGGAGATGAGGACGAGGAACGGGAGAGACCACACGAGGAATCCTGGTGCTAGCGCCACGCCTGGCTCGTGTAGCCGCCACATCTGACTGTCCAGGCTTAGTGCCAAGTGCTTGGTCACCAAGCTCCCAGATGCCTTACCGCTTCACAGCGTTTGATTTTTAAACACGGTACTTGCGTTGCCAGTGACAATTACAACCCACCGGATAACCCCTTTCGATTGAAATTGACGTTTGAATTTAGAACCCTGTGATAATGTGACTTTTTTTTAAAGGTTCGCTTCGGGATTGTATTTAATATGAAATTGTTTTTTTTTTTATCTGCGACAGATAATGTACAATGTTTTTTGGCAGTTATAAATACACTTGTCTTGTTCTATGTATCTTTCGTACTATATTTTCATGAAATATCTAATTTATAGACGTCATATTTTCCTACACAAATTCTAAGGCTGATCGATGAAACCTAAAAAAGCAGGCCTAATTATTTTTGGTAAAACGTACAACGACCTAGAAAACGGAGAGTTGTTCCAAAACGCTTTGCAAATTGGGTGAGAAATTAGGACGTCTGTAAATACCTCTTCAATGAAGTTTATCTTCAAAACGTAAGTATCTTGAGTTCGTCAATGTACAAATTTTTGTTTAAGCGTATTTTCATACAGTCATGAAGTCCTGTTTTCTTAGTTCTTAAACATTTCTTACTTCAACCAATCCCTGAGCTGCTCATTTTTATTTTTTTACGTTAGCAACTTAAAGTCAAGTGTCAAATAACTTTGGATAATTAAAAACAGTATTACACATAAAACACAAATTAATTACATTTGCAAAGTGGGTTCAATTAAAAACTGATTAAATATAATGCAAGGTGATAACCTAAAATGGTGGAAAATTCGTGAAAAATTGCGTTTTTAAGAATATGTATTCAATTATAATTATTCAAATAAATCACATTTAAAAATGTTTTTAAGAAAATGACTGATGTAACAATAGGCATCGTTGTAGATACGCCTACATTATTTCGAGTATGTAATTTTTATATGTAAAATGTTTAGGACAGAAATTGAGTGATGTGTATGACTTGTATTTAAGACTTTTATACGTATTATTCATTTAGTTTTGTAATAAAATAGGTCGGCCTTAGCTATTAGTTAGTGTTATTGGAATGGGACGTTCACAACTCCTGATAGTCGCCTCGCCTCTTAACTTTTATTTCGTATCTCCTTTATTCAATAAATTATTAAATAGATTGATTATTCAAAATTTTATTGAATGGTCCATTTCATCAATAAATTAATGAATAGTCTAATTATTCAATAAATTATTGAATAGTCGATTTATTTAATAAATTATTGAATAGTCGATATATTAAATAAATTATTGAATAATTACAAATCGAAAAGGCTTTTTGATGGCTAACGTTTGTTGCGCGTTTTGTTAAGACGTGGACATGCACTGCATGTAGTCATCTGAACATAGCTTTTGAAGATTTTGAATGAATAATTTAAAGATGGTTGAGGCTAGGCTGGACGGAGGGTTCCTACCTTATAATATTGAAGATGGAACGAAAGTGCCATTTTGTCTTATTTTATTATATTAAGCCATACAGATTTATGTTAAAAAACATTTTGAAACGATTTATTAAAAAGGGCCTATATAACAGTTAATATCTTTCACATACAGAATATGTATGCAAAGCAGCTAATGTGTGATTCTTTATACTTTTGTGACATGCCCCGAACGGTGCAAATACTAAAAA